>JASPKZ010000017.1:0-600000 GCA_030220185.1 Diploptera punctata
GATCCTTTTCCGGCCACGCGCCTCGCCTGCTCCACGGTACGAGTAACCGTCTTCGTCCCCACTACACATCCTCAATGTATGTAATGAACATTTAGTTACACCCTGTACGCAGCGGCCGCGGGTTCCATCCCTAACGGGATGCGTTTTCTGAGTGATTTTTTTCAGGACTTTCCTCATCTGAAAGAAAAAAATAGAAAACTTTAAGGCCCAAACGGCCCCGAACATCATCTGGCAACCATAATCATTATTATTATATTCCTCATGTTTAGTAAGAATGTGTGTGTGTGTGTGTGTGTGCGTGTGTGTGTGTGTGTGCGTGTGTGTGTGAATGATGTGTCCCGTCTTACGGATGTTGTTTTCGAAGAGGCCCTGATATTGAGCTGATCTATCATTCGTGGATGCCCTCCATGTTTTACGTGGTCCAATAAGTATGTATGTGTTCCATATTTAAAATCCCGACAGGTCTTATAATTGTAAGATCCGGATAGCGGGTGGCACGTAAAAGTACCTATGGTGGAAGGTTAAACTGCGTCAATAGAATGGGATACAATATATATATATATATATACACACACACACACATACACACAACAGGAATTATAAATAATATTTTAAAACCAAACACAATACAGCAACACACACGAACTAGAATTTACAAAACACTGGCCAGATCCATATTACGGCAGTGAGGCCTGGACAATTCGCACTATAGATGAATAAAACTGCGGCAGAAATGAAATTTATGAGACGTACTGCAGGTTACTCAAAAACAGACCATAAAAGTAATTCTGAGATTCTCGAAGAATAACAAACAGAATAAATATTGATATAGGTTCAAAAATACAGAAACAACGGAAATCTCAAGTAAGAAGAATCAGCAGATCAAGAGTACCAACGTCAAATCTTAAATTACCAGCCATCAGGCAAGAGATCATTGGGAAGACCCTTCAAACGTTGGATTAAAACCGTAACAGATCGCTAGGTCTGTCACATGAAAAGAAGAAGATATATATTCATTTCATTTATAGTGTTCTGCTCAAGGGCAGGTCTTCCACTGCAAACTCAGCATTCTCCACTCTTTCCTTATCTCAGCTTTCCTTTTTTGTATCTGCATACAAACCATTTATTTTAATATTGTCTATCATATGATGTCTTTTTCTGCCTCTAACTTTCTTTCCGTTGACCATTCCTTCTAGGATATACTTCAGCAGGCAGTTTCTTCTTAGCCAGTGGCCATCCAATTTCTTTACCTCTTCCTTATGAGTTCCAGAATTGTTCTTCTTTCACCCACTCTGTCTAGCACATTATATATATACATATATATATGTAACTGATCTATGATGGATTCCAGAAAAAGCCTCTGGTCCTCCAGGTTGGAGGTTGATGCTATGGGCTTCCTCATAAATGTAACAACTTAAAGCTAAAAAACCAAAATAAAATTCTATATTTATTTTGGTTGAGTATATCTGTATATACAACAGAAACAATCCAAATAATATATGTGTAGAGGGAGAGAGAGAGAGAGAGAGGGCTTATATTATCTTATATTTTTATTTTTGGATTAAATTAATTGGTTTTAGGCCTGAACAAGAGTGAAAACTGATCGGAAAAATACTGGAAACTTTTATTTAAAAATAAAGTCTAATAATACAGTATTGTCAGCAATTTACTGTTTCAGCACCAGAGAATCAGACTCTGTCTTTATTTCTGCGGTTCACGTTGATCTAAAATGTGGAATTTTGAGAGAGAACGATATGGACATTGGGGATCTCGTTAATCCATTCATGTGCGCCACTAATTAGATGACGTGGCATGGCTACCTTAAAAGAGACGTGGTTAATTGAAACAATGGAGCTACTTATTTTTAAACACTGAAAAGCTGGAAAATGTAATACGGTACTTGCAGATTAAACGCTGGAACAAGTTAAATGATTTTAGAGGTTGAAATGTGAAAGAATGTAAGTGCCATATTTGTTCATATTTTGCATGAATAATAATATATGTTACATCGCCAATGGCGAAATACAAAGAACATGTTCTCTACAATGTTGCCCCTTGTCGAAATATTGACGATGGAACATAGATCATTCATGCAAAACAGAAGTTTCGACAAATATGCCACTTACATCCTTTTCCATGTTAAGCCTTCAGTTACAGGATGGTATATTAAATACAAGAAAATAAAAGTGCGGTAAACAAAAGTACGTTATGTCTGATGAAATCCTTCGATTTATATTGATCTGTAAATTTTTATCCTTTAGTTATAAGTTGAAATAAGTGCAGACCATCCAGATTAAAACTATCTATCTATCTATCTATCTTCGGGTACTTACAGCCCATGCCAAACCTCCAAAGCCTACGATCTTGGGCATCTTTAATGTTTAGCCCTCTTGCTTGCATTACTATCCCCATGTTTTCCTTCCATGTTAACTTTGGTCTCCCTCTTTCCTGCTTTCTGGTCGGTTGCCATTAATATAATAGTTTCGGCCATCGCTTATCTTCCATAATTAAAATATGTCTTAACGATTGTAATTCATTCTCATCAATTCTTTCAAATATGCTTTCTTCTGCTTCCATTATGTTTCTAATTCCTTATTTGTGACATGTTCTAATTTTGACTTTCTGGCACTTACTTCGTAAATAATCCATTTCTAGAGCTATTAGTCTATGCTTATAGTACTTATTGATTGTCCGTACCTCTCTTCCATACATTGCAACAGATTCCACCAATAATGTTTTACCAATATATTTTTTTTTGTGTTTTTCCAAATATGCTTGTCCCACCATATGGAATTTAACGACGATATTATTTTGCTACTTAATTCAATTCTATGCTTTATGTTCGCTTTGCTTATACTCTAATGTTATCCATAATTATTCCTAAATATTTAGTTTCTTTCACTTGCTTTAATTGAATTCCTTCTTCCAATATTAAAAATTTTCTTTCATTGCTATTTATTGCCAAATATTCCGTTTTTTTTGTAAATTTACTGTAAGACCCCATGATTTATATATGTTTTTCAACCTTTTTATCATGAATTCCATATCATTTTTTTCTTGTACTAAAACCAGTTGATCGTCAGCATATTAAAACCATTAACTTATTAAAATGTAATTTTATCATTGAAAAGTAAATCACGCAGGAACTACATAAACTAAGCTATTCCTCAGCAATGTGAAATTATGGACAGAATTTTGTCATTTAAGGTTTACTAGAGCATGCCATAAGTAATGCAAACACTAATATAACATCACAAAAATTTATTTAGCTTACTTTTGACATTACGAAGTTCATTTGTAGTATCTTGCCAAGTCAACTGTATGTAGTCAAATACTTAGTATATGACGCACTCCATCTGCAGCACCATTTCTGGATATCTTCGTCATTTGATCGATCTAGAGCTTTCTGGATATCAACTCTTGATTGCAATCGGATGTCTCGTACAGGTTCTTTGATCTTTGAGAATAAGGTAGTGTCACCAAGGGTTATGTCCGGTGAATTTTGTGGATGTTCGAATACTTCCCAATTCCACCTTGTAAACATATTCTACTGAACATCTTTTTAGAGCGATATTCTTACTAAATGTGAGAAACGGTGAATGTATTAAAAAATATTACTGTTTCGAGACTTTAAATATTACAGATTCATACAACAAAGAATGATCAACAACATACTATACAAGATTACAATGGTCTCCACTAGGATCGCTGATTTACAACAGTATTGTCATTAGGTCTACTTATCGAATGCTCTAGTGTATATTTTTTTATGTAATTATCTGGTAATAATTAACTTGTAGATTTGTGTACTGCATGTCTGAATAAACATCCTCAATTCCAACGTATCAGAGTCTTCCTATTGCAGGCTAGAATTTCATTTAACCCTTAAGTGGGGATGAGTGGTATCTATACACCCTAAGCTTAAACTTTAATTCTTATTTTAAAAATATGTTTTGAATTTTTTAGTACTTTCTTATTAATGTATTTAATTTATGACTGTATAATTTTATCCACATGGATACTGTTCGTTTTATAAGAACAAAATGTTTAATAAGGCAGGATAATGGTGTCACCCCACTCACCACTTAGGGTTCAAGGAACAATACTTCTTAAAAATCAATTCCTACAGTATTTCAGTGGCTATTTTTGATATAGTATTTCGAAATTCTTAGAATTAATTAGGTCTGTATCTGGCAGGTAACGGTAAATAATGAAAGTTATTGTAGGCCTATTCTGCCATTTTTTTTTCAAGATTTTTTATTATTATTTCTATTGAGTAAATTAACAACACGTAAAGAATTTCTTCTTTATAAAATTTCAAGAGACCATTGTTATACCTGCAAATTCGATAGCAAAATTTCGAGTACTTTATCTGAATTCATTTTAAATCTTCTCCTCTTTCATGACCAATTACCTGCTAATGCTAGAACAAGATACTCTAGTTCTAGGGATTAGGATTCGTGTATCTGCCTTTGAAAGTTTAAAAAAATATCCGTACGTTTCTCAACTGCATGTATTAATATGAAATTTCTTTATTAAAATATGTTTCTCTATGGCTTAATGTACCTTACATCGTTAGTGTTTACATACCTTATCGTACAAGAGACTACATGAATCTTAATTAAAAATTGACGAAACAATACAAATTTTTAGAACACTGTAATTGAGTCAGTCATTTCGAAAAGGGATCATCTCTATTTTTTCTGAAATTCACTTCTTTGATTATTCCATGTTCAGATACCTACTTTCATCGTTTCCGTGTGAGAATGTATCAACTACACTATTCCTTTACCACTTTCTGACTTTATCCAGTAGCAATTTCACATTCAATGCTTTATCCTGAACAAGTTGGATCAGTTTTTTTTCCTCTCCTATAAAATTTGATCAGCTGTAGCTGATCCCTTTTCGAAATGACTGATTTACATTCAGTAATTATTTTAATTTCTATACCATTTATAACACAGATACTCTAGTTCTAGGTACACTCATCCATAGTAATTCTACCCGAGGGTAGATCCTTCACTATAATCATAGCATGTTCATGCTATGCTTTGCAGCTTTTCTAGGGAATTTTAGGTGTGGTAGTTTACCGTTGCTTTCCACGCCGGTGAAGGATAATGATGATGATGATGATGATTGTCGGATGATTTTCGGGGACCATTGGGCCCTAAGCTTCCTGACATTTGTCTTACAGGTGAGGAAAAACCCCGAAAAAACCTCACCCAGGAGCCTGTCCCGACCGGGAATTGAACCCGGGCCCGCTGCGGGACCAGGCAGCACGTTACCTCGAGACCACGCTACCTCGAGACTAGGTACATCCATCCGTAGTAATTCTGACCGAGGGCAGGTCTTTCACTGCAAACATAGCATTTTCATGCTGTGCTTGCAGCTTTACTAGGGAATTGTAGGTGTGGTAGCTTCCCGTTCCTTTCCACACCTGTGAAGGATGATGATGGCCACATGATTTCGGGGACCGTTTGGGCCTTAAAGTTTTCCTGACATTTGTCTTACAGGTGAGGAAAAACCCCGATAAAAACCTCACCCACAAAAAACTGCCCCACCGGGATCGAACCAGGGCCCGCTGCGTGACAAGGCAGCACGCTAGCTCGAGACCACAGCGGTGGACAGTAGGTACATAAGTAATCATATTTGTAAATACTGTGCAGTTTAGAAGTCACAGTTTTTTACTTTCTACACTGTCTTTACTTGCAGGGTGTTGTTACCAGCCCACCTCGCCAGTTGAGTACATTATATCTTCCTACTGAAGGATTACGTGCTGTAGTAGTAGTAGTAGTAGTAGTAGTAAAGTAGTAAGACTATATTAGACGAAAAGTAAGATACATAAAATGTTATTTACAAATATGGGACGCACGGGCAGTAAGCCGTACGTGCTGTTGACAGTCCGTTACAATAAAGTAATGTTTGGTAATAATATAACTTAAACGTTATAAGTGCAGTAATACTATGGCATGGGTCCCACAGCTTTACCCCATTATGAAAGAACCCATTCTTACGATTTTAGACCGTTACAGACCAATCAATCCCGATCATCTTTGAATTTGCCACACTTGGATCCAGATGCACGCAAGGTAGTCGCTGGATCACCTGTACCGAATGACGTTTCGGTTGATTGACAAGCGAATAATTGGAATTGCACTGTAATTAAACGTGTAATTGTGGCATTGGGGTGGTGTTCATGTTAGCACAGTTTACTGGTATAAGATGTGCGGGTCATAAATTAATTTTGCACGCTCCAATGCGGGCAAAGGTAGGGCAACGCCTTTCTACTGTGACGACATGTGATGCTTAGTGAAAAGCCAGTTCACATAGGACAACGATACATCATTCCCCGTGTACGTCAACAATCATGTGGTGCGTCAATCATACTATTTCAGGTGCAACCATTTTCTAAATGCTTTAATAATAATAATAATAATAATAATAATAATAATAATAATAATAATAATAATAATAATAGTAATATTAATAATGATAATACAGATAATGATAATCATAATAATAATGATAATAAATTTTATTCGTTGAGAATCTTTCAGAAACAAATTAAAAGTAAGATTATTAACAGAAACAACTCACAAATATTACTTTTTAAAAATTAATAATTTGTTTTTTCATTATTTAATAAAAATAGTTTTAAGATTTGTAAATATATTTACCTAATGCCTTGCATAATAAGCGATAGATTAATTCATTATAGTTTATTATTTTCTTTCTATTTTTTCTTTTTTATGTATAATAGATTCGAGCTGTTATTCCTTTATTTATACATTCTATCATTAATTTAATTGTAATTGTATTTAATATTATTGTATTATTAGACATTATTTTCATTATTATACTATTTGACAGATAATCAATTGTTTAGTATGTACTATTATTGTATTTTTTGTATTTATATGTAACATATGTTTGTCTTGGTGAGTGGAAGAGAAGGCCACATGGCCTTAACTCCACCAGGCTAAATAATATATTCTATTCTAAATAAATCTATTCTAAAATTGTTATCATAACTGAGTTATATTTGAAGAGAAAAAATTTCGCCTAGACCGGGACTCGAACCCGGGACCCTTGGCTTTCCGGGCCAAGTGCTCTACCAACTGATCTACCGAGGCGAGTTACGATCTATACGCAAATTTTTCTCTTATGTAAGTTGTAATTCCCTCGCGCCAAATGCTTGAAACCATAGCTTCTATCTTTGCAAATGGCGGCTTCTTAGTTAAGAAGACATTTATTGGGAATTTAACACTACTTTATAGCCAGTAGGGCTTCTATTGACGATTTTTATTATTAATTTAACACTTCTCATAGAAGGATACATTATATTTGAAGAGAAAAATTTTCGCCTAGACCGGGACTCGAACCCGGGACCCTTGGCTTTCCGGGCCAAGTGCTCTACCAACTGAGCTACCGAGGCGAGTTACGATCTAGACGCAAATTTTTCTCTTATGTACGTTGTAATTCCCTCGCGCCAAATGCTTGAAACCATAGCTTCTATCTTTGCAAATGGCGGCTTCTTAGTTAAAAAGACATTTATTGGGAATTTAACACTACTTTATAGCCAGTAGGGCTTCTATTGACGATTTTTATTATTAATTTAACACTTCTCATAGAAGGATAAATTATATTTGATCAGTTGGTAGAGCACTTGGCCCGGAAAGCCAAGGGTCCCGGGTTCGAGTCCCGGTCTAGGCGAAAATTTTTCTCTTCAAATATAATTTATCCTTCTATGAGAAGTGTTAAATTAATAATAAAAATCGTCAATAGAAGCCCTACTGGCTATAAAGTAGTGTTAAATTCCCAATAAATGTCTTCTTAACTAAGAAGCCGCCATTTGCAAAGATAGAAGCTATGGTTTCAAGCATTTGGCGCGAGGGAATTACAACGTACATAAGAGAAAAATTTGCGTCTAGATCGTAACTCGCCTCGGTAGCTCAGTTGGTAGACCACTTGGCCCGGAAAGCCAAGGGTCCCGGGTTCGAGTCCCGGTCTAGGCGAAAATTTTTCTCTTCAAATATAATTTATCCTTCTATGAGAAGTGTTAAATTAATAATAAAAATCGTCAATAGAAGCCCTACTGGCTAAAAAGTAGTGTTAAATTCCCAATAAATGTCTTCTTAACTAAGAAGCCGCCATTTGCAAAGATAGAAGCTATGGTTTCAAGCATTTGGCGCGAGGGAATTACAACGTACATAAGAGAAAAATTTGCGTCTAGATCGTAACTCGCCTCGGTAGCTCAGTTGGTAGAGCACTTGGCCCGGAAAGCCAAGGGTCCCAGGTTCGAGTCCCGGTCTAGGCGAAAATTTTTCTCTTCAAATATAATTTATCCTTCTATGAGAAGTGTTAAATTAATAATAAAAATCGTCAATCATAATTGAGGTTTTTCTCCAGCCATTCTTAATAATTGACATGAGTTATAAAAAATACATAAATGACACGGACTTATGGATTACTATCAGTTTATAATACACCTTCACACATTCCCTTTAATTAAAGTTCTCCCATCGTTTTCTGTCCTCTTTGACTTGATCCGTTACACCAAATTTCCTCATTGAACGTTGAATGTTATTTTTTCAGGTTGTTCTTGGTCTACCTTTTCTGTTCCTTCTTTCAATTTTCCATGTACGGAGGGCCTTTGGTAGTCTTCTATCCTTCAATTTTCTTACGTGCCCATACCATATTAGCCTTCTGTGTTCAATCTCATCCATTATACCTGTTTCACGATAATATATTATTGTACATTTGTATACACATTTTCAATGTTTATACATCTTTGTGTGCCTAAAGTTTCATTTTTCTTCTCCATTCGCCCCTATCCATCCACTCTATGTCCTCCAGTCCTCTTATTCTCTTTCCAGATCTTATTTCTTACATTTACGAATTTCGCGGTATTCTATTCTTTCTTCTTCCAGGTGGACACCATTCCAATGTTTTTCTGAATAACCTTTCTTCTTGCATTCGTCGTACATGCCAATACCAATTTAATTGCTTATATCTTATGTAATCTACCACTGAATATTTAATATTCATGTTTTCTTGTATGACTTTATTTATTTATTTTTTTCAATTGTGCTGCTCTCCTCGAGAAATCCATTTCCACCAACGTAAGTTTTGTTATAATAATAATAATAATAATAATAATAATAATAATAATAATAATAATAACAATAATAATAATAATAAAATAACGACTGTCGCGAAGTTACTTGTTTTGTACTAATGAAATATTATTGACCTAGTCAAGCAGGAAGGAAGGAAAGAAATGAAATATTCAAATAAAAATTTCCGAAAGATAATAAATTCCCACGGCAGATTACAAGAAATACAATATTCATGCTTCACTTAGTTCTGAAATATCCTATACGCAGACGTGTTCTTAAAACGTATTCAATTCTATTCGTAAGATGGTTTTTACGAAGATATCTGTCAGAAGCTAGAACAAGGCATTTTCGTTTTTATTCTTGGGAAAATTAAGAAGAAGAGGAAGAAGGAGAAAAACGTCAAGAGAGATATATGTGGCGGCCATGTTGAAATGAAGATAAAATGTGGCATCAGACCGTCTGTGACGTAACAAAACTCTATTACTGCTGACATCTATACTTTTATTCTTAATTCCGTTATTATACACGCTGCTAAACCATTTCTGTAATTTCTGACGAAAACAGATGTATCTTTAAACTTGGTAATATTTTTACTCATCGATCTTTGCTCCTATCAGTTTAATAGCGGCGTTTATATTCTAACAAAACTGTAGGATGAACAGTCAATAGTAATAAAATGAATTATATATTACAATGCGAAGTTGGGAAGTAGTTTTTACAAAAAGCGAGGGAATTATTAAAATATCAATAAAACTAAATATATGGTCACACGTAGAAATTCATTATACAATGGAAATGGACGGCTAATGACAAATGAGGTAAATTTTGAGGAAGTTGCTGAATTCAAATACCTAGGAACAATAATCACAAATAGGAATGAGATGCACAAAGAAATTAAACATAGGCTCAATTCTGGAAATGCGTGCTATTATGCATTACAGAGACTCTTGATGTCCCAACTCCTTTCAAAAAATGTTAAACTGAAAATATATAAAACTATTATTCTACCAGTTATATTATATGGGTGCTTAACATGGACTCTTACTTTAAGGGAGGATAGCAGATTGCGGATATTTGAGAATAAAGTACGGTACTTAGGACATTTTTTGGACCAAAGAGAGATGAACAAACAAGTGAATGGAGAAGACTACATAACAATGAACTACATGGAGATTGGAGAGAGGAGAGGAGATTGCGGGTATTTGAGAATAAAGTACGGTACTTACGAAAATGTTTGGACCAAAGAGAGATGAACAAACAAGTGAATGGAGAAGACTACATAACAATGAACTACATGATCTTTATAGGAAGTCAGATATAATAACAACAGTTAAGTCTCTTAGACTTCGATGGGCAGGACATGTTGCACGTATGGGGAATGAAAGACTTGCATGGAAGCTTCTTGTACGAAAACCAGAGGGAAAACGCCCAGTTGGTAGACTAAGAATGAGGTGGGAGAATAACATTAACTATGATTTGAGGGAAGTCAATTATACAGGGAATGATTGGAAAGCTTTAGCTCAGGATAGGTATGTATGGAGAGCTTATGTCCGCGCGGCCATGAACCTACGGGTTCGATAGTGCCAGTGAGTAAGTAAGTAAGAGGAAATTATTAAAAAAATGTTCTAACTCTTGAATTGACGAAACACTAATTTCTTGTGCAAGATATTTAAATGTGTCGGACCGCAGTGAAAACAAAATAATGTAAAAACTGGTAAGCTATTAATGTTATTGTGTAATTCAACATTAATGAAAGTAATTTATACTATACCGTTTTTCTACTGTTTTAATGAAAAGTCTAATAAATCAATTCAGTGTGTATTAAAGGATGCTTTGCCAATTTACGGGCTGAAAATAAATTTAATTCGATATGATACGAAATATTAGTTTTATATTACAATAATTAAAAGCGTTGTAGGAATTCGATTAGAGATTGTAATCCCAAGGCATTTGAAAATACCACTTCGAAGCCATTTTAACTTAAACAATTACTCATTTGTTACTAATAAATCCCTTGTCATGGTCTAAAAACATGAACAAGTATAGATTCCAGATGAGAAAAAACTGTCTGAGAAAATGTACATCCGTGCTTTCAAGTTTTTCTTTTTCATTTATAGGTTGGTCGTGTTTTGTGAAGAAGTTAAGGCTTGGGAGACCTCCCCAGTGTATCATCAACACTACACAGGACTTGGCCTCGGGTCACAAAAACAAGAGAAACGTACGATCCCAGAGGAAAGTAACAAAACCTTCTCGCCCTGGATAAAAATCGAAACCTCCTCCAAGCTCCAGGATCAAAGACTCGACTAATGGTCTTTCAGAAATAACGTATCCTCTAGCAAACATCTAATATTCATAATCAACTCAATAATATTTATATTTTTAATACCACATTTTTGTTCCATTTAAGCGCAGTCATATATTTCTGTATTTATTTCGAAGATGAGTCAGCCTTGTATGATCTGTTTTACACCTCTAATGCTAGATTATTTGTAAGACAACTCAGGAGATTTTTCGACACACATGCCACTTGAAAACTACAGTAATATATATATATATATATATATGTCCACCGCTGTGGTCTCGAGGTAGCGTGCTGCCTTGTCACGCAGCGGGCCCGGGTTCGATCCCCGGTCGGGGCAGTTTTTCTGGGTGAGGTTTTATGGGGGTTTTTCCTCACCTGTAAGACAAATGTCAGGAAAACTTTAAGGCCCAAACGGTCCCCGAAATTATATGGCCATCATCTTCATCATCACCATCCTTATATCATTATCATCATCACAATCATCTTTCACCGGTGTGGAAAGCAACGGGAAGCTGCCACACCTACACAATTCCCTAGTAAAGCTGCAAGCATAGCATGAAAATGCTATGATTGCAGTGAAGGACCTGCCTTCGGGAAGAATTACTATGCATGGATGGATATATATACGTTATAAATAATTTTTTTAAGAAAAATAAATGCCTGGAGGACGGGATTCGAACCCTCAACTCTGGGTCGGTACCCCAGCGTGTTATCCGTTACACCACCAGGCGAATCCAATCCAAACACTTATTTTTATTTTATACATATACACTCCATTATTACTAGATGTCGCGAGAACTCGGTCTTCACTGCCACCTAGTAGCTGACTATAACAAGTAAGCAAATTAAATATTTTACACGAGTTCTCGCGACATCTAGTAATAATGGAGAATATAATAAATAAATAAATAAATATAGAATTACTATGGATGGATGGATATATATATATATATATATATATACGTTATAATTAAATTTTTGACATTGAGCAACCCCTCAGGGGTCCTCATCTAGGGGATATGTGGATGGCGACCACATGGTGCCCAAGCCGAGCAAAACATTTCTTCCACTTACTTGTGTTTTGCACTCTTTTAACTTTACTATCTAACCTCTCTTGGTTAACTCTTGTTTTTTCGACCCCGTCGCTATTAGGTCATCCGAGGGCTAGAGAGTCTTTCCTTTTCCATTTCTTCTTTCCTTTATTTTCTTTTCTTCTCCAGAAAAGCCTGACCAGAGGCTATAAGATGGCAGCCCCATCACTGGTCTTGCCTTCCTTTCGCCAGCAACCAATCGAAGGGACTATTATTATGCTTTCAAGTCTTATACGAGAATTTTCCAGAAGAAGTTGGAGGGGAAATTTTCTATAGGATCGTAACAGGCCTTGGCCTAATACTTGGAAGGAAGAAGAAGAAGACATTGAGCAATGCAAGCTTAATATGAGATGATAAGAAAAATAAATGCCTGGAGGACGGGATTCGAACCCTTAACTCTGGGTCGGTACCCCAGCGTGTTATCCATTACACCACCAGGCGAATCCAATCCAAACACTTATTTTTATTTTATACATATACACTCCATTATTACTAGATGTCGCGAGATCTCGGTCTTCACTGCCACCTAGTAGCTGACTATAACAAGTAAGCAAATTAAATTTTTTTACGAGTTCTCGCGACATCTAGTAATAATGGAGAATATAATAAATAAATAAATAAATATATATATATATATGTTAGAATTGGATTTACCTGGTGGTGTAATGGATAACACGCTGGGGTACCGACCCAGAGTTCTGGGTTCGAATCCCGTCCAGGCATTCATTTTTCTTATGTCATATATATATATATATATATATATATACTGGGTGTTGCAAAAAACACCGACAATGGAGGAGAGGTGGTATATTGAGATTGTTGATCATTTTTAATAAGGTACCCATGACCGGAAATGATGCGTTTTCACACTATGAATAGCTAACTTCTTAAGAGTTCCGTTGGTGCGTTTTCACGCTATGACTAGTTAATTATATCCCAAGAGTTCCGTTAGTTGGATTTCAAGACTCAATAACTCACAATACTGTCACAGTCACATCAAATTTCAAAATATCTACCTCCCATCTCATTACAGATCGTACATCAGCGGTGTAGTGATAGGAGCATACGTTCAAATACGCCTGGCCTCGTTTGAATTATTTCTACAGCAGCGTGAGTTCGTGCTATAAGATCCATACGTGAATCTACTGAGTGTGATAAACGGACTGTTTCATGTTGTCCCATAAAAAGTATTCGAGAAGGTTAAGAACAGATAATCTCGGAGGCCAAGGGACTGTCCCCTTCGACATGGATACGTGGTATCCAAATGTCTCGTCACATTGACATCGAAGTGAGCTCCGTCATGTTGCAGCCACATTCCGTTGCGAAGGCACGCATCACAGGTTCTGTACTCACGATGTGTTCTCAAGTAATGAGTCGAACCAACACGGATCTTGAGACATAATATTAAATAGCCATAGTGTGAAAACGCATCATTTCCGAATATGGTACCTTATTAAAAATGATCAGCATGTCTCAATATACAGTACCATCTCCTTTGCGGTGATTTTTTTGCAACATTTGTATATGTATGTCTATCTGTCCTTTATCGATTTCTAAACCGTTCAACCGATCTTCTTGAAAATTTGTATATACAGGATTTCAGATGCGGCGAGTGTTTAGCCGTTATTTATTATGCTCTAAAATCATTAGGTATAAGAGTTCACCAGAAACAAAAAAATTAAAATCCCTCTAGGGATCGCAATTTTGGATGTTTCACAACAAAACTGGGAATATTCTATTAAAATAAACCGATGTATGTCTTATACAAGAATCAGCTAAATCCGATCAATTGAAGTGGGGGGTTTACCTGAAATTTGAAATTAAAAATTTACTCAAGCAACCGCCATGTTTGAAACGACGTAATGTATACCATACAATTAATTAACCCTAATATTTAATTATCCACAGCTGTGGTCTCGAGGCAGCGCATGTTCTTAAATTAATCTAATGTTTCACAAAAATATTTAGTTTGAATTTGTAAAATAAAATCGTGTTCTTTCAACTATATTTTTAATTAATTTAATACTTGTTATAGCTATGTTTTAAATTTAACTCTCAACAATAAATGTTCTATCTCATCTAATACGACTAATAGGATCTTTATTACTTAATAGTGTTACTGTTTATTAGTGAAAATATGTATGATGATGAAAATGGCAATGAAAAGAAATGTTTAAATGGAACGATGGAAAAAAAAATTACATATCTAGGATGCAATATCTCATATGAAGAAGAAAAGAATGTAAATGCAAAAATATCTAAATTTTTAAGAATTTTAGGGTTAATAAATTCTATCTTCAAGCCACAGTTAGTCCAAAAGTATTCAAGACTGAAAGTGTATAAAACACTGGCTCTTCCAACTCTTTTGTATGGTAGCGAAGTATGGACGTTGAAACAGAAGGATATACAGAGACTTAGATCTGCTGAAATGAGATATCTTCGGAGGACTGCAGGATACACACTAATAGATCACAAAAAAAAATGAAGACATCTTAGAAGAATTACACGTGGAATCTTTAGAAAACAAAATTTCTGATTATAAGTCAAGATGGATACAACATGTTCATCGAATGGAAGATCACAGAATATCCAAACTAATGTTAAGATATCAACCTGCAGGAAGAAGAAGACCAGGACGTCCACTCAAAAGATTTTCTGGATGATGTTTCTCTTGAGGCCGAAACAGGTCAACAAATGGTCTAAATTCGTGAATGTACTATGATGATGATGATGATGATGTTGATGATGATGAAAAAGGAAAAAGATACGAGAGAAAACATAAAAATAAATGGAGGGTATCCGGACACGAATAGATAATCAGAACAGAGGCAGATTGTACAGGGTGAAAGTTATTTAAACCGACAAACTCTGGAAACTTGTAGGGGACACCAAAACAAATATTTTTCCCTAATGCCATTTTTCCTATGAGGATTATTTAAACCGGTAGAGGGCGTATTACGCTCTTCAGTTGTCATGACTGCAACTGCTGTTGATGGTAGGAGTTGTTTTGTCAATCAGTGTAATAGTGAATTGTATCTGTTTACTAATGGAGCGATACACCTGGAGTGAGTACACTGATATGTGTGGGCCGGTGTTGTTGGGGACTGTTTAATTGGGGCATATCTCCTACCTAGGCATTAAATGGCAGGCATTATTACAATTTTCTCGCCAGAGCATTGCCAGAATTGCTGGAAGACGTCCCGCTCCCTACAAGACAACACATGTGGTTCCAACATGACGGGGCGCCGGCATATTTCAGTCGTTGTATGCGTCAATACTTGATCCAACGGTTTTCAGAAAAGTTGATTGGCAGAGGTGGTCCTGTACCATGGCCTGCTCGATCCCCAGATATGACCCCTTTGGATTTTTTTTTTTGCGGGGAGAGATGCGCAACCTCGTTTACACAACTCCTGTTGCGTCAGAAAAGGATCTGGTTGCCCGGATAGTAGCAGCAGCAGGAGCAATTAACGATACTACTGGACTTTTTGCCCGTGTTAGACAGAACATGATCCGCCGGTGTAACCTTTGTTTACATGTCAATGGAGGCATTTTTGAACCTGTACTGTAATTTAAGTAATTGCGTTGTGTTATTGTGTTGTCTCTTGGTAATAAAAAATGCAAAAGTGTTTGTTGATTTAATTAATTTGCCGCCAGAGAAATCTTCCTCTACTGGTTTAAATAATCCTCATAGGAAAAAATGACATTAGTGAAAAATATTTGTTTTGGTGTCCTCTACAACCTCCCAGAGTTTGTCGGTTTAAATAATTTTCAGCCTGTATATAAGGACCTGTCTAGGATAGAAAAAAAATGAATTAATCCATTCGCTTCAGGTTTAAATGCTCAATTCATTTCCCAGAAATCGCATTTAAGTTGCCGTAAATTATATTGTATATATTCAGACATTCAAAACAAGCAAAATATAACGGCATTTAAGATCACAATATGGGTGAAGGCCAAAAACACATTCCTTTACTATTCATAAATGTCAACAAAAGATTATCCTACCAAGGGATGTACAAAATATTGCAAAATATATAACAGCAGAGTAAAGCGAGTGTACCTCGTCTTCTGAGTTGAAGGCCACGTAACTGCCGGCGAGTCCACCTCATCTTTTGAGGCGAATAGGTTAAGGATTAGCAATATGTCATTACAAATACTGTTAAAATTTATATAGTGGAAGTTTATTGGCATACTTTAACTTTCTTAAGGAAATACTTTATGCATGAATTTTCAAGTTCTAATTCAATTTATATAATAATAATAATAATAATAATAATAATAATAATTATTATTATTATTATTTTTGATTAATATTGTTATCATTATTACTATCATTATTATTATTATCATTATTATCATTATTATTATTATTATTATTATTATTATTATTATTATTATTATTATTATTATTATTATTATTATTATTATTATTATTGTTATTATTAGTCTCTCAATTTAGCCAGAGATTTTTATTATATTACTACTTAATACTCGGCGTGCGCTACGCCTAAATAAATTAAATATTGAAGGTTAATGAACTATATGGTACATACTGCATCGATCCATACATCGCGGTTGCTAGAGTAAATTTTAAATTTTAATTTTCAGGTAAATCACCACTTCTAAAGGTGGGATTTCGCTGATTTTTTCATAATATATACCTCGGTTCATTTTAATACGATATTCCGAGTTCTGTTGTGAAACATCGAAAATTGCGATTTCTAGACCGATCTTTAAATTTTCGATTCAGATCAACTCCTACATCTAATTATTTTAGAATATAATCGGTAACGGGTAACACTCGCTTTCATCTAAAACTCTGTATATACAAATTTTCATGAGGATCGATTGAACGGTTTAGTCTATAAAGGATAAACAGGCACATTCGTATATATTATATTATATTATATTATATTATATTATATTATATTATATTATATTATATTATATTATATTATATTATATTATATTATATTATATTATATTATATTATATTATATTATATTATATTATATTATATTATATTATATTATATTATATATATATATATATATATATATATACACTTGTGTCCAAAAGTTAAGGATAATTAGTTCATTTGCCGACTTATTATAAAGCATTTGTCAGAATAATACAAAATTTGGTAAGGGTATGTCACAGATAATTAGAAACATGGCACGAAAGAAACAATGGCATGAATACGTCATTCACTTGTCATTTTCACAACAAACGAAAACTGCATTTCAGAATTCGAACATAAAAGTTGAACAACAATGGTTCAAATGATTAGTATGGGGTGTGATTACCCCTGACAGCTACACAAGACTCACATCGACGTGGCATGCTAGTGATGAGGTTGTTCAGGAGTTCGATGCTCAGCAAATTCCACTCCTCATGAAGAGCAATGTGAAGGTCTTGAAGTGTCCTCGGAGGAGGCTGACGAGATGCAATTTGTCTCCCTAAGGCATCCCATGCATGCTCTATAGGATTCATATCCGGAGAACTCGCTGGCCACTCCATACGCTGGATATCTTCCTCCTGAAGAAACTCATCCACCAGTTGTGACCTGTGAGGTCGGGCATTGTCATCCATGAATATGAATTCTGGACCCACAGCTCCCCTGAAAAGTATTACATGAGGTTCCAGGATCTCTTCTCTATACCGCTGAGCATTAACAGTGCCACCTGCGAAGATGTGAAGCTCTGTGCGTGCATTCATCATTATACCTCCCCATACCAGGAGACCACCGCCACCAAATGGATGTCTTTCCATGATGTTCATGGGGTTGTAACGAGTTCCTTGCTCCCTCCAGATAGTCACGCGATGCGAATCACAGTTCAAGCTGAATCTGGACTCGTCTGTAAATAGCACGCTGCTCCACTGATTTAGAGTCCAGTCGCGATGTTCCTGACTCCACCGTAAACGTGCTCTCTTGTTATCAAGGGTGAGTGGGACGCACACTACAGGCCGTCTAGCATACAGACCAGCAGCTCTGAGTCTTCTATAGACAGTTTGTCTGGATACTCTGATACCTGAGGCGGCCGCAAGTTCTGAACTCAGTTGTCTGGCAGACATTGTTCGGTTTCTTCTTGCAGTTAACGCAAGATATCGATCCTGCTGAGGATTTGTAACTCTTGGACGACCTCCCACTGGTCTTCGCCTAACGTCTCCGGTCTCTTGGAACCGTCGCCATAACCTAGATATAACATGTTGTGGCACATTAAGTGCTATGGAGACCTCAGTTTGTGTCTGTCCTGTTTCTAGCCGCCCAATAATTCTACCCCGAAGCAGAGGTTCCAGATGTTGTCTTAGTGCCAATTTACTGCAATCTGTTCTTACACTACATCTGATTATATCATAACTCTCTTTAAAAATGAAGATTTATGGAACAGGGCTTAACTGCAACAATGCAATTGTCATTTATAATTGCTATTAATTTTTTTCATTGTTGAAGAGAGATTATAATTTAGTATGTAAACTAAACTAAATGTACTGAGAAACGTTTTGATAAATAATTTTTACTCCTTGCTCCTCTTTAAGCATTTTGATTTTCCGTTTTACAAATTATCCTAAACTTTTGGACATCAGTGTATATATGGGTCTCACAGTAAATTTACAAAAAAACAGAATATCTGGCAATAAATAGCAATGAAAGAGAAAATTTAATATTGGAAGAAGGAATCCAAATAAAGCAAGTGAAACAAACTAAATATTTGGGAATAATTATGGATAACATCGAAGGTATAGGCAAAGAGAACATAAAACATAGAATTGAATTGAGTAGCAAAATAATATCATCGTTAAATTCCATATGGTGGGATAAGCATATTTGGAAAGACACAAAAAAATATATTGGTAAAACATTGGTGGAATCTGTTGCAATGTACGGGAGCGAGGTATGGACAATCAATAAGTACTACAAGAATAGACTAATAGCTCTAGAAATGGATTATTTACGAAGAAGTGCCAGAAAGTCTAAATTAGAATATGTCACAAATAAGGAAATTAGAAACATAATGGAAGCAGAAGAAAGCATAATTGAAAGAATTGAGGAGAATGAATTAAAGTGGTTAGGATATGTTTTAAGAATGGAAGATGAGCGATGGCCGAAGCAACTATATGAATGGCATCCGAACAGAAAGAAGAAAAGAGGAAGACCAATGTTAACATGGAAGGAAAACATGAAGACAGTAATGCAAGCTAGAGGGCTAAGCATCGAAGATGCCCAAAACCGTAGGCTTTGGAGGTTTGGCACGGGAAGACGGCAGCAGCTGTAAAAACCCGAAGATATATATATCCACCGCTGTGGTCGTCTCGAGGTAGTGTGCTGCCTTGTCTCGAAGCGGGCCCGGATTCGATTCCCGGTCGGGACAGGCTCCTGGGTGAGGTTTTTTCGGGGTTTTTCCTCAATTGTAAGACAAATGTCAGGAAGCTTAGGGCCCAACGGGCCCGTAAACCATCCGGCCATCACCATCATCCTTATCATTATCATCACCATCCTTCACCTGTGTGGAAATCAACGGGAAGCTACCACACCTATAATTCCCTAGCAAAGCTGCAAAACATAGTATGAAAATGCAATGTTTGCAGTGAAAGACCTGCCCTCGGGCAGAATTACTATGGATTGATGGACATACAGGGTGTCCCATTCAAACCTCCCACATTTTAATTAATCATTACTAACAAAGTATGCGGAATTATGAAATGAGGCCGATATTAAACGAAACAGAAACTCAAAGAATTTTCATTGTCACACATTAAAACACCTCTATATGTGCACCATTTCTTCAATATTTTCTTTTGAAACACGTGTTCGAGCACTTCCTGATTCTCTATTAACCCTTCCACTCGCCAGAAACTTCTCAAGCCATGACTTAATGGTCTTCCCATCAGGTGCATTTCCCCCATATTCTCTCCGGTAATTTCTTTGCACTGTAATATTATTGGCTTCGTCTCTGCATACCAGAAAACAGTTTGTGTACGCATTTTGTTTCTTATCATTATTGTCCAACATGCAACAGATAAATTAACTATAACAATGAAAATAAAATTCTTTAAATTTCTCTTTCATTTAATACCAACTTCATTTTATAATTCCGCAAACTCTGAGAGTTATGATTAATTACAATGTGGGAGGTTTGAATGGGACATATATATATTAACACACACAAATAGATATGTGTGTGTGTGTGAATTGAGAATACTACATATATAAGAAAAATGTATGTGTTGGAATACTTGGGTAGCTCAGGTCGTTAAAGCGCTAAACGTACAGAGTTTAGAGACTCGGGTTCAAATTGCGGTTCAAGCATTCACTTTTTCTTTCCATATCATATTTACCTTCATTGCCAAATATCAAAAATATAGTTATAACATCTAAATATACAAGCCTTACTGCTATAAAGTAAATATTCTCTTTAAAAAAACAAATTGCTTAACTGCTATGTTGGCCACTAGATGTCAGTCGGAACGAATTTCCGCTACCTCTTGTGTGAATTGAGAATACTACATATATATAAGAAAAATGCATATTTGTGTTAGGGTATTTCAGTAGCTCAGGTCAGTAGAGCGCTAAACAAACAACGTTTAGAGACTCGGGTTCAAATGCCGACTCAAGCATTCATTTTTATTTTAATATCATATATATATATATATAGTCCACCGCTGTGGTTTCGAGGTAGCGTGCTGTCTTGTCACGCAGCAGGCCCGGGTTCGATCCCCGGTCGGGGCAGTTTTTCTGGGTGATGTTTTTATCGGGGTTTTTCCTCACGTATAAGACAAATGTCAGGAAAACTTTAAGGCCCAAACGGTCCCCAAAATCATATGGTCATCATTATCATTATCATCATCGTCATCATCATCATCAGCCTTCACCGGTGTGGAAAGCAACGGGAAGCTACCACACCTACAATTCCCTAGTAAAGCTGCAAGCGTAGCATGCAAATGCTATGATTGCAGTGAAGGACTTGCCTTCGGGCAGAATTACAATGGATGGATATATATATATATATATATATACAATAGAAAAACAAATGGGTAGAAATTACTTTTATTTGCATCAAATTACGTAATAATGTACAATAATAACTTAGAATATTACATGATTATGTTTTCTTTACACTTTTAATAATGATGTTTGTACTTTTAATAATCATATTGGTTAAAATTACATCAATTTAAAAATTTGTACCTTATAAAACAATCGTCCTCAACTATAATAACTTCGTCACATTATTAACATTCTAGGCATTTCAAAGACATGCTTCATCCTCAGGAATTCTTTTAGTACTGAAATGATTTGTATATTTCATACAGAAGACTTTGGTTGTGGGGCGTCTTTCCGTTTATCATATTTTTATTTTCTTTGCGGCCGGGAACATTTAAATAACTGGCAGGATAAATTATTGTTTCAACAATTTAGGGTTATGTAGATTGGTTTCTCTTCCATGTATGCATTAATTGAATAAGACTGTGCTGGTTTTGTTAGAATTGACACTTACTATCAGCCAAGTCCCAAACAGTAAATTTGACATTACTTCAATAACTGATTAATTTATGGACTCCTGTTTAAAGGGACTATATAAACATAATAATATCCAGGAAAAAATAAATAAAAGAACAGAAAGTGCTAAGAAATGTTATTTTTCAAATTATAAAGTAGGCGTAATTAAATTCGAAATATCTGACACGAGAAACAAAACCCAGATTGTATAAAACACTAGCTAACACCTGGCGTGCGTTACTGCGCCGAAAAAATGAAAGTTAATGTGTTCATATGTTTAGTTAAGTAAGTGAAAGGAAAAATAATTATAAATTTATGTAGTAATTATTTTTAGATACCCTATGCTGATTACCCGTCGATGCCCGGGAATCTACTTATCCCGGTCGGCCTGGCATAAATGAGCTGAAAGACGAAAATTAATGTGTTTTATGTATGGTTGAACAAGTGGAAAGAAAAAATTATATCATTATTTTTAGATATCCCGTGCTGATTACTTGGCATTATCCAAGAATCTACTTATCCTGATCTTCATGGCATAAATGAGCTGAATGACTAAAATTAATGTGTTTTTATGTTTAGTTGAATAGGCAAAAGGAAAAATTTAGGCCTATATCTTAATTAGGCTATTTATAGATACCTCGTGTTGATTACGCGACGTTTTCCAGGAATCTGCTTATCCCAATTTTCTAAGCATAAATGAACTGAAAGACGAAAATTAATGTGTTTTTATGTTCACAGTAGTTGAATAAGTAAAAGGTAAAATATATATCGTAATTATTTTTAGATAATCCCGTGCTGATAATCCCGCGTTGCCCGGGAATCTACTTATCGCATCTTTCTTGGCATAAATGAGCTGAGAGACGATAATTAATGTGTTTTTATGTCTAGTTGAATATGTAGAGTCAAAAATGTATACCGTAATTATTTTTAGATACCCCGTGCTGAGTACCCGGCATTGCTCGCGAATCTACTTATCTCGATCATCTTGGCATAAATGAGCTCAAAGACGAAAATTAATGTGTTTTTATGTTTAGTTGAATAAGTAGGAGGAGAAATATTATACATATATATCGTACCTCGTGCTGATTACCCGGCGTTGCCCGGTATACTTTACTTATCTCGATCTTCTTGGCATAAATGAGCTGAAAGACAAAATTCGTTATTGTGAGTTATCCATAAAGAATTGCCCGGCGTGTGCTGCTACGCTTGTCCGGCAATCTACTTATTCCAATCTTCTTGTCAATGACAAAATGGTTATTGTGAGTTATCTATAGAAGACAAAAATATGCTGTCGGGGACTTATTTGTAGACTCTTTTGAGTATTTCAATTCTGTACAGGCCCACATTAATTTTGTGTATTTGTTATGGTTTATGCAACGTAAGCAATTTAATCGTCCAAAAAGGGACTTTTTTCCACTTTTTTTTACGAAGGGCGATTTTAACGGTGAAGGGGTTGAATATTACAACTCTCTCTTAGCATATGTTCATCCTGGGAATCGCCTGAACATTTTTCAAAAAACCCTATCACAATCGGATGAACGGATGGCAGCGCATAAAATACGAACAAACAAGCAAGCATTTTATATAGTACATAAACGCTGTGGACTAGTGGTTATGCTCCTTGCTTCTAGATCCGAGTTTCGCGGGTTCAAACCCGACCGGGGTCGATGCATTTTTTAGAACGGAAAAATGCAAGGAGCAAGTCCTTCGCGAAGAACTTTAAACCGTGGATCCCGAGTCTGGAGATATTTCAGTCTCGTAAAAGATCCTTAAGCCCGAATAAAGAAGCGTCTAAGCAAAATTTACTGACATTAAAGGCTTAGTAATACCTTAGTTGCCTGTTAGATGTTTCATTGGGTCGGTGAGTTGACCGCATGCCACCCATGACATCTAAGAGCAAATAGGGTAATGAAAAATTAACTTCTTCTTCTTCTTCCTCTACGCATGAAAGCTGGCAGCTTGTTGCGTGTTCATTCACTACAGCTCCGGGGTATGGTGGCGTCCTTCCATCGTAGTTGTGGTCGTCCTAAAGGCCTTCGTGAATGTTTCTATGAGTAATGGAAAAATTTACATCTTGCAAGTGAGTTACTAGCCCTTCTTCTTCGATGGGTATCTCTTTTAGTCTGGACCTTCTTGCATGACCTGCCAGGCATGGGAGGCGCTGTTGGTAGTTACACTACCGCCTGCATAGCTCATGGAGTCATTAGGATTCACAAGCCCCACCACCCCCCAAGGTAGAGATACCGACGGTGTCTAGTAACTCCTTACAAAGTAGAGGCTATGGCTCAACAATGGGCTATGCCATTATGTACAGCGGATATATAACTAAATACTCACCGAGATTCAAGAAACACAGTTTTCCAAACATGTGAGAGGGTAAGATCTTATTTGAGAAAGGAAGGGACTTGTTGCTTGGCTGTATGCAGGCCATGGCGTACACCTGTTGAAAATAACTTTTAAATGCGGGCAGTTAGTTCTTCCCGTCTGACCTAAACCCAATGTGATATGTCAATAGGTCGAATTCTACCTTCGCCCGATAAATTCTGCTCATTTATTCAATGGAGGTTATTTTTCCAGATTCTAGTTTTCTTTTTTGTTTTTATATTGGTCCATACAGATTTTGATAAACCCCGATTATATAGCGGTATTCGTCTGGATTTTTAATGATTCCCCTTGTTTTACTTTTTTTAATACTAGGACAGAGTATGTCATTATCAAAATATGAACAGATAATATAAAAAAGTTTACCAAATGACCATCACAAGACATATAGTAATAATATCTCACTTCTCGCAACTGGAATTCACTACAGGAAATTGGGGACTGCCAATGTTAGATCAATTTAAACAAAATCAAATTTTATTTCTATTAACTTTAGAGTCCCGTGCCCTAGCTGAGTGGTTAAGGCAGGAAGACTTTGCGCAGAGCTACGGGACTTGACTGGTTCGAGTGTCCATGGGGGAAGAAATTTTCTCATGGCATTCGGCCAGTATGGGCCCGGTGCCCACTCAGCATCGGGAGGTATTTGGATAGCTACAATAAGTAGCGATCCCAGGTTGAGAAAACCAGCTATAACGGCTGGGAGACTCGACATTCTGACCACATGTCACCCCTACACTGGCTAGATGATCATCAAACTCTGTGATTGACACATGTCGATGTCAGGCCAGCAGCTGGGTGATAGGATAAGGGCCTTCTAGGCCTGTCGCGCCATGGAATTAT
Organism: Diploptera punctata; assembly: GCA_030220185.1. Taxonomy (NCBI): domain Eukaryota; kingdom Metazoa; phylum Arthropoda; class Insecta; order Blattodea; family Blaberidae; genus Diploptera; species Diploptera punctata. The sequence continues at coordinate 25,237 of JASPKZ010000017.1, forward strand.
TAATATTAACTTTAGATTAATTATAATATTTTGATGCATTTATCTACACACGAGCACTCTTTAACTGGTGGTTTATTATTATTATTATTATTATTATTATTATTATTATTATTATGATTATTATCATTATTATCATTATTATCATTATCATTATTATTATTATTATTATTATTATTATTATTATTATTATTATTATTATTATTATTATTAATTTTAAAATTGAATACGTAATGTCATACAGGAATAAATGAATATTAAATATTCAATAGCGTATTATAAACGACATCCACTCATAGTAATTCTGCCCGAGGGCAGGTCTTTCACTGCAATCATAGCATTTTCATGCTACGCTTTTCTGCTTTACTAGGGAATTTGAGGTGTGGTAGCTTCCCCCCTTTCTTTCCACACCGGTGAAGGATGATGATGATGATAATGATAAGGATGATTATGATGGCCATATGATTTCGGGGACTGTTTAGGCCTTAAAGTTTTCCTGACATTTGTCTTACAGGTGAGGAAAAACCCCGATAAAAACCTCACCCAGAAAAACTGTCCCGACCGAGGATCGAACCCGGGCCCGCTGTGTGACAAGGCAGCAAGCTACCACGGGACCAGAGCGGAGGGCTGTTAATAATATTAATAGTCAAAATAATAATAATAATAATAATAATAATAATAATAATAATAATAATAATTAAACTGGAACGTACAGATAGGGATTTTCTGGGCCGCTAACTGGAGAAGACGAATTTCTTGAGGGTGATGGAAAATCATTGTATAGTCGATAAATTCAGAATCAAAAGAATAATAATAATAATTATTATTATTTCTTGTGAAATTAACAAAGTAAACATTTTCTTCCACTTCATTAGAGTTAAATTTTACAGAATTCCACATCTTCTTCTTCTTCTGCCTTCTGCAAATGTAGGCAAATCGCCTGTTCTGCGACAACACGAATTTGTAAGACCATCTATTGTATGGTCTCCCCAGGTTTCTCCTATCGAATATTTGTTTGTATTTGTACTGGTTGAGTGGAAGAGAGGGCCTTATGGCCTTAACTCTGCCAGAATAAATAAAGTATTATTATTATTATTATTATTATTATTATTATTATTATTATTATTATTATTATTATTATTATTATTATTATGGTTGGTAACGTTGTGCTTTCAACGGTAACCGGTCTTCTGGCATTCACAAAACATGCTGCTTCCATTTAATTTGATACTATATAATTGCCAGTGATATGCTTATATATTATTCTGTTATGATGTTTTTAGTTTTACACACATCAAACATTCACATGCATGACTCATACCGCCATTTATTCACGATGGGCCTTAGGCCTTGAGGAAGGGCTACAACCCTCCCTTTGGTCCTATTCAGCCCTAATTTAACATACACAGGAAGTACTAACCCCATTAGATCACCATAATCACATATTTTAAACATCTACGGTTTTCTAGGTGACATATGAGATGAAAGGAAAGAAAAGATGAAGTGACATGATGGGGGGGGGGTAGAGGAATGGATAGTATTGATGGAATGAAATACTGGAAATGGAAGAAATCCGAGAAAAAAACCGAAAAATACTGATGTGTTCCACCACCAATACCTTTCCCGGAATAACCAGGATGGGAAGCTGAGATCCCAGACGGGACAGTCGCGCTAACCACGCGTCCACCGAGGGCTCGATGAAGAGTTTACAGCAAGAGTTATTCTTCTTCTTCCTTTCCCGGATTAGGTCAATGTGACCTGTTCCGGTCTCAAGTCCATCGTTTCCTTGGCCGTACCAATTTTTTTTTTTTTCCATGTGGTTTGTAGGCGTTGAGCTAGAGTTAATGTGTTTCTTATTTCAGTCCTGTGACTATCAAATGAAAATATCTTAACTGACAATTCACATATTTTTCATCTGAGGTTCCAAGTTACCTCTTTCAAACTGTCTATAACTCCACAGAAACTTTTTTTTTTGGTTTAATTCACTTATGTAGAAATATTTGTTACCAAATAAATAAGAATACATCTCTTTTTGTATGTATATACCTCATACGTCCGTCATACAAATATGGGTGCTCCCTTAGCGTGAATTCCTTCACAAGGCGAATTTAGTTACGCTTACTTTCCTTATAATAATAATAATAATAATAATAATAATAATAATAATAATAATAATAATAATACTTACTTACTTACTCACTGGCACTATCGAACCCGTAGGTTCATGGCCGCATGGACATAAGCTCTCCATACATCCCTATCCTGAGCTAATGCTTTCCAATCATTCCCTGTATAATCTACTTCCCTCAAATCATAGTTAATGTTGTTCTCCCACCTCATTCTTGGTCTACCAACTGGGCGTTTCCCTTCTGGCTTTCCTACAAGAAGTTTCCATGCACGTCTTTCATTCCCCATACGCGCAACATGTCCTGCCCATCGCAGTCTACGGGACTTAACTGTTCTTATTATATCTGGCTTCCTATAAAGACCATGTAGTTCATTGTTATGCAGTCTTCTCCATTCACCTGTCTGTTCATCTCTCTTTGGTCCAAAATTTTTCCTAAGAACGTTATTCTCAAATACTCTTAATCTCCTTTCCTCCCTTAAAGTAAGAGTCCATGTTTCACACCCATATAATATAACTGGTAGAATAATAGTTTTATATATTTTCAGCTTAACGTTTTTTGAAAGGAGTTGGGACATCAAAAGTCTCTGCAATGCATAATAGCATGCATTTCCAGAATTGAGCCTATGTTTAATTTCTTTGTGCATCTCATTCCTATTTGTGATTATTGTTCCTAGGTATTTGAATTCAGCCAATTCCTCAAACTTTCCCTCATTTGTCATTAGCTGTCCATTTCCATTATATAATGTATTTCTACGTGTGACCATATATTTAGTTTTACTGATATTTACTTGCAGTCCCAATTTCTTAGTGTTACTCAATAGTGTGTGCGTGTTGGCCTTTAGTATCTCCTCGCTATCGGCCAGTAGTACTACATCATCAGCATAAACTAACAGCTTATTAATACCATTCAGTTGTAAGCCTTCCTCATTCTCTAAAGATTTAATGGCATGCTCTAGTACAAAATTAAATAGTAGTAAATAATAATAATAATAATAATAATAATAATAATAATAATAATAATAGCAATAATAATAATAATAATAATATAAATAGGATACTTTATGATACATTATACCAGAAACGCCAAATAATATATGTACCTTACACTGGGTAATCATGAATCCATGGTTAGAGAAAATATAAATTTAGATTTATTTTAAAGGTATCAACGTCCGGCAGCCCCTGATTTCTTGTGGTAGGGAATTCCAGTTGCGAGAAGTGAAGATATATGACATGGAGTGATGTGATGTCCTATGTTGCGGTATATTAAGCAAGATACTGTGTTGTGATCTCGTGTTTAAGTTATGGTTGGAGGATAGATGCTGGAAACGAGAGGATAAATAATTGGGAGTTGAGGTATGTAGAATCATAAACAAGAGAACTAGACAGTGTAATTTTCTTCTCTCATGTAGCCATGGTAATTCATGGTTTCAGATATTAGTGAATGACATGTGGTACGCATATAGCCTAAATGAGACTTAGTAAGAAGAAAGGTTTCCCTTGAATGGTGCAAGTAGTTTAATTTTGATCAGAACCACTAAGTTATGTTTAAGGTTCTGTTACGAACCCCAAAACCTTCAGACTCCAGACTCACTGCTTACAGTCTCTCCCGGATTCCTTCCCCCTTGGACTTTTCCATCCTAAAATTCCGTCATAATTTTATTTCTACATGTTTTATTTTCTTGATTTCTAGTTCCCAATACATTTCAGATTTCATGGCTACATTCTTTGATACTATGTCTGTACCCATATTTATATAAGTCGATGGGTCCAAGGGAAAGAACCAAGTCACTTTTTTTGTCGAAATGGAATTTGAGACACCATTTGATTCTAAATTCAAAGTACTATATTTTATAAGTCAATTCAAAATCAAATCAAATTCAATTATTTTTCGAAAACTATTAAAATACAGTTAACGAAACATATTTAATATAATTTAGCCACCCCTGAATGAGACCAAAGTCTTGTGCTAAGGGATGGATTCTTAAACATATTCATTTTACAATACAAAAAAATAACGACAGAAACACAAGGCACTCTTAGAAGTAATTATGAAAATATGTATTAGAAGATACTTTTTTTAAACCCATTTACAAACTTGATTACAATAAAACAGTAAAAGATACAGTTCACTCAATGGATTTATTTATCTTAGAATTTTGGCATTCAGGTAAAGAAGTACATAACTACTCAAACTAAAACTAACTCACTGGCACTATCGAACCCGTTGGTTCATGGCTGCGCGGACATAAGCTCTCCATATATCCCTATCCTGAGCCTATGTTTTCCAATCATCCCCTGTATAATCTATTTCCCTCAAATCATAGTTAATGTTATTCCCCCACCTCATTCTTGGTCTATCAACTGGTCGCTTTCCCTCTGGTTTTCCTACAAGAAACTTCCATGCACGTCTTTCATTCCCCATTCGTGCCACATGTCCTGCCCATCGCAGTATATGAGACTTAACTGTTCTCATTATATAAAGCTTCCTAATTCCTGACTACCTTCTCCTGACCATCTAACTTCCTGTAAAGCGACTATATCCAAGGATGATTTATCTAATTCACGGCTTAATACCTCTAGCGTCCCGCTATTGTATAAAGTCCTAACATTCCATGTTCCTACGTTTGATCCTTTGGCATGGGTTGAAGTAGTCCCCGCTATTTGACCTCCGGAAAATTTTACCCCAGTTGAATTCATGTCCGCATTTCTTGACGGTTATATTTTTACAGTTGAAAGATCGTCACTCTTATGACCAAGGTACTTTTTTCGTCTGGCTTATCATCTTCGACCAGTCCGGCATGGGTAATCCTATCGGCAGCAATGCTACCGCCGGCATAGCTCTCGGGATCATTTAAACAAGGAAGCCACTCCACCACGACAAGGTAAAGATACCATGGAGAAGTTCATACGTTTTATAATACAAAGTTATTTTTCTGGCTTTCATAAAAAAAATGAATTTTTTGTTCCATTCAGTTGTACGTTATTTATTATTTATATTGTAATTTCCTCATTGCTACAAATAAAAGAAATAGGAATATTTCTAAATGTATATGGTTGTGAGTCCTAGGTAATAAATAATAGGAATACAAAGTGCAGAAATGACATTTCTAAGAAGAACCAAAGGATGTACAAAATTGAACCACATAAAAAATGAATAAATAAGAAGTGAATTACAAATATATTCAATAAGTGATAGAATTCAACAGCACCGCGTCAGCTGGGAAGAGCATGTTCAGAGAATGGAAGAAACAAGATTGCTCTAGATAGCATATCATTATAAAACAAGGAATAGATGGAAGGAATCATTGTGAATTCGGAACAGCCGAATCGCCTAAACCTTGAAGTGAAGATGATGATTTCTGAATGTAATTAAGAGAATATAATCTATACGATAGAGATACTTACATGCGTGTTTGTTATAGTAATTAATAAGGCTCATCATACCTGAAACAAAAGAAAAAATAATTATATTAAATGTTTTAATAATTGATTTCGTACATCTCATTGATGGATAAATCATATTTGAAGAGAAAAATTATACGCTCAGACCGGGACCTGAACCCGGGACCCTTGGTTCTCTAGACCAAGTGCTCTACCAACTGAGCTACCTGAGACAAGTACCGATCTAAACGCAAATCTTTCTCTTATACATTGTAATTCCCTTCCAACAAATGCTCTGAAGCCATGCTTCTATCTTGCAAATGTCGGCTCCTTTATTAAGAAGACATATTTTGGAATTATACATTACAGCCAGTACGGCTTTTTTCATGTTTTATAAAACATGAAAAAAGCCGTACTGGCTGTAATGTATAATTCCCAAATATGTCTTCTTAATAAAGGAGCCGACATTTGCAAGATAGAAGCATGGCTTCAGAGCATTTGTTGGAAGGGAATTACAATGTATAAGAGAAAGATTTGCGTTTAGATCGGTACTTGTCTCAGGTAGCTCAGTTGGTAGAGCACTTGGTCTAGAGAACCAAGGGTCCCGGGTTCAGGTCCCGGTCTGAGCGTATAATTTTTCTCTTCAAATATGAATTATATTAAATGATTCTGGAATATTTGAGAAACTATATTTAGCAGAGTTAACCTTTTGAGAAGACATAGAATTAGATCACTATAAAAGAATTTAGTAGCAAAATAATATTTTCGTTAAAGTCCATATGGTGGAATAAGCATATTTGGAAAGACACAAAACAATATATTGGTAAAACATTGGTGGAATCTGTTACAATGTATGGAAGCGAGGTATGGACAATCAATAAGTGCTACAAGAATAGACTAATAGCTCCAGAAATGGATTATTTACGCAGAAGTGCCAGAAAGTCAAAATTAGAACATGTCACAAATAAGGAAATTAAAAACATAATGAAAGAAAGCATAATTGAATGAATTGAGGAGAAGGAATTAAAATCTTTAGGACATATTTTAAAAATGGAAGATGAGCGATGGCCGAAACTACTATAACAATCGCAACTGACCATAAAGAAGAAAATAGGGAATCCAAAGTTAACATGGAAGAAAAACATGAGGATAGTAATGCAAGCAAGAGGGCTAAGCACTGAAGATGCACAAGATCGCAAGTTTGGAGGTTTGGCACGAAAAGACGGCAACAGTTGTAAAAACCCGAAGATAGAGGATAGATAAAATTAATAATTAAGGGGCAGAGAAATGTGCGTTTCCACATGTTGTAAAAATATCCGACATAACAAAAATTCCCTACATAAAAATCGAGATTTTAAGGGTATTCTGGAGAAATATACGAGATGAATTCCTCGTAAAATTTGACATAATGAAAACTGTAGTTTCTTCCCTGCTTCCCTAAATAGTATACGAACTATTAAAACATTTTCTAGTGCCTATATCCCAAAATATTGTAGGATATGAGCAAACTCATACGTAACAAAGAATTGTTATCTATGTATTGACTTAGGCTTTTACGGCCGGAGTTGCTATGATGATCTTGAAGAAGATTTCCGGGCTGTAGGCCGTGGTCTTCGAGGCTTGAAGTTCCCCGACATTTCGCCAGAGACTGTGACTGGCATCCTCAAGGATTGTCTTGAGAGTGGTAATTTTGTCCACTGTCTGTCCTATTTATACCATTCACCGCGATGTGTTCGTAGGTTATATCTGTCTTCTGATTGGTCAGCGATAGGGACTTCCATTGCTCCAATGAGGTTGCTGTTTGATGGTCTAGTAGACTGGTCTTGTAGAGGTTTGCATTCTGCGTTTTTTAGAACCGGTATCCATATTTTGTTGACTTTCAATAATTATTCTTTTCTATTGAAACTGTTTTTATGTTTGAATATTTACTTTAATTAAAACTTGTACACCATGCAGAAGCGTTAGTTGTTAGGTCAGCTACCTCTATTTTTTGAAAGTATTGACTAAAGTGTATTATAAAATAAAACTCGTAACACGTATTTTGTAATTCCTTCTATATTTACATCTTCTTATTCTACTTCTTGAAATTAGGTCTCTTGGTCTGTTTTTACATCAAGTGGGATTTAATAAATCATCCCACCTAGTAAATGGGTGTCCAATATTTGTATGTCCTATTGGTTTGTACTTTAATAACAGCTAAGGGATCTATATGTAGGCATTCTTTTAACATGTTCATACCAGTTGTTTTTCATATTGTCAATTCTATTTATTAAATTAAAAAAGTTTAAGTCCTTTCTAATATCTTCATTTCTTTTCTGTTCAAAATTATCACACCTGCAACTGAACGTAAGAACTTCATTTCTGCAGTTCCTATTTTTCTTCAGCCTGAACTGTTAAGAGTCCAATTTTCGCTTTCACATGTTAAGACAGGCACTACCATAATTTTGTAAAATTTTAATTGTGTGCTTCTCAAGGTTTTATTTTTCAGTGTCCGTTTTATACTGCCGCACATTCTGTAAAACCGTTTTATAGTGCCACACATTCTATAAAACATTAAATTTAATATCAATATCTTCCTTCTGGCAGTATGATACATTGCATCCTAAATAATTGAAATTGTTCATCTGTTGTTTTGTACTGTTACACTGATCAACATGATTTTTGTCTCATGAGTACTAATAGTTGTACTTAATGCAGTTATTTTTATCGCGTTTTGAAATGTGTATTCGGAATTTCTCCATCACCCACAGTTTTTTTTTAATTTCAATTTCAATTAATGGATTTAAATAATTATTTTTTTAATAAACGTTTTTCCGTCCATTTGTCCACTGTAAAATAAAACCAAATGAGCTAACTCGAATGGTTTTCAGCTATGGAAAAGTGATATCAAAGCAAATGGAATCCTAATATGCTGGTCATTTATTGTTGGACCATCAAGAGGGATGCTCCACAGGCAAAATATAGCAGAAAATCATTTCTTACTTACTAGGTGAGTCCGAATGTTCGAATATTGTATAGTTACTAATGTAGAAAATATTAACGTGTTTGAAATTATAAATGCCTGTCTCTCAGAAACCTTGCGTAATAGAGAAAAACCGATATCATATTTGAATTCAGGAAATAAAATACTATCAGAATCACATATTTTTCTTTCTGAGACAAAAAAAAAAGTTAATTTTTTTGTTGCTCAGTGTTATTAATGCTGATTTTACACCTCATATGGTCTCTCCCGTTAAATGCCATTACTTTCGATTTACTTTCAGAGATTGTCATATTGAATTTATTTGCTACTTCATTTAATTTATACGCTGCTATTTGTAAATTGTCTTCTGAAGAGCTCTAGGACTAGACTTGTCCTGCGCAACGCTCGTAACGCCAAATATAATAAGAACAGTATAAGTCTTGAAGACTGCGATTGGCATGACATGTGGCACGAATGGGGAATGAAAGACGTGCACGGTAGCTTCTTGTAGGAAAACCAGAAGAAAAACGCCCAGTTCGTAGATCTAGAATGAAGTGGGAGTATAACATTAACTATGATTTGAGGGAGGTAGATTATACAGGGAATGATTGGAAAACATTAGTGCAGGTAGGGATGTATAGAGAGCTTATGCCCTCGCGGCCATGAACCTACTGGTTCGATAGTGCCAATGATTTAGTAATAGGCATTATGCCTTGGCGCAGAACGACGGGACATGCGGTAGTTGGAATCTTAATGAAGGGAGGAATTTTCTCATAGAATTTAGGCCAATATTTGACCGGTATCCATCAAGCAAAGTAAGGTACTACAATAATAGGGACTTCAGGTTTGGAATAATTGATTTACGGCTGTGAGAACTAACATGCTGACCACATGTTACCAGTAATTATATAGATGATCGTCCTTTAAGAGTGAAATGTGGATGTGAGTTCAGCAAAAGGCTGATAGGGCAAAGACCTTTTAGGCCTATCGCGCCACGGAATTTGCAGTATTTATGATTTATTAATTTTATGGCAGAAGAACTGTTGAATTTATTGTTAGCTTAAAACATTACACTATCAAAGTTCGTAATCGATGGTCCAAGGGTTAAGTTCCTTGTTTCTGGCCCCGAGGGTAGCGGGTTCAAACTTTCCGGGATTATTAGATTTTTAACATTCTCGTAAAAACTCTCAACTCTAAATTAGAGCCTCTGAACAAAATTTAATCGGCTTTTCCCATCCAGGAAACAACTCAATTAATTATTTTTTGAGGCGATAAGCTAACCACTTGTCTGTTGCTGACGTCTGTATTAAGTAGTAGATAACAAAATGGTATAATCACAAAGATTATCTTCTACTATTTTTAACTCTTTTCTCCGTTGGGGGTCTCCTTCCCTTTATAGGGCTCCTACCAAAATGAATAATTATTATTCAATTCATACTATTCAATTGATTCACCTTAATTACCTCAATACTAGTAGTAATGTCTCTAGTAACATTATATTATTACCTATATTACTATTCATTTTTTATTGTATTAGGGAGAGAATTAAGATGAATCCTATCAATAAGGAAAACAAATAGACACGTCTTTATCATAAGTAATGCCACGAGTGATTTCCAATTTATCTAGAGAATTTGGAAATCAAGAATGGCGTTTGTTAGGATTATTTGACTAATACATTTAAGCTGTTTACTCACAAATCATTATTTATATATAGTTATTTAAAATACATATGTATATATATATATATATATATATTTAATGTAAACGGCGATGGATGAAAACAAATGAGAAAAGTTTGTTATACTTAATTTATTCATCACTGCAACCAGAGCATAATATTTATTGCCAAAGGATCACAATATTATGTAGTGGAGATAAAATGAAACACATCAAACTGTTTATAACCAACATTATAGGTATTAATTAATGTCTGATGTCCTATGATGTAAATATGTCAAAATGTTTCTCGAACATAAATACAGTACCTGGGAAATAATACGTTTACGAAAATGTAAACAGTGGTTTCTTTTATTTTTTTGTGGTATGATCAATTGCTACAAATGTTTTTTTCTATTATATCTTGCAAGCAGTATCTGGTTACATTCGTGCACTATATATACAATCTGGGAGCTATTTGCATTCTAGGATTCTTCCATCTTAATATATAAATTGCTATATTCAACGTATTTCTTAGAGAGTCAGTAACTGCAAAATAATGTTCTGACCTATTCAGAATGTTAAAAAGGAGGAGCTTGATTTGAATATGATACAATTAAATTGATAAAATCGAGACTGTAATTGGTTGTATATCAAAATTTATTGAAATGTGATTAGTCATTGACTCCCATTTGGGGCATGAGTAAAATAGTCTTCCTAATATCTTCCCTCTCAGCCCTAGGATTAATTCTGAGAACTCTCTTTATTGATATCTTCTAAAAATAACTTACTTTGAAGATTTTAAGTTATTTAAAACTAATCAACTCGTGTTCGACTCAGGGCCGTGTCGAACAATGTAATTATATGAAGTCCCTTATATTGAATGCCCGTGAATAACAAGCATTCCTGTTCACCACGCCTGAGGCACCGTCACAGGGTTAGATGAAATCAAACAAACGAATGAGTGTGGAGAAATAATGGAATGAAATATGTAATAGGAGAATAGGGAGAAACCTGAGAAAAATCTGCCCGGACTCCGTTTCGTTTATAATGAAACCCACATGAAATGACCGAGACGCGAACAACGGACCCAAGCGAGCGTCTGACTGCTTGGGCCAAGGAGCCGCCATCTTCCTGCTTATATTGTTTAAATTATATTGCAGCAGAATTAGGTAAATGGTAATAAAATAGGTCGGTTTTGTTAAGGGAACTGTTGGAGAGGTTGATAATAAATTGAAACAGATTTTTCCTCTCAGCGAAGTAACTTTCCGAGCAAAATAAACTAAGTTAGAGAGTTGCTATATATGTTATACGAGAACAAGTTCAGAAAAACATCCAGTCTTTTGTCTCAGAGTTAGTTACATACATTTATGTGTTTCTATAAACTTTTATAACGTTTTCTAGTCAAGTTTTATCTTTTTTCAACGACATTGCTCAGCGAACTGACGACAATGTCTGCACCGTATGTCTAAACTAAGTTTAATAATAATAATAATAATAATAATATAATAATAATAATAATAATAATAATAATAATAATAATAATAATAATAACAATAACAATGATAACTATAATAACGATAATGACGATAATGATAATAATGATAATGATAATGATGATAATGATAACATAAACAATGATAATAACTATAATAACGATAATGATAATAATAATAATGATAATAATGATAATAATAATAACAATAACAATGATAATAACTATAATAAACGATAATGATAATAATGATAATGATAATAATGATCATTTAATGATAATATTAATAATAACAATAACAATAACAATGAGTAATAACAATAATAACGATAATGATAATGATGATAATGATATATATAATAACAATAAACAATGATAATAACTATGAAGAACCAAGAATGACGCGTAATGGAGAAGGAGGAAGGATAATAAGGATAATGATAATATTAAGAATAACCATAACACAATATAATAAACAATAATAATAACAATGGAATAACAACAATACACAATAAGAATAATAATACGAAGAACAATAAGAAGGAACAAGCATAGCAGGAATAACAATTATAAACAATAATAACAATAACAACAAAAATAACAATAACAATAATAACAATAACAATGACAATAATGATAATGATGATAATGATAATAATAATAACAATAACAATTATATTTTTATTATTCCGGCTTTTATAATGAATATATATTTTTCCGGTACCCATGTTCACAGTTAACTACACATTTGTTTCAAAACATTTTTCCATTCTTGTCTGTTCATCCATATATCTTCTTCTATTTCCCATTCCCTCTTAGTTTCATTGATTCCCTGAATCCACGTAATATTTATAATAACAATAACAATAATATAATAACAATAACAATAATAATAACAATAATAATAATAAGAACAATAATAATAATAACAGTAATAACCATAATAATAATAACAATAACAATAATAATAATAATAACAATAATAATAATCATAATAATAATAATCATAATAATAATAAATTTATTTATTTATTTATTTACAGATTTTTAATGTTTACACATCTTTCTGTGCTTAAAGTTATATTTTCCTCCTCCACTTGCCCTCTATCAATCCACTCCTTGTCCTCCAGTTCTCTTGTTCTCATTCCAGGTTAGAAAAGGGGAAGGAGGAGGAGTAACAACCTCGTTAAAAAAATAGGGTTCAGTACTCCCGGCTGATAGTACCCTGTGAGGGCCCCTTATCTAGGGTACAGATTCTGCTACCTTGCATTTCGTCATTGGTTTGATAAAGGCTAAAGGAAGAAACATTGACCAAAATTCACCTGGTCCTCCAGGTTCGGGGTTGATGCATCAGGCCAGCTTCCTGTTCGTCACAGAAAACATAACAATGCTAAAAAGGCCAAAGATTTAAAGCCGGATGGAAATAAACGAAGACGACAAAAGCAAAGGAAAAAGCACATTTCTTGTTGGAACTTGGAATGTTCGACGGGTTCAAAATAAAATGGTTGACGTTATAGAGGAAATGAAAACACTAAACCAAGACATAATAATAATAATAATAATAATAATAATAATAATAATAACAATAATAATAATAACAATAATAATAAAGATAATAATAATAATGACAATAATAATAAAAATAATAATAATAACTGTAATAATGATGATAATAATAATAAAGATAATAAAGATAATAATAATAATAATAAAGATAATAATAATAATAACAATAATAATAATAATAATAATGATAATAATAATAATATTTGGGGACAAAATTAGTGCCGATGGAATTCATGATGGTGACATAAATGAGAGGATAAATAAGGGAGATCTACAAAGACTAAATTGAATGGTATTTTATGGGATCAGAAAAAAAGTAGTAAAACAAAAAACAAACATTTTTAATACATAATAAAGAGTACAATGACATAGGTGCAGAAACATGGACATTAAAACCCGATTCCGATTGAGGGTCTTTCCACTTTTCAGCGGTTGCCCTTTTACCAGCCGGCTGCTGGCCCTTCACATCCACATATGTCAATCACAGAGGTAGATGATCAACAGCCAGTGTAGGGGTGACATGTGGTTAGCATGTCGAGTCCCCCAGCCGTTATAGCTGGTTCCTCAACCTGGAGCCGCTACTTATTGTAGCTACCCATTTGCCTCACGATGCTGGGTGGGCACCGGTCCCATACTGGCCGAAATACCATGAGAAAATGTCTTCCCCCATGGAGACTCGAACCAGCGCAAGTCCCGTAGCTCTGCGCCAAGGCTTCCTACCTTAACCGCTCGGCTACGGCGCGGGACTCATTAAAACCTAGAACAGTAATTAAATTAAATCATGCAGAAATTGGTTTTTGGAGGCGATCGGCTGGGAATTTTAGAAGAGATACAAATAAGAAACAGTGTAATTAAACAAAAGATGAATGTTCAAGCTTCAATTGTAGATTTCATTACAAGACAAACAATTCATTTGGTATTGTCAGGTAAAAAGAATGACAAGACAGAATACCAAGAAGAATACTAGAATGTGGGCCACTTAGTAGAAGAAGTGAACGGTAAAAATAATGTGGACTGGAGGTGTTTTGAGGAGAATGAGGGAAATAGGATTGGACGATTGAGATTGGAATGACAGAGAGATGAGGAGGAGAACGACAGTAGATTAATTAGACGCAGAAAAATGACATGAAACACTGTGAAACCTGATAAATAAATAAATAATAATAATAATAATAATAATAATAATAATAATAATAATAATAGTAATAATAATAATAATAACAACCATAAATGTCCCACGCCGTAGCCGAGTTGTTTAAGGCACCATAGGTTGATGCAGAGTTACGGATATGTGCTGGTTAAGTACCGCTGGAGAAAGAAATGTTCTCCTGGAATTTGCCAGAGAAATTGAGGAGAATAAAAATATAAATTATAAAAAAAATAGTCATATATAAGCATATTTTTAACGAAATTATGATAGAAGAATATAATGACGATGGGGATAATGAAGAAAGGAGTATGACCCACGAGACCGTGATATTCATGTATATAATTACATATTCCTCTGCAAGAACAGCCTCATGGGCTAGTGGTCAGCGGTCCTGACTACTGTTCATGAGGTCCCGGATTCGATTCGCGGTCAAACCATACGAAGTTTTCCTTAAAGGGAATTATTCCTGTGATTGGCCATGGTCTGGAGTTTAGGTTAAGAACTCTCCTAGCGCTTCATTATCATTTATCACAAGGGCTAGGATTTTTGTGTAATAAAAGATAAGATTGCAATGCAGATAGTATATATTATTCAACTGTTTGTGTGTGAAAACAAAAACAAAAGACAGTCAGAAATCTAACTTCTCATTATATTGTTTGGGTGTGAAACAAAAACAAAAGACAGTCTTAAGTCTAACTTCTCATTATGCTACGTTGCAATTTTAACTATGTTGCAACATAGTATAATGAGAAGTTAGACTTAAGACTATATATATATATATATATATATATATAGATAAAGACATTGGTAGTGACCCCTTTCTTTTGAAAACTAACATATATTAGCACGTTGGAAGAATATACATGTAAATAATATAGAATCAGAAAATCGAATATCTTTCAATGTATATCTTCTGCGAGAAGAAAGTATCAGAATGCTATATCAAAGCAGCTTAATGAATACTTAGTAAAGGAAGAAACGGGCACAGACATAGAGAAAGTGTGCTTAATATCAAATACATAGTTAAAAAGCAGCAAAAGAATCAATAGGTGTTAGGAATAAGAACTACAGGAGAAAAGGAATAATGATTCGGGCAGAGAATTGAAGGAAGTAGTGGAAGAAAAAAATAAAGCATACAAAACATGTTGTCTTGAATCCCTTTCATCCACGTTGGATTTGGTCTACTACGTTTCCCTTTTCCAAGAGGTATCCATATCAATACTTCTTTGTTTGTTTCTGTTAAAAATTCTTAAAAACAACAAAATATAATGAGGTAATAATTAATTTGAATCCTGTATTTATGAGGCATCTCAAGGGAAAATGGGCATATGTCATTTTAAAATATATTTCATAACTTTCCCAAAGTCGTTCATTTAGATTGCTATAATTGTTATTTTGATCATCATTGATTTAGTCAACAATCTTAAATGTATTTACTTCAACAAAATCTAAAACAATAAATAAATAAATAAATGAGTAAGCCAAACCTACATAAGTCTCCTTTTAAAATCAAGGTGTTAACTTTGTTCCACTATCACGGATATATTATGAGAAATCATAAACTTTATGATCAATATTATAACTTTAGTGATGAACGATATTCGAATCCTTTTACAAATAATGTGTAGTTCTCTAGAGACTTTAATTGTATAAATCTCACACGAACACCTACGAATGTAATTGCCTATTATGAATAACAGTTAAAATAGCAGTCACTAACAAATAGCACTATAGTGTAATTGCATGGCTTAATACCCGTTATAAATTGGAACTGTTTATTTAACAGCGATGCTACTACAGAAAGCAAGTCTCGCAGAATATAGCTATTGTTGTTTCCAAGATTTATTTGTAGAGTGCAGCACAATACACGTCTCAACGCATTAAACGCCACGTTCGAACAATGCAGCTTTACTCAAATAATGGAAGTAATTTATAAATAGCCAGGTTTAATTTTGCAGTTAATGAAAACTCACAACTGTAAAGGTGATAGCAGAAATAGCAGTCCTTTCATTATATATATATGTATATATATATATATATATATACAGTAAAAGCTCTTTATTCGCGTTTTGATTATTCGCGGATTAAAAAATTGTGACACAGTTCCTGTATTCGCGGCTAAATCCATTGGGTTTAATTTCTCAAAAACATTCTTTATTCGCGGTTCCAGTCGGTATATTAGAACGATTAGTATCTTTTATTAACCATCGGCAACTTTTTTTTTTTACTGCAGGCACGTACCAAACACCTTTTGCAAGTAGCGATTCAAACCAAGTGGATAAATTTATATCAAAGTAAACCATTTTTTTTATTTAATAGGAAATGTGCACTCAATTGAGCATTAGGGACAGCACACACACCCAGACCCAAAGTGAAATGGTAGATCATCAAATTGAAGTGTTTCACCAATTCAATAAATACAAAGACATTTAAACATAATACGAATAGATAATTAACCAAGTATTTACGATATATTAGAATAATCAAACAACAAATATTCTGTTTTTTAAAATCCCCACCCCGCCGGGAACCGAACCCGCGTCGCCGGAGTGGAAGGCAGGGACTCTACCGACTACGCCACGGCGACGGACAAAGTAAAACAATGGATACTAGTAAAAAATGCATGGTAAGGTGTTAGTTCACAGTAATATAATGTACGGTTAAAAACTATAAAATAGTTACCTTCTAGGTCCGTATCCAAGTTGAGGAGACGGACCTACAAGGTAACTATTTTATAGTTTTTAACCGTATATTATATTACTGTAAAGTAAAACAAGCCTTATTGTTACCTGAAGTTTGTTAATAAAAGTCACCGTCGCCGTAATTCACGTACCGCTATGCTAGTTGATAAATGCCGCCCTCGCCACAATCGGTGTTTTATTGTTTCAAATTGTCATTCGTTGCAATAATTTTGATTGAATAACACGTGTCTCTTCTGCTTTGTTGCCAATTTATAATGTGGAATAAATGGAAAGGAAATTAATTTCGAAACGGAAAAAAGTAGTGTTGCCTCTTTAAAGTAAAAATAGAAATGTTTGATCGTTTACGTTTTGGCGAGTCGATTGCATCCATATCACGCTGTTTCTATGTTAATGAATTAATAGTACGATTCATCAACAAATCCGAAGACAAAATATGGAATTATATCGCTGAATTCACAGCTAAATATCAATCTGAATTGAAATACCTTATAAAAGTGGCAAAAACAGGAGCTTACTAAGTTATTTAAACCCTTGCCTAAGCCTGACAGCAGTAATTAATAGAAATTGTTCAAAATCTCTCATTGATTGATTTTAATTTCATAATTTTTATTTTATTTCGGTACCTTGGAACGTATCCCCTATATACCCATACAAGTTACCATATTCGCGGTTCCTGTACTCGCGGCATATTTACGGAACATATCCCTCGCGAATAAGGAGCTTTTACTGTGTATATATATCCATCCATAGTAATTCTGTCCGAGAGCAGGTCTTTCACCGCAATCACAGCATTTTCATGCTATGCTTTGCAGCTTTACTAGGGAATTGTAGGTGTGGTAGCTTCCCGTTGCTTTCGACACCGATGGAGGATGATGATGATGATGATAATGATAAGGATGATGATGATTATGATGGCCATATGATTACGGGGACCGTTTGGGCCTTAAAGGTTTCCTGACATTTGTCTCACAGGTGAAGAAAAACCTCGATAAAAACCTCACCCAGAAAAACTGCCCCGACCGGGGATCGAACCCCGGCTCGCTGCATGACAAGGCAGCACGCTACTTTGAGACCACAGCGGTGGATACCTCATTAAAGAAGGCCTATAAAATGTATTACGATATCAGAAGTTTAATTTGATTTATCTCTCATTCCTCTTCTCCTTCTTCTTCTTTCTCTTCCTTTGGTTCTACGGTCCTCTAAGAACCTTCGCGTCCTATATAACATCTGCCAATTATTCTCTATTCCCAGCTTTCTGTCTCCATCTTTTAACCTTCAGTTGTCTTAACTCTTCCTCAACCTTATCCAACCATCTTAGCTTCTGTCTTCCAACCTTTCTTCTTCCTTCTGGTTTGCTTTCTAAAATCCTTTTTGTACTTCTTTCCTGCTCCATCCGCAACACATGTTCTACCCGTTCCAGTCTCTTTCTTCTAATATCTCCTACCAGATCTAATACCATATACAATTGAGTGTATTAAGAAGGTTATTATAAACAAGGAAGCCTTCTGGAAGGAATAGTTAACAAAATTAAGAAGACAATTTCTGCCTGAACCAGGATTTAAACTAGGATTTCAGCTTTGCGCACTGACAACTCTACCATTTTAGCTACTCAAACAATCCCAAGACAAGACACAAATTATCTCTTTAGTTGTCTTAATTATTTCTTGGAAATGTTATGCCTTTACATATTAACAATTTTCATATTACATTGATTATTTAACTCATGCCCTAAATGGGAGTCAATGACCAATCTCGTTTCAGTGAACTTTGTTTTACAATCAATGACAGTCATTTTACACCTTTCTATTTATCGAATTTTCTTCATCTGTTCCTGCTTTTCTGATAAAGAAGGCTCCTCCTTTTTTAATATTTTGAACAGGTCAGAGCATTATTTTGCAGTGACTGACTCTCCAAGAAATACATTGAATATGACAAACAATGAGCATATTCCTACGAAATACACATTTGATAATTGTGTGTTGAATAATTGTGTTTTAAATAATGATTTTACTGAGTTGTTTCCCAAAAAATACATTAATAACCTATAATGTTGGTTATAATATACAGTTTCATGTGTTTCATTTTTCTCCACTAGGGTGCATTCTTACAATATTGCGATCCTATTTGACAATAAAATAATAATATGATCAAGTTTCAGTGAACAATCAAATGAAACATTAACCACACATTTCTGATTTGTTTTCAAACGTCGCCGTTTATATTAAATATATGAATATTTTAACATAACTATATATAAATCATATTTTTTATAAACAGCTTAATTTTATTCGTTAAATAGTCCTAATAAATACCACTCATGATTTCCAAATCCTCTAGAATTTATCCATGACTTGGAAATCGACTCGTGACATTACTTAAAATATACTTAGCTTATGGACGGTGTAAATCCCACTCTAATAGCCGTTTATTAGAAACAACCATGTATTGTGATATTTCAGTGCTATGGCAAAAGGGATTTAAAGGGAGAAACTTGTGCCTGCATTTGGAATAGCCTGAATATCTGATATGTAGAGTACCAAACGCAAACGTGGAGGTATTGGGTTCAAATTCTGGTTCAGGCAGATATTTTTCTGTATAGCTGTAGGATATTTTTATAGTGTCATAATGTTAGGATTCTAAAATATGTTAAATATTTAAAAGATATGTTGGTGGATAGATGTAATCTCATAAAGTTTATAATGAATTTAAAAATACGAAAATATACATGTCAGTTTTCATTATTTGGTAAGAGCACAGCGGGGAGGATATTGGACTGTATTGGGGTATCTGTGCGGTTGAATTTGACAGGTTACTCTTCAATCATATAACACAACATTAAAATTATTCTCTACTGAAGCGAAAAAAACGACGGGGTAATACGGTTACTTAGTTACTCTCAAGTGTTTCAAATTAGCTACAATTTTATTTCTCGTCTTTCTGTGCATTCCTTTTTGTATAGTCGGTTCAGTCATTTAGTTTATAGGCGCACTGCTTTGTGATATTTTGTACGCTTAAGTATTTATCATATCGAACGACGTTGTCACGTTTTATTATTTATTTATTTTACACGATGGCGTTAAGACCGTAAGGTCTTCTCTTCCACTTCACCAGGGTTAAATTATACATGCAATAAGAATTATGATTAATGATACATAATATATAATTATAGACTACACAATATAAAGTTGCCAAGGGAAAGAAAGAAAAATACTAATCATAATAATAACAAAAATAATAACTTATGATTAGATTAAGTAAATGGCTTGGTGAAGAAAGTTTAAAATATAAAGGAATAATAAGAGTATACATGGAACACGGTTATATATTATATTGTCTAAGGAAATATGAAGTTAATTTCTTTTTAAACTGTTTTTGAGTCGGGCAGTCCTTGATATACAAAGGGAGGGAATTTCAGAGTCGGGTGGCTGAAACAAGAAATGATGAAGAATAGTAGATGTGCGATGTAGAGGAACAGCTAGAGTTAAATTTTCTCTGGATCGTGTGTCATTAGAATAAAATTTTACCAACTAAAGATACTGCAAAAAAAGTTGCAACGCTGTTAAGATAATTATATCCACGTGGAGTAGACATGGAAACGTAATTTAAAAATGCGAAGACATTATTGGCAGAGAACTAGTTTTAGTTTTTGGTGATTGGAGCTGCGTCTTAGAAGCCTCTAACAACTCCCCGGCTCTACCTAACAGTAACAATGTATTTTTTAAACCAGAGAGAAACAGTTGCCTTTGATACCGCCTGTAAAGTAAAACAGTGAGGTAACTTTAGGTAATTTTACTTGCCCCATGTAAATCCTACCTTAAAGGGACACAACTTATTGAGAGCGGATTTTAAACTTTAAGTCATAACAAAAGACATGGGGGGGGGGGTCTGCTGGATGAATGATAATATCAATGTCAGAGTCACCTTCAAGACAACAGGAACATTTAACACAAGACGCACAAGGCTGAGTGATAGAAGAATATTTTGCATTATCTTACTCTACTGTTCGTAATTATGCACATCTCTAACCCGAGTTATCTGTTTGCTCGCTTTCATAGTTTATCCTTTAAACATAACGATAAATAAAATAATAAATGATAGGATGCAGAAAAGAGTCTTGGCTGCAAAAATGAATAAATTTCGGAGACGTACGAGAATATCTAGGCTACAACATATTAGAAATACATATATTACTCAAAAAATGGATGCACAAGAGACTATTATTATCGATAGGATATGTAACTAATAGAGCGTACAGTGGTATGGAATGTACAATGGATGTAGGAAGAACAGCGGACTTAACGAGCGTTAAACTGGATGGTACCAGGCAGAAGGAAGTGGGGAAGAAGCAGAAGAACATGGTATGAGAGAATGTATGATTCCATGATGAAGAGGGATATGGAAGAAGGACAAATGGAGAGATTGGAATCTTTGGAAAGCAGGAATCAAGGGCGAACTGCTGTAAAGTGGAAAGCCTGTATTAAGTATTAAATAAGTAAACATAACTTCAACATTAGATCTCAGTTCAATGGAATTTATTAAAAGTACCTTTGCACAGAGCATCTCATTATTCCCTTTCTTTCAATGTTTCGCTTTCCCATTATTAAAACTCGCTACAAAGATAAATCAAGAGCTGCAAGCAAAAATCAACATCATTTCTGAACATTATGTCAATTTGTATCGTAATATCTTAAATAATATGATAAATAACAAATTATTTATGATTACATGTAATTCTTCTTCTTTATAGGTACTTCACTAACAGTGTAACCTGCCTATATCAATTATGTATTCTTAATCATGTAGAAAATTCATAATTATTATACAGGTGCTCTAAAATTCCCCTTACAAACTTCTAGGACTTTCAGAGGGGTCTGTGTTAATAATATTTAGAATTGGAAACCATGTCCGGAAACTTACCGTTTCCTTGTTACAGCCGTTTGAAAACACGTTTTTTTTAACGCGACCACTTTTACAATTAATTTATTACGAGGCGTGACACAGTACATCACTTGTTTCACAATTCCACTCAATAATAACCAAAGAAACAAAATGGAAATTGAATCATGACTTACATTAATAATCGCGGATACACCCTCCACAATCAACTTTTGCAGTTTTCAAAATTTCGAAAAAAATTATAATTTTTTTGAAGAAAAACACCAAGTCTTGGAATATTCGATAGGGAAATTTTTGATTTAGACGAATCGCGAAACTATCATTTGTTGAGACACGTGACATACCGTACGTTCAGACAATGCTTGTTTTCAAACGGTTGCAGAACGGAAACAGTAAGTTATGGAAAATGGTTTCCAATTCTGAATATTATCAATTCAGTGCCCTCTACAAGTCCTAGAAGTTTGTAAGGGGAATTTTACAGCACCCTGTATGTATAATTTAACCCTGGTGAAGTGGAAGAGAAGACCAACTCCATCAGGTAAAATAAATAAATAAATAGTTTCTGTGTTTATCTTGTATGAAGTTTGATAAGAGTATTCTCTCCATACCGGCCCTCGTGCGAGGAATTGGTTTTCGCTTCTCGGTCATAACTTGGTGTTTTGTTAGTCTGTGTTTGTCTATGGTTTTAGGTCAATCGGTGTTCTGTATCGTAGAATCGTTCGTGTCTGAGTCGTACCAATTGTTCTTACTATGTAATTTGTATGTCGCCGGTATTTGTCACTGAGTGTTCTTGCCGACTGTTTTATAATGTCGTGTATGTAGGTTAAGTCCGGTAGTCATGTGAGTGGGCAGTTGGAGTATATCTGTCGCAATTTGTAATGATTCGTGCTACCCTATTCTGTAGTACTTGTAGTTTCTGCTTATGAATTTTGTCCAAATTACATGTAATTCACTTATATAAAGTATACCTTTTTTACAAATCCTGAATTACATACCGATGGTGGGTAATGAAAACGTCGTACCTCCATTTTGGTAAATTTTAAGGGAGAAACAAATAACTGTTTTAAATAATTATTAAAACTGATAAGCGAAGCACCCACATATTCAATTACAGAATACAAGTCTAGTTATTAATACATTTGAAGTACGTGTTCTCAACAGGTTATGCATCACATATTTCTGTGCTGGCTACTGGAGTTATGTAGTTTTCAATGACTGATGGAGTTACGAGATTTTCATTGCCTACCGTCGATATATGAAAGGACTGCAGTTAAATAGAAAATGTCACACTGTTTACAAGAAAATAAGAGAGGCAGATAGAGATTAATAAACACAATAATCAGAATGAGGCATTTCTCGGATAGTGGACATGTTAACTTTTGCATATTTTCTCCTCGTTTGTGTGATTCAATATCCGGTGATGTGGTTACATCTCTAATATTTTAAGTGAATTACAGAACTGTGTCTGCAGAATGGTTGGAAAATGCACAGCCTTGTTCGACTCTTTAAAATTCTTGTCGCTTCCACTGACTTGTAGTCGATTCAGTTTTTTTTTCTTTATCCTCCAAACGCTGTTTGAACACTTGGTTAGGTAAGACATCTCAATATCCACTTTAGAGTTCCCTCAGGCAAAATTTTGTCCCTATATTTTTAACAATAGGTAATATCTAACTATCAACATAATTTCACATAATTAAAATATTAAATTCGGTTTTGCTCAATTTTATTATTTTATTTTCCAATCCCGCAGTGTAACCTCTTACCTTTATTGGTACTTTAATTGCCACACACCACCTGGGCTTTACAGTGACACCTGTCGGGAGAGGGATGTTTAACTATAGATCACACACATACTTTTTTTTATATGGAGGATATGGAGGACCTCCCTGAATGAGCGATCAGCTCGATATAAAGGCCTCCTCCGAGACAACACAACATGAAGACAAAACACGCCATTCACACACATTCATCCAAACACGGCGAATATTATAATGATGAATATGATGGCCACATGATGTTCGGAGATCGTTTGAGCCATATAGTTTCTTAACATTTGTCTTACAGGTGAGAAAAAATCCCGAAATGTAACATTTTATCTAACTATATATTTTAAAAGATAGGTTATTAGGACAGTAATTTAATTTAAGCATAAACGGAGCGAATAAGTTTTCTCATATGGCATTTATTTTTCGTGCCGAAAATTAATAGTACAGGACACATGGCTTTGTTACCCTCCCGAAAGAAGCCATTATCAGGATTATTACACTCTGAACTTTCCAACGTCTATGGACGGATCTGAACCTGAAAACTTCGGAATCAGGGATAAAATGGTAATTATATATATATATTTATATTATATATATATATATATATATATATATATATATATGGTATGATAAGAAAAATAAATGCCTGGACGGGATTCGAACCCGGATCTCTGAGTCTGTACCTCAGTGTGATATCCATTACACCACCAGGCGAATCCAATTCAAGCATTAATTTTTCTTATATATGTATTATTATATATTAAGCTTGCATTGCTCAATGTTAAACATTTAATTATAACAACGATAAAGCGCCACTGCTATAAAGTAAAATAAATATTCTCTTTAATTTGCTTACTTGTTATAGTCAGCTACTAGATGGCAGTGAAGACCGAGTTCTCGCGACATCTAGTAATAATGGAGAATATAATACATATATAAGAAAAATAAGTGTTTGAATTGGATTCGCCTGGTAGTGTAATGGATATCACGCTGATGTACAGACTCAGAGATCTGCGTTAGAATTCCGTCCAGGCATTTATTTCTCTTACCATACCATATATATATATATATATATATATATAATTCAACGGATAGAAACTGGTTTTAATGATGGGAGTTACCGTTACCTATTAAACCCTTAACTTCACAATGCATCATTTAAGATACATTGATTTCATTTATTTACTTATTTTGTTTATAAAACATTAAAAACCAAATGATTATAGATTACTTAAGTTTATGTCAAATTACGTAATAATGTAGCCTACAAAAATAACGTAGGGTTTTATTTAATTTTGTTTCCTCTGCGTTCTGAAACATTTGAATAACTGGCACGAGAAACTATTGTTTTGCCATTTTAAGGCTTAAGATAAGGATGAATGGGCTCCATGGGGTGGCTAGACAGAAAAGAGCAAATAGAAATCTCCACTCTTCCATTGACCGTACCATCTAATCTATAGTTAATCACATAACTATAGATTGAGTTATTTACTCCAGTAAACAACGAGAAACATTTTTATAACAATAAATAATATTAATAATAATAATACATAATAAATATTTTAATTATAGGCATATTGTGTTAGTAGCTCACTACATAACTGTGAGCTACGTGATCATTTTAGGAAACCAGATAAAATAAGAACAGTCTCTTAAACTGCGATGAGCAGGACATGTGGCACGAATGGTTAATGGAAGATGAGCATAAGGGCCTCTTGTAGGGAAACCTGAGGGAAAACCCCAGCTGGTAGACCAAGAATGAGATGGGAGAATAATATCTGTGATTTTAGGGAAATAGGTTATACGGGGGATGATTGGAAAACATTAACTCAGGATAGGGGTGTGTGGAGAGCGTACGTCCGCGCGGCCATGAACCTACGGGTTCGATAGTGCCAGTAAGTTTGTTAGTTAGTGTACGTAACTCGAGCAAGGGAGCACTCTTGCCACGAGAAGGGACGTATGGGTGTAGACAGGATATACCGCTACATAACAAACACCAGCAACAACAAGAGTAAAAAGATGTTACTTACTTACTTACTTACTTACTTACTCACTGGCACTATCGAACCCGAAGGTTCATGGCCGCGCGGACATAAGCTCTCCATACATCCCTATCCTGAGCTAATGCTTTCCAATCATTCCCTGTATAATCTACTTCCCTCAAATCATAGTTAATGTTGTTCTCCCACCTCATTCTTGGTAGTAAAAAGATGTTAAATATAAAATTCGTACGTGTTAAGTGAGTCATCCTAAACTAAATTCTTAAATAGTTCCTATATGGAGGCCTTTCAAAAACAATTTTTCATCTTCTCATTTTAATTGGTACCAGGAGATGAAACATTATTTTTGAAAGGCCACCATATTGGAACTATTTAATAAATTAGTTGAGGACTACTAACTTACCAGGTACCAATTTATTATTTTAACATCTTGCGGTGGGCTAGTGGTTATGCTCCTTGCCTCTGATCCCGAGGGTCGCGGGTTCAAACCCGGCCGGGGTCGATGGATTTTTTTAGGATGGATAAATCCAAGGAGCAAGTCCTCCGGGAAGGACTTTAAGCCGTGGGTCCCGATCTGAAGATTTTCAGGCTCATAAAAAATTCTTAAGCCTGAATAAAAATGCCTCTAAGCAAAATTTACCTAATTTTTCCGTCCTAGCACTACCTTGATTTCCCAGATGTCAGTATAAGGCGGAACGCTGACATATATGCGAAAGCAAGTATAACTAAATTAGTATATGATGAAAGTAATAAATTAAATTTACCTGTTGGTAGGTGCCGTCGTCCTCAACTTAGTTAATATATTGTATATAAAATTAACTGGAGCGCTTTCGGAATTTAGCTTCCGTCTTCTGCAGGTTGAGCGAAAGCGCTCCAGTTAATTTTAATACAATATATTAACAAAGTTGAGGACGACGGCACCTACCAACAGGTACCATTTAATTTATAACCTTCATCATATGACTTCACCTCGACGGAATTTCATATGAATTTTACTAGTAGTAGTAGTAGTAGGACTTTATTAGACAAAAAGTAAGATATTTACAATATTATTTACAAATATGGGTCGCACGGGCAGTAAGCCGTACGTGCTGTTGACAGTCCGTTACAATAAAGTAATAATTGGTACTAGTGTAAAGAAAAATAAACAAAAACAGCAATAACATTACAATTACATAAAGAAAACACAATAATATTACAATTAAGTAATAACACAATAGCAATAACATTACAATTACATAAAGAAAACACAATAATAGTATTACAATTAAATAATAACACAATAGCATTATACACTAAAAACATTAACCTTACAATTACATAAAGAAAACACAATAATATTACAATTAGATAATAACACAATAGCATTATACACTAAAAAAACATTAACATTACAATTACATAAAGAAAACACATTAATATTACAATTAAATAATAACACAACAGCATTATACACTAATTAATTTATATATAATTGTTAATAATTAATGGTATTGCATTTTGATATCATATATTTTATTCATGAATGAGTGTTGTCCTTATTTTTCGCGTTTTGTCCAGAAATTTACCGAGGTTTATCCAATTTTCTGGATTTACCAATAACTCGTAGCATGCCAATCTTTCCCGATTTGAATTTAGAAATCTTTCCGGTAATAACTGACGTCTCCAATATTCTAAATCATTACATTTTCCTAATATATGTATCTCATCTTCAAATATCCCGCACATTGGACATATTCGCATATCGTGATCGTCGCTAATTTTTAGAAATTTCCATGCCCCTAGCCTAAACCAAGCAAGCCCTGATCTCTCCTTAAATCCTAGGTTGAGTATATACGATTCTTTTCCCAGACGTGTTTTAGGTCTCTTTGTAAACACAGTGAGCGTTTTCCTGTACATTCGGCGTAGGTATCTTGTTGATTTACTCTAAGTACCTCCTTCTTATTTTTCTCCACACGTTCTTGCGATTTTCAGTCCCTTTTTCCCATATCCAGCCCACCCCAATCTTTTGGAGTTCTCTCCTAACCTCGTCGCCCAAAATTTAGCATCTATGTTTTTAATTTGGTGGTCGTAGCAAATTGCTCTAAGCATTGTTTGTTCACCTTGGATTACTCGCAACCAGTATTTGAGTACACGAATTTTACAGTTAATGTCGTCCTGGAATGACCCGAATTCATATAAAATTCCACAGTTAGAAACGGCCTTACTAAGTCCTGTAATATACTTTAGAAAATGCGTATATACCTTATTTAGTATTTCCGTTCTTTGGAAACCCCAAATCTCACTACTATAGTGCATGACTGGCCTGACCATAGCTCCATACATTTTTTCTAATGTGCTGACTGGAATATCAGGCACTCGACCCAGAATACCGAGTACACTGTTAAGTTGTCCCCTCCCTTTAAATAATGCTATATCAATGTGTTTTTTCCACTTTCCGTTCATTTTCAACGTCGTACCAAGATATTCGAAATGTTTCACGTTTTGAAGAACTTGATCTCTGTATTTCCATTCCTCTGTTCTACCATAAACCGTCCCATTTATAAATGTCATTGTTTTTGTCTTACTAGCATTTACAGTCAATCCCCAATTCCTACAGTATATTTCCAGTAGGTCAAGACCTCTTTGCAATCCCTTGATTGTCTTGGAACAGATAATTAAATCATCTGCATACAACAGGACTGGGATTCTAACATTTCCTATCTCCGGAGCCTCAATTTCTCCTTCTAGCATTACGTCAACAATATCATCAACGAATAGATTAAATAGCGTTGGTGATAAAATGCAACCTTGTCTCACTCCCCGATTGGCTTCACTGCTCTCTGTAATGTGCCCTTGGTCTACTTTTATACAAAATTTAACATATTTATAAATTGACATTAAAGCATGTATCATTTTACGAGACAATCCTTTCCGATTTAATTTTTCCCAAAGTGCGCTTCGGTCCACAGTATCAAATGCCATCTTAAAATCAATGAATGCACAAAATAATTTACCCCCCTTCATTTTCAGATTGTCATCAATTAATGTTCTCAGAACAAATAGGTTGTCCACCGTGGAGTACCCTTCTCTAAAACCTGCCTGCTATTTTGAGAGCCTATTGTTCTCTTTAGCCCATTGTCTGATTCGTTCGTAAAGTACTTTACAATATATTTTTCCGAACACTGACAAGAGACAAATTCCCCTATAACTTTCTGGTATCTGTGCCCCACCTTTCCCTTTGTATAGCGGTTGGATGACACCTGTCGCCCAGGTTTCCGGATAATCTCCTCCATTAAAAAGTTTGTTGAACGCAGTTTTCAAAACGTCTAATAATTTATTGGATGATATCATATTTTTCAAGAATTCCCCTGGTATCCCATCAATTCCAGGTGCTTTACCATTCTTTAAACATTTAATGGAAGAAACCACTTCATTTTTCGAAATATCCTGATCCAGTAATTGAATATGAATTGGGTCAGGGATATCAACTATATTTCTTTCATTATATCTTAACCTCTCTTTTACTAGTATTAAATTAGTATGGTTCAAATTCTTCGCTGTAGGGGGAGAGCGCCTAATCCTCTGTTAAGGGAAAACATGGGCTTACAAAAAAAAATACATAACCTCAACGGTGCTTTAATATGAATTTTAAAAGTGTCGGTGGTCATATTGCGAGTCCACCATAGCAGACATAATAATGGTTGCGTGGATAAAATTTGCAATGATAATACCAGCGGCCTCGACCGACTTAAAACCTGCGATCCTCTTGACCTGTTTTACGAAAGTCATTACGAATTGTTTTGTTTTGCCTGCTGTGTAGCAGTTACATTATTGTTATAAATGTAATATAGTCCACATTTTAACGCCCCGTTAATATTTAATATAGAGCTTACGTCAAAATGCATACGTTCGGATATTGACTTCGATTTTTTTAATGGATTCATGGGAGAGTTAACAAAACATTACAGGCCATTTTCGCTTCCCTGGAACCACGTCCAATGTGTTTTCATGCTTTTCCGCAATGCATTAAATTCTACTGTTTTCTGTCTCTTCTCTAAGAGAGATTGATAACTATAATGATATATCTTACAAGGTATAATTTATATTCTTTGTAAAATGGTTCCATAGTGACATATGATCTGCCAGAGCAATACTATTAGATGGTAAACATAATAAAAGACAGAAGTTCTGGCATTTTAAAGTAATAGTCATTTTTATTTTTTTTCTTACAACTAGAAGCATAGCGGTAGTGTATTTTCGTAAAATAGTCTGCAAATATGAGAACCCTGTAAGAAATGTTAAAATATTATGTAATTTAGAATAATATATCATGAATTAGAAGCAGTAACTAATAACTAGGACTGAAAAAAGTAGCGGTATCAGGATAGTAAGTAATTTCTATACACATTGTTTACAAAATGTGTGTCTTTGTCGAGCGTCTCCACTGCCTGCTCGGAGCGGAGAGTGTGTATGTTCGACTCTCCTCAGTAACATACCTGTTTACGTGACGTGTGGTTGTATCAGAATATCGAAACAAAAATTGTGCAAAGATGAGTCCATTCCTAGGACTGTACTAGAAGTCTGTCCCGAGTCGCAACGTGCAGTTTGTAAACATAGCAGTCTAAGTACGATGCAGTCTAGTGTATAGCCAATACTTTTCTTGGCCCTACTAATAATTAACTAACTATCTGGCATTATCGAACATGTGAGTTCATGGCCGCGCCGACATAAGTTCTTCATATATCCCTATCCTGAGCGAATAGTTTCCAATCTTCTCCTGTATAATTTATTTCATTCAAATTGTTATTAATTTTATCTTCCCACCTCATTCTTGGCCTACCTACCGGTCACTTTTCCTCTAGTTTTTCTCCATTCCCCATTCGTACCAAATGTTCTGTCTATTGCAATCTACTAGACGTAACTATTGTTATTATATCTAGTTTCCCATAAAGATCATGATGCTCACTGTTTTGTAGTCTTCTCCACTCGCCTGTCTGTTCATCTCTATTTGGTCCTAAAATTTTCCTCCGATTCCGATTGAGGGTCTTTCCACTTTTCAGCGGTTGCCCTTTTACCAGCCGGCTGCTGGCCCTTCACATCCACATGTGTCAATCACAGAGGCAGATGATCAACAGCCAGTGTAGGGGTGACATGTGGTTAGCATGTCGAGTCCCCCAGCCGTTATAGCTGGTTCCTCAACCTGGAGCCGCTACTTATTGTAGCTACCCAATTGCCTCACGATGCTGGGTGGGCACCGGTCCCATACTGGCCGAAATACCATGAGAAAATGTCTTCCCCCATGGAGACTCGAACCAGCGCAAGTCCCGTAGCTCTGCGCCAAGGCTTCCTACCTTAACCGCTCGGCTACGGCGCGGGACAATTTTCCTAAGAACTTTATTCTCAAATACAGTATGTATACTCGTAATATTTTATCCTCCGTTAGAGTAAGAGTCCTAGTTTCGCCTCATATAATTGTGAGAATAAAAAATTCTGATTTTCAATTTAATATATTTTTTTAGAGAAGTTCAAAAAACAAAATTCCCTGTAAAGCATTTCCAGAATTAAGCCTACACAAATGTTTTCATGCATCTCGTTCCTGTTTGTAATTATTGTTCCTAGGAATTCGAAGATCACTCACTTGGGGAGTCCCTTCATATCTTTGTGTGACCAATAAAGTATTTTATGATCCACAGCTTAAAATTATTTTCCTGACAAGTCAACCTAAAATGTTGACAACTAAAATATAGTCCAATAATACTTTATTACCTATAAAATTATATACAGTCTAAATTAATTAAATCGAAATAAAATTTCACAGTTATAGTGTAAGTCCCGACATGTAATTTAAGATGGGGAACAAAAAACATGCATAGACAAAATGTATGAGTTATTAGTAGTTTATGATAATTATATTTGATCATCAATAATTAAAACTAAATAGGAGTGTGGAATTGTATGAGATGGTTTCGGAATTTAATTAGGGATTGTATGATATCCAACTATAAATATCTATTAAAGTGTATATTTCAAAATTGTCCACCGCTGTGGTCTCGAGGTAGCGTGCTGCCTTGTCGCGCAGCGGGCCCGGGTACGATTCCCAGTCGAGATAAGCTCCTGGGTGAGGTTTTGTTCGGGGTTTTTCCTCGCATATAAGACAATTGTCAGGAAGCTTAGGGCCCACGGTCTCCGAAAATCATCCGGCCATCGTCATCATCCTTATCATTATCATCGTCATCCTTCACCGGTGTGGAAAGCAACGAAAAGCTACCACACCTATAATTCCCTAGTAAACCTGCAAAGCATAGCATGAAAATGCTACGAATACAGTGAAAGACCTGCCCTCGGGCAGAATTACTGTGGATGAATTTCAAAAATCTGTTTTCAAAGTGGGCCTAATATTTTGCTGGGAATTTTACAGATTCTGTACGAGAAAAAAATGAAATATATAGTTCACTACTTCTTAACAGTTCAGTTTTATTAAATCTCTAAGGTCCGAAATAATTTCATACTATTTCACTTTAAAACTGGGTTAGAGTAGGGAAAGGATTTTGAGGTGCGGCACCTTTCCAAACATATAGCTGTTTTCATACCAATAGTTAAATATATGCATTTGGGGGATGAAAAGAAGCGAAATCAACACAATTTGTTGCACCGTTTCGTGAGATTACTACATTTAGCCCATTTTTCGGTATTTTTTATCCTTCAGCACCTTTTCCACGACTCTTCTCTGCGTTTTTAAAAGATAGAACAAAAACATGTATATTTTTTCCTTCTTAAATAGCTTTTTAAAATCTCAATCAGAAGTCAAAAATATTGAATAAATATTAAAATACAATATATGTAATTTTTACCCCAGGAACAATGGCCCATCTGCAGCGTGAAGCCAACAATAGTAGATAATACATAATATTAAAATGTAATTTATGTAAACCAGCAGTAATTTATACCCCTGGAACAATGGCCAATCTGCAGCTTTTAAGTCAAATTTAAATTTCAAGTGTTGCTGTAACAGTTTAAAATAAGTTCAGTCATTACTGGCAATAATTTAACAGTTTTCTATCTACCGTCTTGTTGTTGGCTGTGTTTTAACTAGTCTGAACCATAACATATTTTTATTAGTATTACAACTGGGTTTTCACAACAATAACTTGAATGTTAAGAAGGATAAGTTGTATGCATGTTCAGAAGAATTCAAAATGCAATTTATAGAAACTGATGGCATCGTTCTTTGATGTCCCATTTGCGAATTAAATATTGCAATAAACTAAAGAACTACGAATTATCTGTTATGGACTCTATAAAGAAGAAACCTTTGGTACAAAATGATAAGCAGGTTATATAAACTGAGTTCAAGTAACTGCTTTAAACTTTAATTCAATTGTTTCAGCAGTACCTTTTTTGTACCTTTTATATGTATTTTCAGAACCTTTTTTTTTTCCCCTTTTACGACCAAAATTTGCAATTTAAAATCCCTTCCCTAGTTATGAGTACCAAATTTAAAAACTTTAAGGACTGATAATACAAACTTTATTTTTCATCTGTGACCTCGATTCTCTATCTTAAATCATTTATAGGATCAGAAATAAAAAGGAAGGACAAAATCATGAGTATATCGGAACGAAGAATAACAGCAATTGGTAACTTTCGCCTCATAACAGTCCATGATCGTTTTGATAAAAATCTGTATCCAACCAAATCCATACATTCTGCAATCTGCAGGTAGAAATGAACAAAATGGCTGTCAAATCAGAGTGAAATACAGGGAAGCGCATGGGTTTATGAGTTAATGGCAAAACGCCAAATAAATTTACCACCGTGGAAAAATTCGGATCCAGAAGAGTTACTTCAAAATTTGTTAATTATATTGGCATACTCGTGATTTATATATGCAAACTAGCAAACCCGACAGACGTTATCCAGTCCGAATGATATATATTTTTAATGATCCGTTTAACATTCCGTGACTTTGACACAAATAAGCACTGAAAATAAAAAAGTTGGTCAGTTTTTAATTACGGATTTCAGGTAAACCTCCTTCTAATTGTCGGATATAGCTCATTTTTGGTCAGTACCTACATCGGTTTCTTCTAATAAGATTTATTGAGTTTCATTGTGAAACATAAAAAATTGAGACCGCCAGAGCGATTTTAAATTTTCCCTTCATATGAAATCTTACAGCTAATGGTTTTAGACCAGCGGATCCCGATCTTTTTCGACTCGCGAATCCCATCCACAACGATCTGAGTTGGGTGAACCACTGACTTTTAAATAGACATATAGTTGACATACATAACATTTAATTCCAAGCAAAAGGTTTAATAACCTTAAACTAACTTAACCCTTAACGGTTAAAACCTAAAGTTACTCTAGTTACGGCTTAACAACGTGTAGGTCTAGTAGCGAAATCAAATGCATTCATAACGTTGTTACATAACTGTAGATCAGGCATTCGCGGCAAATATTAATTTATTGTGGAAATAAGGTAATAAATTCCCGATATTAATTGTATAATAATAATAATAATAATAATAATAATAATATTTTTTTAAATTAGGAATATTCCACAATACAATGTTTCTCCTTCAACCCAAAGTGATTTGTCGCTAGAGGTCCCTGTCTAGAGCATCTCTTCCCTCAGATCTCTAGCTTATATACTTCTCCTCACTCCATCCATCCAATGTTCTCTAAGTATGCCTCTTCCACTTCTTCCATTAGCTTTCAAATTAAGGATTTTCTTTGGTATTCTCTCTTCTTCCATTCATATGAGGTGTCCATACCATTTCAAATGCTTTTCTTCTATTTTTTCCAATATGTTCTTTTTTCAACTCGCATAATTTCACTTATTGTACTGTATCTGACGCTATCCCTTTTTGAAATTCTTGTTCATAATTTTAATAATAATAATAATAATAATTATTATTATTATTATTATTTTTATTATTACCATTATTACAATGATGCAGATGTGATGGAAACAATAATAGACCTAACCTCGAGACCCGACATTACGGAAATGTTTTGGCGAATTCTTTAAAATATTTTGCGAACTCCCTGGTGGTTCGCAAACCACAGGTTGAGAAACGATGTTTTAGAGGATCAAATTGCGAATCTAAACCATCGAGGGACCTAATCAGAAATACACAACAAATTTCATCAAAATCGGTAAAGTCGTTTAGGAGGAGTTCAGTGACAAACACACGTTTGTGTTATATTATATACAAATAATATGCTGTGTACCAGTTCTTACTGGATCCGTACACGGTAATTTAAACTTAATAAAGAGAAGGTCTAAGTAAATGTCTAACATTTTATTTACTTATATATAGATTTTAAATGTTTGCACATCTTTCTGTGCCTAAAATATTATCTGCCTTCTCCACTCGTCTCTATCCATCCACTCCATGTTCTCTAGTATTCTTGTTCTCATTCCAGTTCTTATTTCTTGCATCCACGAGTATCGTGGTTTTCTTTTCTTTCTTATTCCAGGTGGACATCATTCCAATGATTTTCTGGGTGACCTTTCATCTTGAATTCGTCGTACATGCCCGTACCAATTTAACTGCTTGTCATCATCATCATCATCTTCCAGGGATTAAGCCTGTTGGCTCGTTCCGGTTTTATAAAAGCTAGAATTGTTAAAATTGTTCAGACCATCTTTTGTGTGGGCTTGTATCTTACATAATGTACTACTGAATATTTAAAATTAATTTTTCTCGTATGACTTTATGTCATTTCCCCCCCCCCCCAATTTTGAACATATTGTTGCTCTGCTCAAGAAATCCAGTTCCATCGTTTTGTTTAATTTATTGTTGAATTTTTGTGCTTCAGCTCCATATAGTACTTCTCACTATTAAATTATATATCTTCTTCTCTTCCTGGTTTGGGCATTAATTGCCTGTCCCGTCTTCACTATTAGATCTAAGAACACCTCTTCCGAGAACGTTTGACATCTCTTCTTCCTCTCGGAAAATAAAGTAAGATCTATTGTGAAGAACCGGAGTAACGTGTTTTGATCTGATCGCGCTATCATCGCTATGCAGAGTTGACCATTGGTGGGGCTGCCACCTCAAAGCTTCAGGTCTAGCTTTTGGATGTACTAACCCCATCTAGAGGGTTTCCACTTCCGCCAACCTATTAAAAATTAGTGGTCGTTGTGGACTTTACTCTTGTTTCCCTGAGCATGTGACTCTTATCATCCCAGAGAAAGGATCCTCCTCTTTCCATCAGTTCTCCGACCCAAATCGTCGAAGGGATTCTATACCACATCCTTGAGTTGGGTTACTCGGATTAGCAGGTCCACCTCGAGCAGGTTTAAATTATATATTTGTAACTTATTTCACCTGGTTATATGTCTGTTACAACGAACAATAATTATTATAATAAAATTAATAATAATAATAATAATAATAATAATAATAATATAATAATTTCAAGCAAAACTGAATAATAGCCTATCTGATTATATCCGTACAAGTTGGGCTTTGGTGTCACTTTGCAAAAGTTACTAAACCAAGTTAATATATTTAACCTTATTTGCCCACAGATGTCAGCGAGTGAGACATGGTCAGCTTATTGCCTCAAAAAGACTTCTAGTAAGCAACTAAGTTATAACTCGGATGGGTAAGGCGGATTAAATTTTGCTCAGCGGATCTAATTTAGGCTTGAGTTCCTTTTACGAAACTGAAAATCTTCAGAATCGGGACCCACAGTATAAAGTCCTTCCTGGAGGACTTGTTTCTTCGATTTTTCCATCCTAAAAAGGATCAATTGATTCCGGCTGGGTATGAACAGTGAACCTCGAGACCAGAGGCAAGGAACATGTTCCCTAGACAACCGAAGCCTATAATAATAGACCATAAAGCTAGACTTAACAATGTGGAACTCTAACTGACCATTTTTAACATACATTACGAAACTCCGTTTAAGTCACTACGCTGAGTGATTTAGAAATATGGCTATATGTTTGATCGCATTTTGTGACGAAAATATTGTTAATAAAGGAAATATGATGTTATCTTTGGAAAGGGAATCCTTTAAATTACAACACTAGAACAAAAGAAAACAAATCACTGTTCACGTGCAGCTTGGCGGGTTGATTTTAGGGGCTAGCGTCGAACGCCTACACAATTCTCTTCGTTGTTTCTGCATCCGTGCTAATGCGAGGCCTTCCAGGAGGTTTGATTTTCTGCAACCTTCCCGTTTCCAGCAGTCGTTTTCTCCACTTCCCCACAGTCGACGGCACAGTCGGGTATTATTATTATTATAATCATTTGACCTCCGGAACTCAGGATAGGGATGTATGGAGAGCTTATGTCCGTACGGCCATGAACTACTGGTTAGATAGTGCCAGTGAGTAAGTAAGTAAGTAAGTAAGTAAGTATTATAATAATCATAATGGGCGCCACTTGGTAGGAGAAGAGGACAGCCAAAAAATAATGTGGATTGTTGGTGTTTCGAGCAGCATGAGACAAAACAAATTGGATGATGGAGATTGAAATGACAGAGAGATGCGGAGGAGAATGACAGTAGACTATTTGGGCGCAGGAAGATGGTGTGAAATATTGTAAAACCTGCTAAATGTAATAATAATAATAATAATAATAATAATAATAATAATAATAATAATAATAATAATAATAATAATAATAATAATAATAGTAAGTAAAGTGATCCCACAACAGGCCCGGAGACCCTTGGGGTAGAAGGAGGTTAAGGCTCCCATTTTTTCTAGACAATCGGCCCTTTATGTCAGCCGGGTTGTCAGCCCTGCGTGACGGCCGCCTTTACCCCAGAACAAGCGTCTGGTACTCATTTACGTTAGAGGCTGAGTCGACCCCAGGGCCATAGTGCCGCCAGAGGGTTTGGGTCAGTTTAAAAATCCTGACCAATAGTAATAATAATAATAATAATAATAATAATAATAATAATAATAATAATAATAATAATATACATGATAGGCCCCGGTGGACTAGTGGTTGTGCTCCTTGCCTCTGGTCCCGAGGGTCGCGGGTTCAAACCCGGCCGGGGTCGATGGATTTTTAGGATGGAAAAATCCAAGGAGCAAGTCCTCCGGATGGGATGTTAAGCCGTGGGTCCCGACTCTGAAGTTTTTCAGGCTCGTAAAAGATCCTTAAACCTGAATTAAAAGGTCTCTAAGCAAAATTTACCGAATTTTCCCGTCCTAGTACTACCTTGGTTTCCTAGATGTCAGGATGAGGCGGAACGCTGACCACGGACCACTCAAATGACATCTATATGAGAACAAGTGTAACTAAATTAGTATGGTTCAAATTCTTCCCTGTAGGGGGAGAGCGTCTAAATCTCTGTTAAGGGAAACAAGGGCTTACAAGAAGAATAATATACATGATAACAAAATTAAGATGATTTTTTAAATTTATTCAGACATTTTAATTATGCCTTTTATTGTATTGGATTACAGAATACTATAGCATCGGTCTGTAATGAAAATGCATTCAAGCGTTAATCTTCATAAAAATAATGCGAGTCTTTATTTCAAAATGCTTGCATTTGTTTTTATGCCGTTTTATGAAAAATTCAATGCTCACAAGTATTAAAAATGTATTGCGGTAATTGTAAAGTTAAAATATGTTACATCAGTATACAAAACTACATTGTTTATTAAAAGGTTTTTCCTCGTGGGAAACTTTTAATGATCTAAATAATACAAATTAATAAATTGATATAAATTTTAATGTTTGTTATTATTTTCATGTTTATTAAAAGGTTTTTCCTCGTGGGAAACTTTTAATGATCTAAATAATACAAATTAATAAATTGATATAAATTTTAATGTTTGTTATTATTTTCATATTTTACTTTGAAGTGCATAAAATTAACAGAATCCTCTTCAATCAATTACCGGTATTGGTTTTTGCCAGATACACATAATCGTAATATGAAAAGCATTGGTAGAATATAGGCCTGTAAGAATACTGTTTTTCATCATTATTATTTTAAACGTAATGCTGATTAATATAAGTATTTAAAAAAATAATAAACTGCTATTGAACAGTGACGGAACGTAAGTTTTTGAGTTGGGGAGTCACTGAAGTTAGCAGATTACGATTACGTCTTTTAATATTTAATTCCATTTCTATCCGTAGGCCTACGTTAGAGGCAAAACATAATATACAGTGCGTCCCACATAAGACTGGGCCTGGCAGACAACATGCACTCCCCCGCGTATATTTAATCGGGTAGGCCTATTATATTATAGTATTATGTTACCCTGAGATATCTGTCGCGAAATCGATTACAGACCTCTCTACAGGACTGTGTTTTGACGTATGTGTCGTTCAAAAACATTCTTCGTTCAAGCGTAATTTTTTCTGGCATTTCAACGGTGCAACAAGCCACACAAGCAAACACAATTCAGAAATTTGTAAGAAAAATTATATTGCGATCCGAGGTTGGGAAGTGAATTTTACAGAGACAAGGAAAATGTTTAAAACTGAGCAATAGCGAGGTTTTTAATTTGAGACATTCCGTAAAACGCTTCACAGATGTTCGTTGTGCATTATTTTTTGCGCGATGATGTTTTCAAAATAATAAATAATAGTAAAATATTATCATCTTTGTTGGAAATATTTGCGTTCATTATAAACAACTGACTGATGTTAACAGTGTTGGCAATGTTTATTAGTCAATACTAGAGGAGGCCGTGACACCAACAGTGATAAATGACGGCAAGTAGGTATTTATTGTTTTATATTGTTTCAAATAAAGTTCAGTTCATTTAAAATGCAGTGATTTGTTTCGTATAATGTATATTAACACTGCCTTTTGGATATGTCTTTGTACAGGGCTTCCGATATAAAACCGGACCGGCCTTACGGAGTTTCACCCGGCACACAGTGCTGTCTCTTCCTCCCGCAATTCACCCTGTCTGCCACCCGTCCTTGAACTGTTTCTTACCTTATAGAAAATGTTGGAAATGTCCTCCCGCAGTTAAATAGGCATTATACCGAGTAAACACATTTAGATTGACAGACTGTAGTTCGGGCACTGTCAAGTTTCTGATTTCATTTCTTATGTTGTTCTTCAGTTATTCCAATGTGTGCGGATTTGTTTTGTACACTTTGTCTTTCAGGCTACCCCACAAATAAAAATGACACACTGTTAGATCTGGGGAGCGAGTGTTTCTTATTTTGTACTGAACCAAATTTAGTCACAAGATCGTGGATTGTCGATCTGGAAGGAGGTAATTGTCCAGGGAAGTTCCGAATAAATTCCTCGCGAACGCGACGAGCTGATTTGTATTTATAACATTTACACACATAAATGCGCTGCTCTAATGTCAGCTGACGTCTCATCTTGTCGAACGATAGTAAACTGACTAGTTCAAGGACGAGCGGCTGGCAGAGTGAAATGCGGACGAGGAGAGCGCTGCCTGACGGGTGAAACCCCGTGAGGCCGGTCCGGTTTTATATTGGAAGCCCTTTATATTCATTGTACGTAGTATACACAGAGGGCAGTGGTTCTACTTCCCACACGGGGTTTTGTATAAAATACAGCATCATTATTTTATTACAGCATAGTTCTTTAGGTTGGCAACCCCGAAATGTAGGAAGTTGAACTTTTAAACATGGTCGGCATTGCTCCAAATACGACAAAAAGTACTATCGTGCAAAAAGGTAATTTTACAAGCACTGTATTACAGATCACGTCGGATCCTCTTACCGGCATATTAAGCAGAAAATATATCAATTTGGTAAAGAAAGGGTATTTTCATTCATAGCATTAAACTTTTTTTTGGTTAAAATAAACTCTCTCCCAAATTAGAAACTTAGTTTAGTATAACCATTTTAAAAATTCTTCGCCATCTAAATAGATATTTAAAAGCTTCAAAATTAGAACAATTTTGTAAATTGTGTATCCAATTTTCTCTTTTTTCCGGACACACGTCGGAGTTTTCTTTTCATTCTATTAGTTCCATTACTATAAGCCTTGCAACATTCCTATATTTTTAAAATTAACTCGAAGAGGTAATTTTAAAATTCATTTTATTTATGATTAGACCCAATTTAAATTTTACAAAACGTTGGCAGTACCGGTACTGCTCTATGGTTCAGAAGCCTGGATATATAAAAAACAAGATCTAAGTAGGATAACAACCTCGTTGGAAAACCTAGGTTCAGCTCGCCCGGCTGGTAG
Source organism: Diploptera punctata (assembly GCA_030220185.1). NCBI lineage: Eukaryota > Metazoa > Arthropoda > Insecta > Blattodea > Blaberidae > Diploptera > Diploptera punctata. Next base: position 66,098 of record JASPKZ010000017.1, read on the forward strand.
TACCCGGTATGAGCCCCTGTCTAGGGAACAGACATTGCTGCCTCATGGTTAGACGTTGGTTCATCAAAGGCTAGGGGAAGAAATCCTCGAAAACGAATAATCTGGTGCTTCAGTTTGGGGGTTGTAGCGATGGGGTAGCTGTCCGTCTTACATAAAAATCAGGCAATGCTAAAGGCCCAAAGAAATAAAAATAGAGAATAACAAAATTCCAAGAATGATGGAAGATTGGAATGCTGATGGCAGAAGGAGTAGGGGGAAACCAAGGAACAGTGGCTGAATGAAGTGAGAAGAAACATGATTCAGCAAAGACCTCAAAGAAGAAGATGCTGAGGATAGAAATCTGTGACGGAGCAAAATACATTTGGGCTGAAGGATAACTACTGCAATGTAGAGAAAATCCTTAATAAAAACATTATTATCACTATTATTATTGGCATTATCAAATATCATTATTGATAGTTACTATTATTGAAAATATTCTAGTAGGATTACGAATTATAATATTTATTTTTTTAAGCTTTGATAATTCTGGAGCAAGAAAAGTTAAAGGAACACTATGAAAATGTCACAAAGTTTAGGGTTTGGATACCCTTATTTCACAATTACTTGTGACAGTGTGGCCGGGAACACTTTCCTATAATTCAGACTGAAGGTACTCTATCTGACTTACCGGTAGGTAAAAAAATAAACATTGAGATGTATTATGAAACGGGGTTGTTCGAGGAGAGAATGGAAAGAGATGAATTTTTTTGAGGAGGGAATTATGATACATGATACTTAATAGAAAGAAAATCTGGTTGAGGAAATCGAAGTATAGTTGGTTCTAGAATTTTAAAAAAATCAGCAGAATGTAATAGTTAATTTACTTAAAAGTACATATTCGTTAGACATGTGCGAAAATCCAATGTTATGATAATTTTAAAAACAAATTAATCTATTGTATTTTACAGGATACATTGTCAATTGCTAATGGATATATTGTGCAATTCTGTATTGTTTTTAGATTTCTTACATTTTATGATGTCTATCTATAATGGCGTAGCCGTGTGTTACTAGCCAAAGTTAATTTAGTTACCTTACTTGCCCATAGATGTCATGAATGGTATGCGAACAACATACCGATCCAATGAGGCATCTAGCAGGCAACTAAGGTATTACTCATACTAGGATGTGGAGGTCAGTAAATTTTGCTTGCAAGCCACTTTATTCAGGTTTAAGGATCTTTGGATATCAATATTTGTGAACTCAACTGAGTTTGTTGAATTAATCACATATGAGCTACGAGAAAAAATAAACTAACTTATTAATCTGTATATTAAATAAATAATTATTATAGGGCCTATTCAGAAGAACATGCTTCAAACATTTATTTCATCCAAGCTACAAAAAATAGAAACACAATTCCAACGCTCCTGGAAAGAAAAGAGTTTGAAGTTCTGATCACGGCTGCATTGGCGCTGTAACTTATGTTGAATGTTTGTATTAAAATGGCGACATAACAGGAAGTTGGATTGGAAAAGGAGGAACATATCAACTTGATTACCGGTGGCCTTCCAGGTCACCTGACTTAAACAGATGTGATTTTTATCTGTGGGGTTACGTGAAAGACCGTGTTATTATCCCCTCTATGCCTGACACACTTAAAAATCTGTGACATCGAGTTGAAGCTGTGAATTTGATAACTGGAGACCAGCTGATTCGTATGTGGCAAGAAATAAGCTACAGTTTTGATATTTTTCGTGTAACACATGGTGCTCATATTGGATGCATAAAATGATGATATTTGAAATTTTCTCTATCCATGAACTTTGGAATGGTGTTCACATTTTTTGTAGTTTGGAAGAAGTAAATGTTTGAAATCTGTTCCCTCTTCTCCTTCTTCTTCTTCGGCTTTCCCTCACTTATAGGTTTGCCGTCTTAAGTTTTCATTTATCTATATCATTCCAATGTCCCTCTTCCAAATTCCTATCATCCATTATGGTTATGACGTAGGTTTTCCATTTCCATCTTGGTCGGCCATGTTTACTTCTTTCAGGGGTGACCATTGGTATATATTTTTTGGCCATCTTTCATTTTCCATTTTTTGTACATGGCCATACGATTTAAGCGTTTGATTTTCAATCCTCTTAACAATAGATGTGGTGACATTCATTTCTCTCCAAAGGAATTCATTTATTTTATCCTGTCTGATTTTTTGGAGACTTATTCTAAAATAATCAAAATAAATCTGTTCCTTCTTTCTGAATTGCCCTGTATATATGGATGTATGTGTGTATATATGTAGGTAGGTTTGTAATTATCTACAAACATTCATACATACATCTAGCCCATGTATGTAGGTCTGTTATGTGAGTTCGTGTGCAGGCAAAGTCTAGAATTCCCGCAACCAAATTTGGTACACACACACACACACATATATATATATATATATATATATATATATATATATATTATGATCCGGCAATATGGGTGCAAGCGATAAAATACTCACAGCACCCGTTGGAGGGGTTGGAGGTTGAAATGGAAAACTGATCGATAACAACCTATAAGCATATGTTCGAACACATTTCTAGAAAATCTGCAGTAATTTCAACCAAACTCGGTACACATATAACTTCCAATTTGCAAAAGTATCTATTGGAGTAAGAAACTTAGCACACTTAAGAGAAGGTGAGCGGGAATGAAAACTTACAAAAAGTAATCGAAAACAACAAATAATAGTGTGGAATTAAAGAGTATCTAGACCCATTAGTGACAGTCCCGATGTCATTTAAATCCAAATTTTACCTGTTGTACTCCTAAGAGGAGTGCGGAGGTGATGAAAGAAGGAAATTAAAATAATAAAGAATCGAGATTAATGACGAATTCATAGATTGTGAGACCGCTAAGCTGATTGGTGATAGTCCAGATGAAATTTAAGTGAATCGCTTCATTCTGCTCTTACTCAAGCAGGGAGTCCATCTGCACGTACATTGTGTTGCTGTTACTGGATTCTGGCTTCGATGTCTGTGCCTTGTTAGTTAAAAAGTGCATATTTTTTGACATATTTTGGTGCATCACAACGCTTTTCTGCGAAAAATTTCAAGGTAGGTTTCGACATGCAATGGCTGAATTTTCCTTGTAGGTCTGATTACTTGTTTTCCCGCTCGCTATAGTTCTGTCCTATTCTGACATTTGTAAACAAATACGTTTAGAGCTACCAGAAATCTTAAATATAAACAACAATATTACCGATGTATCACTATTCCTGTTTCTGAAGTTGTAATGTATCTGAGTATGCTACAGAGGAATTTGTAATTTAATCCAGGCTTCCAGTGCACAATCTAGTGATTAAATAATGTGCACCACTATAGCCATCCCTCCTAGCTCGTGAGTTGAGAATTTCACAATTCAAATTTCCAGGAATCCACTCTGGGCTCAATAGTAAGGAGACAAGAATACTACCAACTGAACTAGTGCAGCAAATATATTTGAAGAAGTAGCTGAATTCAAATACCTAGGAATAATAATTAAAAAATAGGAAATAGTTGCACAAAAACAAACCATAGGCTCAATTCTGGAAATGTTTGCTGTTATGCATCACAGGTATTCTTGTCCCAACTCCTCTCAAAAACCGTTAAACTGAAAATGTATAAAACTATTATCACCCCACCTATATTATATGGATGCGAAACATGGAATAATACTTTAAGGTGGGAAAAAAATATTACGAGTATTCGAGAATAAAGTTCTTAGGAACATTTTTGGACCAAAGAGAGATAATGATACAGGCGAATGGAGAAGACTGAATAGCAGTAAGCTACATGATCTTTATAGGAAACCAGATATAATAATAAGCGTTAAGTCTCGTAGAATGCGATGGAAAGGACATGTGATACGAATGGGGAATAGAAGAGGGGCATGGAAGCTTCATGTAGAATGAGATGACAGAGTAATACTAACTATGTTTAGAGGGAAGCAGATTATACAGGGAATGGTTTAAAAATAGCTCAGGTTAGGGATGTATGGAGAACTTATGTCCTCGCGGTACATTCATGTACATTCGGGTTCTATAGTGGCAGTGAGTAGCCTAAGTTAGTTAGGCGAGAATATTGCTGCAGATTTTAAATTCTGATTCTGTGTTTTGTGTCTGCAGGAACAGATATTTTGTATTAACGAAATTACTAAAACTTCTAATGCATTTATATATACGGGGTGAATCATAAATATGGCTGTACGTTTGATCGCGTTGTGTGAAGAAAATATTACCATTACAGGAAATATGATTTTACCGTTGTAAAAGCAATTATTCAAATTACAACAATGGAATAAATCAAAACAGTGTAGAACTTACGTCATTAGTCAAAATGGCATTGCATATGCAACAGCAAATTACAATTGCTGCATGGGTAATAACGTATGCTAATGATCGTGAGGCCGCAAGATGGGCAAGACGTCAGTTTAACGTAGCATTGCAGCCGTCGACTGTGGGGAAGTGGAGAAAACGACTGCTGGAAACTGGAAGGGTCCCGCGCCGTAGCCGAGCGGTTAAGGTAGGAAGCCTTGGCGCAGAGCTACGGGACTTGGGCTGGTTCGAGTCTCCATGGGGGAAGACATTTTCTCATGGTATTTCGGTCAGTATGGGACCGGTGCCCACCCAGCATCGTGAGACAATTGGGTAGCTACAATAAGTAGCGGCTCCAGGTTGAGGAACCAGCTATAACGGCTGGGGGACTCGACATGCTAACCACATGTCACCCCTACACTGGCTGTTGATCATCTACCTCTGTGATTGACACATGTGGATGTGAAGGGCCAGCAGCCGGCTGGTAAAAGGGCAACCGCTGAAAAGTGGAAAGACCCTCAATCGGTATCGGAAACTGGAAGGATGCAGAAAATCAAACCTCCTGGAAGGCCTCGCATTAGCATGGATGCAGAAACAACGAAGAGAATTGTGGAGGCGTTCGATGCTAGCCCACAAAAATCAACCCGCCAAGCTTCACGTGAGCAGTGGTTTGTTTTGTTCTATTGTTGTAAATTTGAAGGATTCCCTTTCCAATGATAACATCATACTTACTTACTTACTTACTTACTCACTGGCACTATCGAACCCGTAGGTTCATGGCCGCGCGGACATAAGCTCTCCATACATCCCTATCCTGAGCTAATGCTTTCCAATCATTCCCTGTATAATCTACTTCCCTCAAATCATAGTTAATGTTGTTCTCCCACCTCATTCTTGGTCTACCAACTGGGCGTTTTCCCTCTGGCTTTCCTACAAGAAGCTTCCATGCACGTCTTAATGATAACATCATATTTCCTTTAATAATAATATTTTCGTCACAAAATGCGATCAAACGTATATCCATATTTCTGAATCACTCTGTAAATGAAACGTGTGACATTTCAATCAATTTTTATTAAGTAAACGACAATAGGAATTCAATACAAGTTCCACGTAAATAGCCCGTTTCGGAGAACTGTTAAAAAGATAGAGACATATATTGGGAAAAAAAGGCTGTCAGGGAAATGGAGACAATGCAGAATGCAATGTAATGCACATACGGATGAAATTGAATAGCTTTTTCAACAAAAAGATGGACATCAAACCGTAGAGAATAGGAAACCAGTCCACGTCAATACAAACCAAAGTAACAATCGACAATAATTACTGTAGAATCGAAAGAAAAAAGCGTATAGACTACGTCATTGTATTGTCCTGTCATTAAATAATATTGAAATTTAATTCAAGCCGCTCCGTGGCACTAGTGCTTAGACATTGGTCTCTCACTGCTCAGGTTTCGAGTTCGCGTCCTGGTCACTCCTTGTGGGGATCTTGGTAAACGAAATGGAATATGGTCAAGTTTTTCTCGTGGTTTCTTCCGTTTTCCTCTGCCACAAATTTCATTCCACCATTTTTCCACACTCATTTCGTTTATTTCATTCATCTGTCCTTATGATGATGGTGCGTTAGGCGTGGTCGACCGGTATTTTTGTTGCTCAAAGATCTTCATTGTAAGGGGCTTCATCACATCTCATCCCTGAACCCTATCCTGAGTTGAACATGAGTTGAGAAGGAACTATAATTCGAAATACTTACTTACTACTTACTTACTTACTTACTCACTGGCACTATCGAACTCGTAGGTTTATGGCCGCGCGGACATAGGCTCTCCATACATCCCTATCTTGAGCTAATGCTTTCCAATCATTCCCTGTATAATCTACTTCCCTCAAATCATAGTTAATGTTATTCTCCAATCTCATTCTTGGTCTATCAACTGGGCGTTTTCCCTCTGGCTTCCCTACAAGAAGCTTCCATGCAAGTCTTTCATTCCCCATACGCGCAATATGTCCTGCCCATCGCAGTCTACGAAACTTAACTGTTCTTATTATATCTGGCTTCCTATAACTATAATTCGAAATAGACTCAGATAATCAAATCAGCATAAAACCAGAATAAGATGAATGTGTGTTGTATACTGATATTAGTAAGAACAATACAGAATGTTCTATGACTTTTGTACGGCAATGGGCGGCCCGAATGTCACCGTTTGTCGCCCACTACAGTTTATCCTCTACAATATAGAGACCTTTAAATAGATATATAAAAATATAAATATATAGAATAAATATGAAATATTTTAAAATAGAAATGTATAGTACAGAGTTTAGAGACTCGGGTTCAAATCCCGACTCAAGCATTCATTTTTCTTTTCATATCATATTTGCCTTCATTGCCAAATGTCAAAAATATAGTTATAACATTTAAATATACAAGCGTTACTGCTATAAAGTAAATATTCTCTTTAAAAATTGCTTAACTGTTATGTTGGCCACTAGATGGTGTTGGAACGAATTCCCACTACCTCTTGTGTGAATAGAGAATACTACATATGTAAGAAAAATGTATGTTTGTGTTGGAATTCTTGAGTAGCTCAGTTGGTTAGAGCGCTAAACGTACAGAGTTTAGAGACTCGGGTTCAAATCCCGACTCAAGCATTCATTTTTCTTTTCATATATATATATATATATATATACATATACAGAAGAATATGGATTGAAAATATCTACAGAGAAAACGAAATTCATGGCATTTCAGGGTGTAGATCCCGTCAGAAGTAAAATTGTATCTGACAATAAAATTGTGGAGCAGGTGAATAATTTTAAATATCTAGGATGAAATATCTCATATGAAGAAGAAAAGGATGTAAATGCAAAAATATCTAATTTTTTAAGAATTTTGGAGTTAATAATTTCTATCTTCAAGCCATAGTTAGTCCAAAACATTCAAGACTAAAAGTGTTCACTGGTTCTTCCAACTCTTTTGTATGGTAGCGAAGTATGGACGTTGAAACAAAAGGATATACAGTAGGCCTACTTAGATCTGCTGAAATGAGATACCTTCGGAGGACTGCAGGATACACACTACTAGATCACAAAAAATGAAGATATCTTAGAAGAATTACACACGGAACCTTTAGAAAACAAAATTTCTGATTATAAGACAAGATGGATGCAACATGTTCGTCGAATGGAAGATCACAGGATACCCAAACAAATGTCAAGATATTAACCTGCAGGTAGAAAAAGACCAGGACGTCCACTCAAAAAACTTCTGGATGGTGTTTCTCTTGAGGCCGAAACAAGTCAACAAATGGCCTAAATTCGTGAGTGTACTATATATTATGTACTATGATGATATGTGTGTGTGTGTGTGTGTTATAATTCAATTTTTGACATTGAGCAATACAAGCTTAATATATATATATATATATATATATATATATATATATATATATATATTGTTTATAGTGTTCTGCCCTAGGGCAGGTCCTTCACTACAATCATAGCATTTTCATGCTATGCTTTGCATTTTTCTAGGGAATTATATGTGTTGTAGCTTCCCGTTGCTTTCCACACCGTGGAATGATGATCATAATGATGATGATGATGGCCAGATGATGTTTGGGGACCATTTGGGCCTCAAATCTATCTGATATTTGTCTTACAGGTGAAGAAACAAACAGGGAAAAAAACCTTACCCAGGAAGATAGTCCCGACCGGGAATCGAACCCAGCCCGCTGCGTGACAAAGCATAGCGCTACCTCGAGACCACAGCGGTGGAATTATACAAATGTATATTCCCATTCACTGTTGAAGAAGTGTTTTGAAGATTCAATTGAATTCGAAGTTCGGTGCGTACGAGGCAGCGACGTCGTATCCAAGATCACAACAGTGAACGCTAATTATATCAATAATTACACTAACTATTTAACTCATGTCCTAAATGGGAGTCAATGGCCAATCACATTTCAATGAATTATGTTTTACAACCAATTACAGTCGTGTTTCACCTCAAATTTATCAACTTAAGTTTATCATATTAAAGAAAGCTCCTCCTTTTAACACTCTGAACAGGTCAGAGCATTATTTTGCACTGACTGACTCTCTAAGAAAGAAAAAAAAATGAATACAGAAATGTATATATTTAGATGTAAGAATCCTCGAATGCAAGTGGCTTCCAGATTATATATATAGTGCACGAATGTAAGCAAGCACCGCTTGCCAGATATAATAGAAAAAAATTGTAGCAATTGATTATACCTCAATAAAAAGAAACAACTGTTTGCAGTTTAGTATTATATCCCAGGTATTAACGTCCCAGAAAAATATAATAGACATATTTACATCATAAGACGTCAAAACTTAATTAACTAACCAATGATGTTGGTTATAATATACAGTTTGATGTGTTTCATTTTTTCTCCACTAGGTTTCATCCTTATAATATTTATTTGGCTATAAATAATATGATCTGGTTGCAGTCATGAGAAAAAGAAGCAAATGAAGCATACCTATCGTTTCTCATTTGTTTTCAAACATCGCCGTTTACATTAAATATATAAATATTTTAAAATAACTATATTTCAATAATGATTTGTGAGTAAACAGCATAATTTCATTCGTTAAATAGTCCTAACAAATGCCACTCTTGATTTCCAAATTCTCTAGATAAATTCACTCCTCACTTCGTGTGTTGTGAATTTATGGATAATTTGAAATCACTCGTGGCATTACTTATGATAAATACAATTATGTGTGTATAGCACTTGGGATAACTGCCGAACACAGTTTAGATTTAGGTATGTTATTTTTCAAACTCCTTTATATATGCCTCCGAAAAGAAGGAGTTTGCAAAGAAAAAATTATATTCTTTTTACTTCCATATCCTGAGCTATTTTTTTTAATCATCCCCTGTATAATCGAATTCCCTCAAATCATAGTTAATGTTTTTCTCCCATCTCATTCTTGGTCTACCAATTGGGCGTTTTCCCTCTGGTTTTCCTACAAAAAGCTTCCATGCAGGTCTTTCATTACCCATTCGTGCCACATGTCCTGCCCATCGCAATCTACGAGACTTAACTGTTCTTATTATATCTGGCTTCCTGTAAAGACCATTTAGGTCTGTGTAGTCTTCTCCATTTATCTGTCTGTTTATCTCTGTTTGGTCCAAACATTTTACTAATATAATAATTAAATATGTATTAATATTGTTTGCAATATCTTCACTTTTACAATACTTAATTCAATTAAAAATATATAATACGGTGATCACTTCAGTTATATGGATGTGAAGAGGAAATATTCGAGTATTTGAGAATGAAGTACTTAGGAACATTTTTGGAACAAAGATAGACGAACAGACAGGTGAATGGAGAATACTTCTTAACATTGAGTACGTTTTTCATACGAAACGAAATGTGATAAGAACAAATTTGTCTCTTAAGCTGACATGGGCAGGAGATGTGACATGAACGGGGAATGAAAGAGTGCCATAGAAACTACTGTATGAAAACCAGAGAGAAAACATTCAATAAGTAGGCAGTGAACGAAGTGGGTTAATGCAAATAAAAACAATCTGAAGGGGTTGAACTAAATATGGATTTTTGTATTACACATTGTCTATAAAACCCAAATCATTAAACCAAAATATTAAAACAGTGAACGCGTTTCGATAGCGAAGCTATGATTATATCAACATATCCTCGTTAACAAAACGCGTTGACAAATTTGGATATTTTATTTGATTATTTGAGTTTTATTGACAATGTGTAATACATTTTTATCAATCCCAAGAGGGTCGTATTTATTAACATAAATAGGGATTGAGTCTACCGCTGTGGTCTCGGGGTAGCGTGCTGCCTTGTCACGCAGCGGGCTCGGGTTCGATCCCCGGTCGGGACAGTTTTTCTGGGTGAGGTTTTTATCGGGGTTGTGCCTCACCTCTGAGACAAATGTCAGGAAAACTTTAAGGCCCAAACGGTCAACGAAATCATATGGCCATCATCATCTTCATTATCATTCTTCACCGGTGTGGAAAGCAACGGGAAGCTATCACACCTACAATTCCCTAGTAAAGCTGCAAGCATAGCACGAAAATGCTATGGTTGCAGTGAAGGACCTGCCTTCGGGCAGAATTACTATGGATGGATAGGGATTGAGTGGAAAACATTAGCAAGTGATAGACGGCCATAAACCTCTGGGTTCAAGGGTCAGTGTTTTAGTTACAATAAAATGCCCATCCATCCACAGTAATTCTCTCCGAGGGCAGGTCTTTCACTACAATCATAGCATTTTTGATGCTATGCTTTGCAGGTTTACTAGGGAATTATAGGTGTGGTAGTTTCCTATTACTTTCCATACCGGTGAAGGATGATGGTGATAATAGTAAGGATGATGATGCCCGGAAGATTTTTGGGGACTATTGCGCCTACGCTTCCTGACATTTGTCTTACAGGTGAGGAAAAACCCGAAAAAACCTCACCCAGGAGCCTGTCTGGACCGGGAATCGAACTCGGACCCGCTGCGTAACAAGGCAGCACGCTACCTCGAGACCACAGCGGTGGATTACAATAAAATGTAAACAAATATATATATATATATATATATATATATATATATATTCGATTTAACTTATCTTCAGGCAGTATGACCCCAGACGTGATATAAATAATATTGTTGGAACGGCTCCAAATCAAATATTGAAATAAAAAAACCATTGAATGTTTCTGTATTATATTAAATTCTGAACTGACTCTCATGAGGAGATAATTGGTTGTTGGAAGATATTAACATATCAACAGAACAAACCCGATGCATAATTTAGATGGGTCTGTCAGCATTTTTGTGATAGAACAAATACGCACAATCTACAATGACATACCAACCAATATTGAGCGTGAATTATGCAAGCGGCAATACTGCGGTCTTTGAACAGCGACGGCCAATCAATGTTTATCTTTACACATCATGCAAATATACTCCGATAATCTCAATTTATATTAGATTCCATAATCCAACCCGGCGGCGGGAAGGTAAACGTTCCACAGTAACAATAACACACCGGCTATCTGCAATTTAAACCATCTCTATTCCACACAGACATACAAACTGGCTCTTCTCCAAATAACTTTGTATGGCAGTACTTCAATAAAATATTTAAACAATAACATTGAACTACTTTTTAGTAATACATATTGCCGTGAATTATATTTTATTTTTTCAGATTGTTGCAACTGGCGTTGTTTCTCTGTTCCCAATTTGCATTTCTTTCCGTTTAACCAGGGAACCATTGCATGCTGAAACCTATCTTAAAATTTCTCCCGGAGTGTCCAAAAATGTATCTGCCGCTTTTAACTGCAAGGCACTAAAATCCAGCGCCAACGCTCTTATTTATTTGTATTAATTAATTTATTTATTTAGCATGGTGGAGTTCAAGCCATGTGATCTTCTCTTCCACTCACCAGGACAAACATATTACATCAGAATATAACAAACATAATTAACTGTAATATTAAATACTAAAAGAAGGTTTGACCAATAAGATAATATCTATTATATTATTATATATAATACAACCAGTTAATGATACTAAAGATTAAGACTAAAACTAATAATAAAATGTATTCTAGCAAGATCAATTAAATTGTTGGTAGACCGTCCCTGTCTAATGTAGGGGCCTATATAAAAAAACAAAAGAAAAATTATAAGATATAGAAAACTAATTTTACGGTTATACAATATTTAAATAAATTAAAATATTTGTTAATTTTAATATTATTTTCATAAATAATTACATGTATTAATTGTTAAAATAATTCTATCAGTGAGGTGTATAAGTTAGTTTGTTATTAAATAATTATTTAGTTTGTTTTTGAAGGATGTTATAGTTTGACAGTCTCTGATATAGGGCGGAAGGGAATTTCATGTTTTGGCAAGTGAGACTGTAAAAGATAATGAATAATGCACAGTGTGATGAGGAGGGTATAAAGGACATTGTGATGATGGGGTCGAGTGTCAACAATATGTGTGTCGGATAATCTGATGAAGCGGCGTGATAAATGATTAGGCGATGATGTGTGAAGTTTTTTTTATAGATAAGGGATATGGAATGGACAGTCATACGATCTCTTAGACGAAGCCACGATAATTGTTGCCGGGTTGGTGTAACATGGTCAAATTTGCGAATACCGCTAATAAAACGCGCGCAAGAATTATGAACACGTTGAAGTCTTTGAGTGAAAATAATATTTAAGTCTCTAAAAAAGAGTATCACAAAATCAAAATGGGGCATTGCAAATGTTTCTACTAACATTCTCCTGAAAGCGAATGGCAGATAATTTCTTACGCGATTTAAGGAATGTATTATTGAGAAGACTGTTTTGCATTTATGGTTTATTTGTGTATTCCAATTTAAGTTGTCAATAAATACTCTTAGAATTTTTACTGTCTCAATATACATACCTCGATTCCCAATTATTTATCATCCCGTTTCCAGTATCTATCCTCAAACCATAACTTAAACACAAGATCACAACATAGTCTCTTACTTAATATACCGCAACATAGGACATCACATCACTCCATGTCATATACCATCTCCACTTCTCGCAACTGGAATTCCCTACCACAAGAAATAAGGGGCTGCCGGACATTGGCATCTTTTAAAAGAAATCTAAATTTATATTTGCTCTAAACTCGACTTCATTATTATCCAGTGTAAGATATATATATATATATTAATTGGTGTTTCCCGTATAATGTATCATATTATTATTATTATTATTATTATTATTATTATTATTATTATTATTATTATTATTATTATTATTATTATTATTATTATTATTATTATTATTATTATTATCGTATCATTATTGTTATTACCCTATAAATGTTGTTTGTACATGACATTTACATTGCTACATTTATTGTATCTTTAACTGTTTATAATTAGTATAGTGTATATCTATATTTGTCGAATATTTATTTGTATTTGTACTGGTTGAGTGGAAGAGAGGGCCTTATGGCCTTAACTCACCCAGAATAAATAAAGTATTATTATTATTATTATTATTATTGTTATTATTATTATTATTATTAAGGCATTTGAACTCCATTTAGTGACACATGCGAGACTGTGTTTAGGTTAATTGTAGATAATAGTCTCACAGGGAAGTAATACAACTCCTAACTTGGTGAATTGGAAAACCCTGACAACTCGATAGCGTGACGCGTTCCGCCACACTTCACTCCTTTGTAGTCACGCAGAGACGTCCATCTGTTTCACAGAGTGGGTGTCATTGCTGGATTCTTGCTTCGATTTCAGTTAAAGGCGGCAGATAAGTTTTTTGAGACGGCCTTGGTACAGCACAACGCTTCTCTGGGAGAAATTTGATTGTAGGTTTCGGCATGCAATTGTTAACAGTTCCCTGAAAGCAGTCTTACACTTATAATGCCCTTCCTTTCAATGGATTCCTAGATATCATTATTCCAAGTATGTTTAGGTCATCCCAATTTATTAGATTATTAGAGGTGACCAGATTTTAATAGCAAAAACAGAGGACGAACTACAAATAATGCTATATAAACTAAATGAAATATCAAAAAATTACAACATGGAAATATCCTCACAAAAATGAAAAAACAATGACGTTCAAGGGCGCTCATCCAGTTCGGACAAAGATAATATTAGAAAATAAACCAATAGAACAAGTAGTAAGATATAACTTCCTAGGTTGCGAAATATCATAAACAGAGGAGACAGATATAAATAACAAACTAAATAAGTTTAATTATATAACAGGAACACTAAAAAGAACTTTGAAAAATAAAGCCAGGAAAGACTCTATAATGAAATTATACAAGACAATGGCAGTGCCTATTATTACTTATGGATCCGAAACATGGACAGTGACAACACAACAATCTGCCAGAATACAAGCTGCTGAAATGAGATTCCTCAGACCAATAGCAGGATATCAATGAAACAGACAAAAAACACAACACAGAAATAAGACATCAACTTAAAGTAGAGGAATTAAACACAACAATAAAGAAATACAGAACAAACTGGAAAGAACACTTGGCAATGATGCACACAAATATTCACCACGAGGAAGAAGAAGCTTGGGAAGACCAAGGAAACTATGGAAAGACCAGCAATTTGGAGCCGGAACAGGCTAGTAAATAAGCCTAAACCGTGAAGAAGAAGAGATGGGTTCGGGTTTTTAAGACCTAACACGACATTGTTATATTAGGTTCATCCTATTTACTCATCTTTACACTATAGATGAAATCTACTCGACGGTGATATATAGTCTCATATGGTGTTCCTGATTCGACATACATCAAGCATTCCATATAAGATTCATACCGCAATTTTTGGACTGGGTACAAATGCCTCGATAATGGGGTTACAACCCTCACTTTGGCAAAATTCTGACCTACGTTGACACACAGGCTCGGAGTCATGAGAATATGAGTGTACCCAATTAGATCACCACAAACACATATTTTAAACACTTGTGGTTTGTTAAACACGGTCATTTATACCCTAATGTTACATGAGGTGAAAGTTGATATGAAATGAAGATGTAATTTCATAATGGGGGAAGGAAGAGGAGTGGAGTGTGTTGGTGGGATGTAATTCGGGAACGGAAGAAAGCCGAGAAAACCCCGAAAGATCTCGGTATGGCCCACCAATAGTACTCCTCCGAAACCCGGCAGAATTCGTATCTGAGAGCTGCGCTGTAGGCACACGTCCAACGAGATGGGTAATATATCTTTTTCCTGGTAATATCTCGTAAAATTTTCTTTCGCCATCTTGTGTAGTCCATTTTTAATTGTGTGTATATGACAGTTTAACTGTAGCTTTGTCGCTTGTGCATTTCATCAATGATGTCTCTATATCCTACCATAGCTTATTTTGCTTGTTTGATATTTTAACTAATATTGTATTTCTACAACAACATCTTAAAAAAAACGCCATATCAACTGCCTGAAGTTTCTTACTTAATCTCTAGTTTACACACCATAACTTAATTCAGCTACATACATTATAACATTTAGGTAAATGCTGCTGTACTTCACCGTACTTTTTTTCTTTTTTCTGCATAAGGTAGAGTTTAAACATCTTGTTAAATTTCTATCTTTATTAATTATATATGCAATTTCCTCAATATTACTTGCCTACTCTGAATTATTCATCATAAGTAATGCCACGAGTGATTTCCAAATTATCGATAAATTCACGAGCCACGAAATGAGGAGCGAATTTATCTAGAGAATTTGGAAATCAAGAGTGGCATTTGTTAGCACTATTTAACGAATAAAATTAAGCTGTTTACTCACAAATCATTATTTAAATATAGTTATTTTAAAATATGTATATATTTAATGTAAACGGCGATGTTTGAAAACAAATGAGAAACGATTGCTACGCTTCATTTGCTTCTTTGTTCGTCACTGAAACCAGTACATAATATTATTTATTGCCAAAAGATCGCAATGTTGTAAGAATGCACCCTAGTGGAGAAAATTTATAACACAACGTTATAGTATATTAATTAATTTCTGATGTCCTATGATGTAAATATGTCAATTATATTTTTCTGCGTCATTTCCTGGAAAACAATTCGTTTAAGAAAGTGCAAACAGTGGTTTTTTTTGTGGTACAATCAATTGTTACAAATGTTTTTATATTATCTCTCGAATGCAGTATGTTTTGACATTCATGCACTATATATACAATCTGGTAGCCGTATTTCTTAAAGTCAGTCACTGCAAAATAATGCTATAACCTATTCAGAATGTTAAAAAGGAGGTGCTTTCTTTATTATGATAAACTTTAGTTGGTAAATTCTAGGCGAAACACGACTGTGATTGGTTGTAAATAAAAATCATTGAAATGTGATTGGTCATTAACTCCCATTTGGGGCATCAGTTCAATATTCCCTTTAAATATCTTATTTTTTTAAAAAGTAAATTAATTATAATATTTCATTACCTACTACTAAATATTTAATTTTCGATATAAATCATAAATCCAGCTATTTCATAAAATTCTTGGATATCCGAATGGTTGAAGCAAGATGCTTTGGCGTAGAGTTATGGGACTTGATCTGGTTTGAGTCGCCATGGAGACTCTCTCGGAATTTCGGCCAGCATGGGACCGGTGCCCACCCAAAATCATGAAGAATTTCGGTAGCTAGAATAAGTAGCGGCTCCAGGTTGAGAAAACCAGCTATAACGGCTGGAGGCCCACTATGCTGACCACATGTCAACCTTACACTGGCTGAATGATCGTCTATCTCTGTGCTTAACACATGTGGATATGAGGCCTACAGCCGGCTGGTAGACCAAGAGCGATGTAGTTTAGTTTAGCATTTCTGACTATGTATGTTAATCATCTTGATCTTCAGTCATTACTCAGGGGCGGATTTTTATGACCTAAAATTGGAAAATATGCATGCATTTATGACCTAAAAAAATGTTTAAATATGACCTAAAAAATTAAAAATATGACCTTCTAATTGAATGAATTTTTTACCCATACTATTTTAATTGTTCGTTCATATACATTTTCAATTGTATCACAAGAAAAAGGAAATCTTCTATTGTCCAGTGCAAACGTTTGCTACCTGTTAACAGAAACCTTCGAAACAAGTGAACTGTGAAACTGACAATTTTTATACAGATACAATGTTGGTTATTTACAATCGCCTGATGGCTAGGATATTAAAAAAACCCAAAATATAACTTTATCATAGAAATAAGCAGAAGTATGACCAAAGATCTGAAAAAGTGAGAAATATGACTTTTAAGACCCAATAAAAACCACTTAATCTTAATAATAAAGCGTATATAAATGTTTTTACTTACATGAAGCTTATAATAGAGGCTTTGGTAAAAATATGACATGTCATAGAAATCCGCCCCTTACTCATTCATTACTAACTAGTCGTGTGCAAGATAGAGGGTTTATATCGGGATAAACTCGTAAATTAATATACTGTATATGCCTAATCTTCAATACAACTAAAGAGACAAATTTATGCCTAAATGAGATTTGATCCCAGGTTCTCCAGCTTTAGCACTGGTCACTAAATCATTGTGCTACTTAGGAAATCCAGGAAGAGATACAAATCATTCTCTACTTGAAATTCCCGTGCACTCCTATTAGTGAATTTCTATTCACATTACAACAGGGTTGCTTCTACTAAAACATACATTATAATGGGAATTTATTCAGTGCCATATCAGCTAATTACATTAGTAATAGTGCGCCAGTGCAATAAGCCGTTCAGATCTCGGTTTAGGCAGAAAGGTTTCTCTTTAGTTGTGTTAAGATAATAAATACAAAATAGATACCTGGTAAATCAATCGTCCTCAACTCAATTATTAATCTCATAAAGTAGATCCAATATGGAGGCCTTTCAAAAAGAATGTTTCATTTTTCTGCATTTAAACTGATACTAATGCTGTTACATAATTTGTAAAACGGGTTTAGGTCTGCGGGTGTGTTCTCGTTGAGTAGGTCTGTATTCTTTATTTCTTTTAGCATTTTTATGTCTTCAAGTATGCTGATCTTGTTGGTGTTATACTCTCTGCGTAGTACTGACATAGTATTATCGATTTTGTCGAACTGGTGACATGTTTCTAGTATGTGTTTGGCAAAACTTGATTTTTGTTCGTTATTAACAACATTTTGAAATGTTCAGAGTATTTTGTTTTGAAATTTCTTGTTTTACCTATGTAGAACTTGTCGCAATTTTTGCACTTTAATTTATTAATGCCTTTATTTTGTATTTACTTGTTGGATACGATGTTGATATGAAAACGTGTCTCCTTCATTTCAGGCCTTAGCATGGCTACGCCTAAATGACAGAAGAACTTTACATTCACATACCTTATTATTCCAAATTCTGCACACATATTTACCAAGTTATTTAACAACACGTTTTCAAAATTTATCGGTTCATCACAATTTTGGAACAAGATCACAAGACTCTTCTTTAATTTTGATACTACAACACAGGACCTGTCTATACTCTGAATCTTACACAATATCTATGACTAGAACATGGAACTCACTTCGCAGTCATGTCAGGGACTGTCAATCGCTATCATTATTTAAATCCAAATTAACTGATATCTTAAGTTCGACACAATGAAAACATTAACTGCGTAACAACTATATAGAGCATTCCATTAATAATCATCTAGGAAGCTACTTAGTTTATTTTATATCATTTTCATTTTATTATATTCTATGTTTTTGTTAGTATTAGCTAGTATTAGATCACATCATCATTGTATTTTGTTTAGTCTGTATTTTAATAATATCTTAAAATTGTAATATGTATGTAATTTTTGTATAATTCTACTATTCGCTGGTTGAGTGGAAGAGAAGGCCTTATGGCCTTAACTCTGCCAGCTAAAATAAAGCATTATTATTATTATTATTATTATTATTATTATTATTATTATTATTATTATTATTATTATTATATGCATCCAATAAAATAGAAGTAACAAATAAATACTAAAATAAAGGCAATTATAAATACTTGAGTTTATAGGCTTATTTGATGAAGTTTAATAATTTAGTTGAGGACGACTGAGTTACCAGGTAACAATTTTATATTTCATATCTTATTACATAACCTCAACTGTGCTTCAAAATGAATTTTGAAAGTGTTGATTAATTGTATTAACTTGCATATGAAAGGCAAGCCACAAAACAATAATTTCAGTATTACGAAAATCTAATTTTATCAAAAGAACATATGAGGAGAATTGAACCGGTAATTTTGGAAAGATGATGAGTTGCAATTTTTTCACAAATTCACATTTTTACTGTTTTGCAGTCCTTGAGCTTTGACTCGGATTTTCCAACGAAACCGGATCACATTTCTTCCATTAAGGTACTCAGAGGTAGAGTCTCATTAAAGCGTTCACTTGGAATAGGTTCTGGCTGTCATAACAAACATTTCCTCACACAAAAAATAATTCTCCCGGATTTCCTATGGATCCATAAATTATTAAGTAGATATTATACATACGTAATCCCATTGAACTATAACATATAGTTTTAATGTATTTCTAAACATAAAGGATTACAATGCCTATTTATTTATTTATTTGCTTCTCCAGTAAAATAATAAAATAGAAATGAGTGAATAGCTCATTGTCAGGGCCTTCTCCGAGACCAGCGGTAATCATTACGCGGGCCGCGGGCCGCATGCGGCCCTTGAAGATATTTATTAAGGCTCTTGGAATAAATATACCTTCATTACATTACATTTAAATTTTTAATTCTAAGTATAAAATAAAATAATCTTTATTGAAATTCTACAAAACTTTGGATATTCCTGTTTCAACAGATATGGTTTCTTATATTTGGCTCTCTTGTAATTTCTAGTGAGTATCACTGTCCGAGACAATACATCACATAACATATAACCGTGTTCTATGTATATTTTTATTATTCATTTATATTTTACACTTTATGTACCAAATCTATTACTTATTTAAATTATAGATTACTAGCTAATACCCAGCGTACGCTGTTACGAATAAATAAATCATAATGTGTTTTTACCTTTAGTTGAATAAGTAAAAGGAAAAAATAAATTATATCATAATTATTTTTAGATACCCTGTGCTATTTACCCGGCGTTGGCCGAAAATCTACGTAGTCCGATGTACTTGGCATAAATAAGCTGAAAGACTAAATTCGTTATTTGGAGTTATCCGTAAAATAATACCCGCTGTGCATTGCTATGCTTTTCCGGGAATCTATTTATTCTGATCTTCATGGCTCCAATGAAAGACAGAAAATGGTTATTGTGAGTTTTCCGTAAAATATAAACATGCTGTCGCGGACTTATTTGTAGAATGTTTTGAGATATTCAATTATGTATGCATTTATTTGGTTTATTTATTATGGTTTAGGCAGAGTAAGCCATTTAAGCGTACAAAACAACCTTTTTTACATTTTTCACAAAAAGGGCGATTTTAAGGGTGAAGGGCTTGAGCATTAAAACTATATATAGCCTATAACGTTCCCCGGAAAGTCCTGAACATTTTGCAAAAATCCCCATCATAATCGGATAAACGGTATGGCAGCGCATGTTTGCCCGGGAATCTACTTATCCCGATCTTCTTGACATCAATGAAAGCCAAAATGGCTATTGTGAGTTATCTGTAAAAGAACATATGCTGTCGCGGACGTTTTGTGGAGCATTTTGAGATATTCAATTCTCTGTACATTAATTGTATGTATTTGTTATGGTTTAGGCAGCGTAAGTCATTCAAACATCCAAAGAGCTACTATTTTCATGTTTTCCACTACAAAGGGCGATTTTTAAGGGTGTAGGAGTTGAATATCACAACTCTCTTATAGCTTCTGTTCATCCCGGGAATCCCCTGAACATTTTGCAAAAAGCCTCATTACAATCGGATCAACGGTATGGCCGCGAATAAAGTACGAACAGAAAAAACAAACAAACATTCATTTTTATATATTAGATAACAATAATATGAAAACAGTTCTCATTTCAAGTCAGAAGTCTGCTGATTTAGCAGTTGACTATACTGAGTCACACTTCAATCATGGCGAAATGACAAGTTCCTCTGCTCTGATAGATAACCATCGCGTTATTTATAAACATAAAAAAAATGCTAACTCCTCCAAATATCCTGCCATGACGTTAGTTCCGTGTATCGAGAAATCTAACTGTACGCCATCACAACCCAATCTTTATTAGGTAACATTTAATTATAGCATTCAGTAAGATTATGTTCCAAACTTTCCATAAAATCATTATTTTTTATCGTTCAGCTTCGAGTTGAATTTCCTCACCTCTTAGACAAATACCAAGATCAACTTCCGTAAATAATATACATATCTCATTATTATAACCATTACAGCAATTATGGGAAAATATACGGAGAGAGAAATTCGATACTTTGAGTTTAACTGCTTTTTAACAGTGTGGGCGTATCGATAATTGAGAATGTATTAGTAAATAACAGGAAGAAAAAAATATGATTTAACTGCACTCCCTAGATTCCACTCTGGAGACCCGGGTTCATTTCCTCGGAAGGTAGGAGATTTTAAATCTCCAACATTGGTATGGGTGTTTGTCTTGTGTGAAAAATGAAAATAGTTAAAAGGATAAAACAGTATAATAACAAGAAGATGAAATAGTAAAACGAAGAAATAAGTAAAAATCTTACAATAAGGAAGAAAAGAAAGTAAATAACTTATCACGAAATAATAATCTTTAAAGAAAAAGAAAATAGAAATTATATATTTTTATCACCACGGTATACAAAATATATAAAACTATCATTCTACTAGTTATATTATATGGGTGCGGAACATGGACTCTTACTTTATGGGAGGAAAGGATATTACGAGTATTTGAGAATAAAGTTCTTAGAAAATGTTTGGACCAAAGAGAGTTGGAGGAGTGAATGGAGAAGACTACAGAACAGTGAACTACATGGTCTTTATAGGAAGCCAGATATAATAAGAACAGTTAAATATAGTAGACTGCGAGGGGCAGACCATGTGGGAAAGAAGGTAAAATCTAACGACGCGCTTTATGGAAGCTTCTTGTAGGAAAAACCGGGGGGGGGGGGGGAACGCCCAGTTGTTAGACCAAATGAGGTGGGGGAATAACGTTAACTATGATTTGAGGGAAGTAGATTATAAGGGAATTATTGGAAAACATTAGCTCAGGATAGGGATGTATAGAGAGGTTATTTCCGCACGGCCATGAACCTACGGGTTCGATAGTGACTGCGAGTTAGTTAAGTTAATTATATACAAAAGTTTGCATCAGTCGTGTAAATTGCTGTGCTTTAGAGTGTTCGTACAATGTTTTTTACATTACTATTGTTGTTCTGTCAACACTTTTGAAATTCATATTAAAGCACTGTTGAGGTTATGTAATAATATGTTAAATATATAATTGGTACCTGGTAAGTCAGTCGTCCTCAACTAAATTATTAAACATCAAGCTATTCCACTATGGAGGCCTTTCAAAAACAATGCTTCATCTTCTGCATTTTAACTCGATCAGTTCCAGTTAAAATGCAGAAGATAAAATATTGTTTTTGAAAGGTCTCCGTATTGGAATAACTTGAAGAAGTTTAATAATTTACCAGGTACTAATTTTATAATCTCATCTTATTACTGTTGTTCTGGTAGCCTTTATAATGAAATTACCGACACTTTAACTTCATTACTCACTAACACTATCAAACCCATAGGTTAAAGGCCGCGCGGACATAAACTCTCCATAAATCCCTACTGAGCTGATGCTTAACAATCATACTTTGTATAATTTACTTCTCTCAATTCAAGGTTAATGTTATTCCAAACTCATTATTGGTTCTATCTACAGGTCACTTTCCCTCTGGTTTTCCTACAAGAAGTTTCTATGCTCCTCTCATTTGTGCCACATGTCCTGTCCATCGCAGTATATGAGACTTAACTTCCCATTAAGATAATGTAACTCACTGTAATGTAATTTTCTCCATTAACTTGTCTATTCATCTATCTTTGCCTATGAAGATTCTTAGTAAATTTATTCTCAACTACTCTTAAACTTTTCTCCTTCCTTAAGGTAAGAGACCTAGTTTCGCATCCTTATAATAAAGGGTGTCCCATTCAAACCTCCCACATTTTAATGAATCATAACTAACAAATTCCTGTTTGTGATTATTGTTGCAAAGATATTTGAATTCAGCCACTTCCTCAAAATTTCCCACATTTTCCATTAGCTGTCCATTTCCATGACTCTTAGTAATCAAAATACGCATAACACGTATAATAATGGAATTTAGCAACGAACGTTACAACAATTGAACAGTGCAGTAATAAATAGTTAACAATACATCTAACAGTGATTTATTTTAGATTAATTGAAAATAGAGGATCGTTAACCTTGTTAGAGGGGGATCCAGGGAATAAGTTGTTTAGGATTTAGTAGAATGGCGGGGAAATAACCCCTGGAGTTTGGAGAGAGTTGATAAAAGGAAAAGTGAGCGGGATCTAGACCACAAGCGCTCAGAGAAACCCTGAAAAATGCCTTATCGCAGCTGTACAAACAATTGCTTTCCTTCTCACCCTTAATGCACTACTTTATCAAAAAATCCAAATCCCACATTTTCCGGCAACATTTCAAACCATGATTCCAGCTACTTTCATATTCCTCCCAACGTTATATACGGCAGGATTTAGTTCTTTATCTTCTTTCTGGTTGATACAAACAAATTGCACTGTGGAAACGAACGCAACCAACAAAGTCTCAGATATTGTTGAGGGATATTTTCAGAGTGCATTTATATAATGAATCATGATTTTGTGCTCGTTATTACAGAGTAACATGTTATTGATGTGTCTGAGACACGACATTAGCCATTTATTTATTTATTTAGCCTGGTGGAGTTAAGGCCATGTGATCTTCGTTTCCATTCACCAGGACAAACATACGTTATATTTAAATACAACAATTACAATAACATTACATACTAAACACAAAATTGTCAAATAATCAATTAATTTGGCGTTTACGTGATGAAAATCCATATTTATTTAATTTAATACAAATACAACAAAGACTAACTGCGGCAGAAATGAAATTTATGAGACGTACTGCAGGTTACTTGAGAACATACCATAAAAGGAAATCTGAGATTCTCAAAGAATTATAAACAGAATCAGCCATGGAATATGTACAAAAATACAGAAACAACTGGAAATCTCATGTAAGAAGAATGAGCAGAACGAGAATACCACGTTAAATCTTAATTACCAGCCACCAGGCAAAAGATCTTTGGGCAGACCCTTCAAAAGTTGGATTGAGGCCGTAACAGACTACTAGGTCTGTCACAGGGAAAAGAATAAGATGAAAAAGAGAAGAATTAAAATAAAAATTTTAGTTTTTTTAGTTTGGTTAACTTTTTAATAAAAGTTTTATATTATTTTCATATTTATTACAATATAAATTCGTAACAGCTGTCTCGGTACTTTGTATCTACTTCAGACATGATTACAAATGACTGAATTTTGTGTACTGGAGTTTATATATGATAACAAAATTCATTAATTTGTAATCATGTCTGAAGAAGGTACAAAGAACAGCTGTTACGAATTTATATTGTATTAAATATGAAAATCATATAAAACTATAAGTTTTATTTTTATTCAATTGAATGAATAAATTATCAGGTCAAACAGAACGATAATAAAAACAATGTCTAATAATACAATAAAATTATAGACAATTACAATTATAACAAGAAACAGAGATAAGAAACAGGATCAATATAGGAAAGTATGCTATATCTGCCCTAAATGGAATAGTATGGGAAAAACATATCTTCAAAGAAACAAAAAAAAAAAACTATTTTTAATTCAATAATCAGAAGCATTATTACCTATGGAGCTGATGTGTGGGCTTTAAATGCACAAATAAAAAAAAATTACTCGCCACTGAAATGGACTACTGGAGACGTGCTGCACGAATATCCAGGAAGGATAAAATCAGAAATTCATATATAAAATAAAAAATGCAGGTACAATATTCAATATTAGATTTTATAAAGAAGAAACAATTAAATTGGTACGGACACATAAGAAGGATGGAAGAAGGAAGACTATCTAAGATAATCATGGATTGGGAACCACAGGGAAGGAAAAAGAAGGGTAGACCAAATATTACATGGATTCAGGGAATCAATGAAACTAAGAGGGAATGGGAAATAGAAGAAGATATATGGATGAACAGACAAGAATGGAAAAAGTGTTGAAACAAATGTGTAGTTAACTGTGAACATGGGTACCGGAAAAATGTATATTCATTGTAAAAGCCGGAATAATAAAAAAACCAATTATAACTAATAAAAGAATATATGCACAAAGGAATAACAGCTTGAATCTACTAAACATAAAAGAAAAAATATATATACAAAGAAAATAATAAACTATAATGATTTAATCTATCGCTTATATATAAGACATTACGGTAGGTAAAAATATTGATAAATCTTCACACCATTTTAATTGAATAAAGGAAAACCGAATTGTTAATTGTTAAAAAAATAATATTGTGAGATGTTTTTGTTAATAGTTTTATTTTGAATCTATTTCTGAAAGTGTTAAAGTTTGGCAGTCTCTGATATAGTATGGTAGAGAATAGCATATTCTAGCAAGAAAAACTGTAAAAGATTTCGAGTAAGAGGTAGTGTGATGAGGAGTGATTAAACACAACAGTAGAAAAATACAGAACAAACTGGAAAGAATACTTGGCAAGGATGACTGAGAATAGAATACCAAAAGCAGTATACAACTATTCACCACGAGGAAGAAGACGTTTGGGAAGACCAAGGAAAAGATTAAATGAGCAGCAATTTGGAGCCGGAACAGGCTAGAAAATAAGCCTGAACCGTGAAGAAGAAGAAGAAGGAGAAGAAGGAGATAACAGACTTACCGACTTTCTTTGCGCCGAACGGTAAATAATACAGTAAAACTTGTTCAAAGCGGAATCGCATGGGACCAATTTTTAATTCCACATTAGACAACATTCCGCATTATAAAACAATTATTAACTAATATTATATTATGAAGTTCCATATATGTAATTTTTTACGTACCTTGGATTAACTGTAGTTTCGCTGCCGTTGGAAAGTGATGTATAGTATGTATGAGCTACTACGACGGTAACGCGCGAAAAAAAAACTGTCCCGTTTCGTCGGCGTAACCATGCCTCTTAGGCGCGTATTCTCAAATTAAAGTATGCAGTTTCGGTTTCCACCCACTAACTATATTTTCGTCCACATCCTTTGATTTCCCGCAAATTTCATTCCGCACTACATTGTGTTCGTGGTTTAAAATTGTCCAGCCAACCTGAAGTTGCCTTGAAATCATCATTATTCCCTAGGGATATAGCAACTGCTAAAGCTTGACTTTGAAACATCACCCATGAACCTACGGGTTCGATATTGCCAGGAGTTAGTTAGTTATGTATTTTTTATTTTCTATAGAATCTTATTAATTTTTTAGAAACGAAGGAAAAAATCCAGATGGTATTAACCCTACTGCTGAATAAATTTGTATACGAATCGTATTTTCCACTTAACGCTAAATTCACACCAACTGAAGTTCAGGAAGCAAAAGATAAGACGTATAGTATTAACATGAATTTAGATGTACTGTTAGAGATAACAGCTAGAGTTCTCTTGAGGATTCACCAGAATGGAACAAGATCCTGATCTCCTTGGGGAGTAATGATATCTGGTGATCAGGACGACCAAATTATCGCAACTTAATTGAATTCAAGGTATCCCAATCTGCTATCTATTGATTCTCCAGTTCGCATCTCTTGACTTGCTTCCAAATGAACTAGACAGTACCGTAGTAATATCTCCATAGTTTTAATAAACATAGTAAACATGTTAATAATCATAATAATAATAATAATAATGATAATAATAATAATAATCATCATCATCATCATCATGAACAAATTCGTTTTAGGCCATGTGGCCTGTACGGTAAACCTAGCGAAGATGGTCTTGATCTTTCCACCGATGTTTTGGTTTTCTTTGGTCCCTATGTCCAGTTGGGGTATATTGGAATGCCAATTTTGAAAGTCTATTTCTTGCCATTCTCCTCAGATGATTTTCCATTCTTGTTAGTATCTTTGTATATCTTCATAATAATAATAATAATAATAATAATAATAATAATAATAATAATAATAATAATAATAATAATAATAATAATAATAAACATTTTATTTAAACTAGTAAAGATAAGGATTTAGGGTCTTATTTTTTACTCTTCTTATTTTTATTCTTCTTCTTCTTCGGCATGGTTTAGGTTTTTTACTTGTCTGTTCCGGCTCCAAATTGCTGCTTTTATTTGGTCTTCACAAGCATTTTCTTCCTCGTAGCGATTAGTTGTATGCAGCTTTTGGTATTTGTTCTCAGTCATCCTTGCTAAGTATCCTTTCCAGTTTGCTCTATAATTCACTATTGATGCGTTTCATTCTTCTACTTTTAGTTGCTGTCTTATTTCTGTGTTGTGTTTTTTTTGTCTGTTCTTTAATATCCTGCTACTTGTCTGAGGAATTTCATTTCAGCAGAATTAATTTTCCATATATTAAAATAGTCCACCGCTGTGCTGATATCGAAGGGTAACAGGCTCCTTGTCACACAGAGGGCCCGGGTCTCGAGTCCCGGTCGGGACGGGCTATAAGCCGGGCGGGAAAGGCTAGAGATGAGGTATTTTTTGGGGGTGTTTTTTTCTCACCTGCAAGACAAATGTCAGGAAGCTTAGGGCCCAACGGTCCCCGAAAATCATCCGGACATCATCATCAATCTTATCATCAACATCCTTCACCGGTGTGGAAAGCAACGGGAAGTTGCCACATCTATAATTCCCTAGTAAAGCTGCAAAGCATAGCATAAAAATGCTATGATTGTAATAAAAGACATGTCATCGGGCAGAATTACTATGGATGGATGGATACATTAAAATATACAACATGCATTTAAACACTGTAATTAAAGCTCAAACAATAAATACTACTAACATAAATATGCACTCACTATAAATACAATTGTTTTATACCGGGCTTCCAATATAAACCCGGACCGGCCTCACGGGGTTTCACCCGTCAGGCAGCGCTCTCTCCTCGTCCGCATTTCACTCTGCCAGCCGCTCGTCCTTGAACTAGCAAGTTTACTATCGTTCGACAAGATGAGACGTCAGCTGACATTAGAGCAGCGCATTTATGTGTGTAAATGTTATTATAAATACGAATCAGCTCGTCGCGTTCGCGAGGAATTTATTCGGAACTTCCCTGGACAATTACCTCCTTCCAGATCGACAATCCACGATCTTGTGACTAACTTTGAGACCACTGGTTCAGTACAAAATAAGAAACACACGCGAAGGCGTACGGTTCTCACCGAAAAATAATTAGGGAAGTGTTTGAAGATAGAGTGATTAGTGCTGGTGTATGGCCGCCTCGCTCCCCAGATCTAACAGTGTGTGATTTTTATTTGTGGGGTAGCCTGAAAGACAAAGTGTACAAAACAAATCCGCACACATTGGAAGAACTGAAGAACAACATAAGAAATGAAATCAGAAACTTGACAGTGCCCGAACTACAGCGTGTGTTTACTCGGTATAATGCCTGTGTTACTGCGGGAGGACAACATTTCCAGCATTTCCTATAAGTTAACACATTGGAGACCGACTGCTGTGCGTTCCATCCACCGCTGCTGGACCGGACATTTCTGTCAGTAGCGTGGACTTTTAAATTTTAAACCGCGCTAGCACAGTGTGATTTTTACATCAATATATTTACAGTCAATAACAATATTGCATAAGTAAATCTTTATTAGTGTTCTCATCAGACCTTCTAGTAGAAATTGAGGGTTTGATAGCGTTATAAACATTTCCCTTTATTTAAAGGCACAGGGCAAAAGAGCATATGTAGCGAGTTTCTTTTCTTGTGTTCACTAAAAACGTGGCAAGGTTTGGAAGGTTTTTTTTCAGACACAGTTGGTGTTAATTTATGTTTCTATATGTCTCAGCCTTCTTGGTGGGTCTTGTCATGGTGTCCTTTTCACTCTGTCTTCCCTCCTCTTTCCTGTCATCTGTTCCTAATTTTACGACTGCCAAACAAGAGGCTGTTTTAAGCAAAAAACTTCTGTCTGACATATTGTTGTTAGGATTTTGAAATTTATAGACCCAAAAAGCATTAGAGTGCACAATTCACAGGCCACAATACAACTATCTTGCTTCATTTCACTGTTTTTCTAAGGATGCGGTAATATGATAGGTACTGGTCAGCCCTGTCTACACCCTTCACATACTTGTTATTTTGAAGTATTCAATAGGGAATTTTTACAACTTTACCCCTCCCATTCTCGTGTTGCCTGATGCGATGTGCTAACCATTCTTACGTCTCTTTATCTTTCGATGTTTGTAGCAAAAGGTCCCCCTTACTTCAAAACACACATTCTCCTGGTTTGAGTTTATTTCCTGCTTCCACAAATGATTTTGGAAGTCCTCTGTTAATCTTTATTGCTTCAGAAACTCTAGTCTTTCTTTCGAGCAAATTTTTAGCTTTAGCCACACTTATAATAATTATTCTGGTACACATGATGCCACAGATATAAATTCGACTCCAGAACGCAAAATAGTGTTTCTTCTAATTTTTCCCCTATGCAACATATATTTACAGGTTACATACACATCCCGTAATCGCCTAACTATCGGCACTAAAATTCCATATTTCACCAGCCGTCTGTCTTAAAATTGTAAACAACTCTTTCTGTAAAGTTGGCAATTTCATAAAAGAGAAGAGAGGGGTACAAAAACAACTATAGTTTATTTCACAATGAGAAAAAACAAAATTGCACGCTCCTTCAAAAGCGAAGAGGCTGGAAAACCATAGAAAACGTAAACATGGAAATCTCCGTGACCCGTCGTCTAGCGCTGGCCATTTAAACACGGAGATCTCCGTGGCCCGTCACCAATGTGTTAAGAAACAGTTCAAGGACGGGTGGCAGTCAGGGTGAATTGCGGGAGGAAGAGACAGCACTGCGTGCCGGGTGAAACTCCGTAAGGCCGGTCCGGTTTTATATTGGAAGCCCATTCTATTACAGTGGTTGTAGGTAAATGTAATTATAAATCATTTATGATTTATCAAGTAACTTATGATGTTCCGATAAAAAGTGACAACTATAAATGTTTCAGAAATTATGATGATTTGTTAATTTTTGCTTGAAAGTGCTACTGCCCGGCAGCCCTTGATTTCTATTGGTTGCGAATACCAATAACGGCAAAGTGAGACAATGAGAGCAGAAGAACAACGAGAAGTTCTGTGATATGGTATGGTATGTTTAATATTTAATTGAAATGAGAACTAGTGTGTGACGTAACGATTGAAGGATTAAATATGAAAGCGAGCTGACAGATACCTCGGTATTAGAGGTGTGCATAATTAGGAACAGTAGAATAACAGAACGAAACGTTCATCTGCCACTCAGACGTAGCCAAAACAATGTTTTAATAGAAACAGAAACATGGTCAAATCTCCGCACATAACAGATATCCATCCATAGTGACCATAGTAATTCTGTCCGAGGGCACGTCTTTCACTGCAATCATAGCATTTTCATGCTATGCTTTGCAGCTTTACTAGGGAATTATAGGTGTGGTAGTTACCCGTTGCTTTCCACACCAGTGAAGGATCATGATGATGATGATAAGAGTGATTATGATAGCCGGATGATTTTCGGGGACCGTTGGGCCCTAAGCTTCCTGACATTTGTCTTACAGGTGAGAGAAAACCCATAAAAATCTCACCAAGGAGCCTGACCCGACCAGGAATCGAACCCGGACCCGCTGCGTGACAACCATATTAATTCGAGACCTCAGCAGTGGACATTACAGATATATATATATATATATATATATATATATATGTTTATTTCTTCTTCTTTTTATTCTTTAAGGATTATACCTTATAGGTTTGTTACGGCTTCAAGTGTCATCTCTTTTCCCTCTTCTCGGTTGATAGTTCTGACTTTTCTATGGCAATTTGTTTGTATCCGTTCTGTAGACACGTTCATACCATTTTCTCCTATACG
This sequence comes from Diploptera punctata, assembly GCA_030220185.1. Lineage (NCBI taxonomy): Eukaryota > Metazoa > Arthropoda > Insecta > Blattodea > Blaberidae > Diploptera > Diploptera punctata. The sequence goes on from JASPKZ010000017.1 coordinate 97,109, forward strand.
CTTCTAATTTATCTGTCAAACTGAATATTTGAAGTTCTTTACGAATATCTTCACTTATCCATTAAAGTATATCCTGCCACAAATCGTAAATATTTAACATCTGCGGATTCTATTATATTAATTGTTTGTTTATTTAGAGTCTATATTTGTGAGCATAACATATTTAAGGTAAAGCTAGTACTTTATACAATTTTAAATGTGTTTCTTTTTTTACTTTCTTTCCCGTGTTCTGTAATCCATCCATCCATTGTAATTCTGCCCGAAGGCAGGTCATTCACTACAATCATAGCATCTTCATGCTATACTTGCAGCTTTACTAGGGAATTATAGGTATGGTAGCTTCCCGTTGCTTTACACACCGGTGAAGAATGATGATGATAATGATAAGGATTATAATGATGGCCGGATGACTTTCGGGGTCCGTTGGGCCCTAAGCTTCCTGACATTTGTCTTACAGGTGAGGAAAACCCCCGAAAAAGCCTCACCCAGGAGCCTGTCCCGACCGGGAATCGAACCCGGGCCCGCTGCGAGACAAGGCAGCACGCCACCTCAAGACTACAGCGGTGAACGTTCTTTTAATAGTGCCACATAAATATTGAAATATTTGTAATATATTATTTATGTCTTTTTCTCTATTACATCCTAAAAATACACCCAGATAACTGAATTATTTTATGTGTTCTAGCGTTTTGTGATTTAGTACTTTTTTTGTGTCTAACTGGTTGCACTATATTTAACCAGAGGCCTATATTTATTTGTTTTACCTGATTAAATTTCCGATTGAGGGTCTTTCCACTTTTCAGCGGTTGCCCTTTTACCAGCCGGCTGCTGGCCCTTCACATCCACATGTGTTAATCACAGAGGTAGATGATCAACAGCCAGTGTAGGGGTGACATGTGGTTAGCATGTCAAGTCCCTCAGCCGTTATAGCTGGTTCCTCAACCTGGAGCCGCTACTTATTGTAGGTACCCAATTGCCTCACGATGCTGGGTGGGCACCGGTCCCATACTGGCCGAAATACCATGAGAAAATTTCTTCCCCCATGGAGACTCGAACCAGCGCAAGTCCCGTAGCTCTGCGCCAAGGCTTCCTACCTTAACCGCTCGGCTATGGCGCGGGACTTACCTGATTAAATTAAGATCGTAAAAAAAGTCTTCTCTTCCACTTCACCAGGATTAAAGTATACAAATTATAGTAATTATGAATTATCTAACCACTTGATTTTTTATTTATAGTGTTCTGCCCTAGGGCAAGCCCTTTACTGGAAATCATAGCATTTTCATTATATGCTTTGCAGCTTTACTAGGGAATTATAGGTGTGGTATTTTACCGTTGCTTTTCACACCGAGGGATGATGATGATGATGATGATGATGGCCAGATGATATTCAGGGACCTTTTGGGCCTCAAAGCTACCTGACATTTGTCTTACAAGCGAGGAAAAACCCCGCAAAAACCTCACCCTGGAAATTTGTCCCGACTGGGACTCGAACCCAGGCCCGCTGGATAACAAGGCAGCACGCTACTTCGAGACCACATAATAGGCATGGACTACACAATATACAGATGACAAGGAAAGAACAAGAAAAATATTAAAACAACAACAACAATAATAATAATAATAATAATAATAATAATAATAATAATAATAATAATAATAATAATAATAATAATAATAATAATAATAATCATAATAATAATAATAATAATAATAATAATGATAATAATAATAATAATTACTTGAAACCAAGTCACCAAAAATTTAAAAACATCTACTACAAATTACACTGATTATTTAACTCATATCGCAAATGGTAGTCAATGACCAATCACGTTTCAATGAATTCTGTTTTACACCAATGACAGTCGTGTTTCACCTCGCTCTTTATCGATTTCTCTTTATCAGCTCCTGCTTTTGTGATAAAGAAAGCTCCTCCTTCTTTTAATGTTTTGAACAGGTTAGACCATTATTTTTCTCCAACAAACACATTGAATATAGCATATAATGAATAGATTCAGTGATTTTACTGAGTTGTTTATTCAAAATATAAGTTATTAACTTATAATGTTGATTATAATAGTTTGATGCGTTTCATTATTTCTCCACTAGAGTGCATTTTTACAATATTGCGATCCTATTTGGCAATAAATAATATGATCGAGTTGCAGTGAATATACATAACCTCACATTTCTAATTTTTTTTTCAGACATCACCGTTTACATTAACTGTATAAATATTTTAAAACACCGGTAACTATATTAAAATAATTATTTTTTAGTAAAGAGCTTAAATTTATTCGTTAAATAGTCCTAACAAATGCCACTCTTGATATCCAAATTATCTAGATAAATTCGAAATCACTCGTGGCATTACTTATGGCAATTTATTTTCATACTAATTTATATCAGAATCAGAATTTGAGATAGAGAATTCGGTGTCTGAGACAAAAAAATGTTGTGAGTTAACGTTTATTAAAATTGTATAAATTTAACTGTAGGGACACGCAGTAACATAATAGCATAATTGATTAGGATAATCGCCCTACCATACAAACTGAAGATCCCGGATTTTATTCCACATGGGGTTACGGATTTTTTAACTAGTCTCAGACTTCTGATAACACCAAGGCCCTGGGATCCACCCAGTATCTAATTAAAATGAGTACCAGGCGCATTTTATAGGGGTAAAGACGGCAATCTCGCAGGACTGACAATTCGACTGGCCGATTGTCTAGAAAGGTTAAATCCTCAACGTATTACTTACTACCTCTAAGACTTCCTACTACTCCAAGGGCTTCCTAAGGACTGTACAGTGCCTCTTTACCTTTATTACGTTTCCCTGTACCGGTGGTTATGATCAGTTACATAAAAGTTCCGAGAAAAACTCTAGAAATACTGATAATTTCGACTTGATGGTTACAGGGTTTTACGTTTAATTAAAAAGTTGATTGGATTTTGAGTAGGCCTGTATAAAGAACTGAAATCAATGAATGACATCTGACTGCAGCTATCAACATCATTCGATTTAACTCATCCCTTTAATAAATACTAAAACATTTTATTTGAATCCATTATGGGTAAAAACAGCTTCTCTACACGACTACTACATACAAACTAGTAAAACTTAATGCTCTTCGTTTCACACAGAATAAAAGTTTTAAAAACCTATTTCCTAATTCAATAACATCCTCCCCAGAGTAAATCAAATACATAACATTTATATAGAATTTCCAATAAAACATACTCTACTACCATCATATTTTCTGAACTATGGAAAATATTAACTGTTCTCATTATATCTGGCATCCTATAAAGACCATGCAATTCACTGTTATGTAGTTTTCTCCATTCACTTGTCTGTTTATCTCTCTTCGGTTCAAAAATGTTCCTAAGAACTTTATGCTCAAATACTCGTAATCTCCTTTCTCCCTTAAAGTAAGAGTTCATAATTAGCATCCATATAATACAACTGTTTAGGAGCAACATCCAATGCTCCCCCAATTGTCTGATTTATTTGCTATATAGAGTAATTTTCTAAGATATTTTCACTCTTGATGTCCCAACTCCTTTCAAAAAACGTTAAACTGAAAATATATAAAACTATTATTCTACCAGTTACATTATATGGGTGCGAAACATGGACTCTTACTTTAAGGCAGGAAAGGAGATTACACGTATTTGAGAATAAAGTACTTAGGAAAATTTTTGGACCAAAGAGAGATGAACAGACAGGTGAATGGAGAAGACTACATAACAATGAACTACATGGTCTTTATAGGAAGCCAGATATAATAAGAACAGTTAAGTCTCGTAGACTGCGTTGGGCAGGACATGTTGCACGTATGGGGAATGAAAGACTTGCATGGAAGCTTCTTGCAGGAAAGCCAGAGGGAAAACGCCCAGTTGATAGACCAAGAATGAGGTGGGAGAATAACATTAACTATGATTTGAGGGAAGTAGATTATACAGGGAATGATTGGAAAACATTAGCTCAGGATAGGGATGTATGGAGAGCTTATGTCCGCGCGGCCATGAACCTACGGGTTCGATAGTGCCAGTGAGTAAGTAAGTAAGTATTGAGTATATTTCGGTTTCACAATCCTGTCTTTTCTCAAGGAACTTCTAGGCCTGTCTCGATATGAGGTTTCAGAATATAAGAGAGCAAATCTCTTATATTATTTATGTTATTTCATTCTGAAAAGGGGTTCAAAATTGAAATACCTCTTTCTTAGGCTTGTCTATTATTCAAATTAAATTATATAATGAAAACGTTGATAGTCGAAAGTCTGCTTTGAAGATAATCACAAGAGTATGGCGAGAAGACAGAAACTGGCGAAGTGAAGACATTTTCCAAGCAAGTATGTTATCATGAACACTATCCACAAGTGTTATCTGAAGGCATAAGTGTTATGCTCATAATTAGTTATTAATAAGGTGTTTAATTTCTCTAACATTAACACTTGGAAAGTTTCAATTTTCGAAGCTTACACAAGGTTAGAACTTGCAAGTTATGTATAAACTTAGAAACGAACTTTGTTTGAATTGAGAATTTCCATTTTGAGAAAGCGAAAAACAAAACATGATCGAATTGAATTTTATTTCAAACTATGCCCCCTATAGTCTATTAAAATTGTATATAAAAAGTTTGTCACGAAGGAACTGCGTAAAGTAAGATTGTAATTATACCTAAGCTATGGTCCGATTTGATAATTTACGGAATATATCTTTCTTTTGTTAAATTGTAGAAATCAATTGCTCCTTACTTTTATCTTTAACCGATCTGGTATTTCTTCCACTTACTTATACCAGACTCTTTTAACTTTACTATCTAACCTCTCTTGGTTAACTCTTGTTTTTTTTTTCGACCCCGACGCTATTAGGGCATCCTTCTCCCTGAGGTGTTGGTTTTATTGCCGAGAACCTTGAATGTGGACGCGATAGTTAAGGGAGGACAAGTATCTGGGACTTGGGAGTATGGTCTCTGACCGAGGTATCCCAAGGGCTGGAGGCATGGGTCAGATGCCCTTCTGATTGTGCGTCAGGCAACTTTGTCATTCACAGACATCTATATTGGGGTTTAATCTCATCTCATCTCTCGACCCAACCCTTAGTTGGACATAAGTTGAGGATATATATATGATTTATTCCGGATTCGATCCCCGGTCTCGACAAGTTTCCTGGGTGATGGTTTTATTTTCAGGGTTTTTCCTCACCTGTAAGACTGTCAGGAAACCTAAAGCCCCAAATGGGCATCATTAACATATGCATTATGTTTACGATTAAATCTTCTCCTGCCGCACCATTACCATCATCTATCATATATAATCGGGGCGGGTAACTCTGCCTTCTAGGCGGGTTACAACAACGCCATGCTAAGAGAGAATCCCTACCTACCAGAATGTCCAAATGACAACATGGTGGCATCGATTAGCATATCTTATATGATGAATTACCAATTTATGAGTTAATTAAATTTTATTTACGTACTAATAATGGAAAAATCTAAGAGACTATTTAACTCATGTCCCAAATGGGAGTCAATGACCAATCACGTTTCAATGATCTCTGTTTTACAACCAATCAGAGTCGTATTTCACCAAATATTTATCAGTGTTATAATTACCATATTAAAGAAAGCTCCTCCTTACAATATTGCGTTCCTTTGGCAATAAATAGTATGATCTGGTTGCAGTGATAAACAAAAGAAGCAGTAGAAGCGTACCTATCGTTTCTCATTTGTTTTCAAACATCGCCGTTTACATTAAATATATAAATATTTTAAAATAACTATAGTTAAATAATGATTTGTGAGTAAACAGCTTAATTTTATTCGTTAAATAGTCCTAACAAATGCCACTCTTGATTTCCAAATTCTCTAGATAAATTCACTCCTCACTTCGTGAGTCGTGAATTTATCGATAATTTGGAAATCACTCGTGGCATTACTTATGACAAATCCTCCGAGAGGGAGTCCGAATATTCTCCTTTCTTGATTTCTTGATGCCCTCCGCCAAAAATCCACGTCTGTTGTCAAATTTTTTTTGTTTGCTGTCTACCTGAAGTCCATCACTCTGCACCATTACACTTTGTACTAATGATTTAGATGTCAATGTCCTGGTTTTATTTGTAACTAGCTAATACCCGGCGTGCGTTACTACGCCTAAATAAATGAAATATTAAAAGTTAATTAAATTATACGGTATACGCTGAAACGAAACCAAATATGGCGGTTGTTAGTTTTCAATTTCGGATTTCAGGTAAACCTCAACTTCTAATCGTCGGATTTCGCTTATTTTTTTACAATACCTACCTCCGTCTATTTTAATTCGATATACTAAGTTTCGTTGTGAAACATAAAAAATTGTGGCCGCTAGAGCGATTTTTAAATTTTCACTACAGGTGAACTCCTATACCGGTTTCATGAAAACTAGAATTGTTAAAATCGTAGTAAAATATCGTCTTAACCGTAAATTGGCGAAACAATAATTTCTCCTGCCTGTTATTTAAATGTTCTGGACCGCAAAGAAAACAGCATCATGTAAAACTCTAAATTATAATTGTACTTGTTCCGGACCACAGAGAAAACAACATCATGTAAAACTCTAAATTATAATTGTATTGTTCCGGACCACAAATGAAACATCATGTAAGTTATTATTGTACACCATCCAATACCCGTTATCAAGTTAGGTTAAGGTTAGGTTCAGGTTCGGTCAGGTTAGGTTCGAGTTATGTTCAGGTTAGGTTAAGATGAGGTTTAGGTTAAGTTAAGGTTAGATTCAGGTTAGGCCAGAATACGTTCAAGTTAGGTTCCGGTTAGGTTCAAGTTAGGTCAGGTAAGATTCAGGTTAGTTTCAGGTTAGGTACAATTTAGGTTGAGGTTAGGTTCAGATTATGTACATGTTACGTTCAGGTTAGGTTCAACTTAGGTTGAGCTTAGGTTCAAGTTAGGCTAAGGTTAGTTTCAGTTTAGGTTAAAGTTAGGTTCAAGTTAGGTTAAGGTTAGGTTCAGGTTAGGTTCATGTTAAGTTCGGGTTAGGTCTGGTTGGGTTCAGGTTAGGATAAATGTAATTTAAGGTTAAGTTTAGGTTAGGTTCGAGTTAGGTTGTTACATTAGATTAGGTTCAGTTATGTTCGGTTAGGTTAGGTTATGTTAGGTTACATTAGGTTATGTTAGGTTCGGCCAGGTTTGGTCAGTATATGTCATGTTCAGTAAGGCTGGGTCAGTATAGTACAGGTCAGATCACGTCAGGTCATTTAAGCGTTCAAGAAGCTACTTTTTTCACGTTTTCATTACAAAGAGCGTTTTTAAAGGTGTAGGAGTTAAGTATCATAACTCTCTTATAGCCTATGTTCATCCCGGGAATCTCCTGAACATTTTGCAAAAACCCATCAAAATCGGATAAACGGTATGACAGAGTATGAAATACAAACAAACAAACATTCATTCTTATATATTAGATATATTTACTCTCAATCACTGAATGTAACATTTCAGTTACTTCTCTTCCTTCAGTAATTCAGTAATTGTCTAAATTTCACTACAAATTTTTCCATCTGATTTTAAAATTTACCTAAATATTTTATGTTTCTACTTTCTTAATTTCCACATTTTAAAATTGTAATTTCTCTTCTGTCGCGAGATATTCGGTTTTCTTAATATTCATATTTCATTCCCATTTATTTTATTCCTCAATTAATTTCCATGTCATGTATTATGTATTTTCCGTGTCTTGAGTAATGATCACTTGGTCATCTGCAAATAGTAGATGCTGTAATGCATATCATTGATTAACTGGAATTCCCACAATAATAATAATAGTAATAATAATAATAAATAATAATAATAATATATTTCTGGTATTAACAATGTTGATACATTTTTCCCGCACCAATGATTTGTCTTCAATTTCGCTTTTTAATATCCCTCCATTCGTCTCTCTTATAATACATTTCTTCCTCTATTTCCCAGTCCTTCAACGTTTCATCCCTTGGATCCACGTGAGATTTGGTCGTCCTTTCCTTCTCGTTCCTGATGGTGTCCATTTCATTATTTTTTGGTAAATAATAACAATAACAATAATAATAATAATAATCGAACAAACTCTAAAGAACACTTGGCAAGGATGATTGAGAATAGAATACCAAAAGCAATACACCACGAGGAAGAAGAAGTCTGGGAAGACCAAAGAAAAGATGGAAACAGCAGCAATTTGGAGCCGGAACAGGCTAGTAAATAAGCATAAACCGTGAAGAAGAAGAAGAATCGAATGAGTAGTATTAGGAACTGAATATCGGAGGACGAACTGCATTCAGTTGACTGAGCACAGGGACCAGAGGAATGGAATACTTACCAAGGTTTCCAAAAAAGTAGAATTATTTACTATATCTCTTATTGTAACGGACTGTCAACAGCACGTACGGCTTACTGCCCGTGCGATCCATATTTGTAAATAACACTGTATGTATCTTAATTTTAGTTTAATAAAGTCCTTATGTATGTATATAAATAATACAAAGGTCAATCAAGTAGGACAGTGGAATGAACTAAAGTTAGTGATCTTACATGAAATAGCTTCTTTATTTTAGTATTTGTGACATGCAGCATGAACAAGTTAAACCGAATGGAATGACAAATATTTGGGAGTGACTTGAGCTATGACAGGGTATTTTGTTTCAGTGGGTCTCGACATCTGACAAAACGTCACACCAAATAATCCAACATATTTGATTGATATAGCAATGTCAAATACATACTAGCTGCGTGAAACCAATGTCCCAATTTTCCATTTCAAAAAGATCTTCATTTCTAGAAAGCAACGAAACACAATACAAGAGAGAATACGCAACACAAAACGTGATAAAATAAACACAACCGTCTGAAACAATGTTTTTCCCTTTCTTTGCCTAATGATGTATTGTAAGAAAATACAATTCATGACAAAAATCGACGGTCAAAACTGCTAAGTAAGCAAATTAATATCCTATTATTTTTCTCTTTACTTTAGTTATCTCTGTTTATATACATCGTGTTCCACTTATTAGTATATTACGATGCGAAGTTGGGAAGTGGTTTCTACAGAAATGAGGAAAATGTTTAAAAATCGAGCGATAGCGAGTTTTTTTTAATTTCCGACATTATGTAAAAACACTTCACAAACGTGCGTTGTACAATTTTTTGCGCGATGATGTTTTCGAAGTAACAAATAATAGTAAAATGATAACGTCTTTGTTGGAAATATTTGTGTTAATTATAAACAACTGACTAACGTTAACAGTGTGGGAATGTTTATTAGTTGAAACGACAGCAGGCCGTTACTCTAATCAGTAGTAAAATGGCGGCAAATAGGTATTTATTGTTTTATATTGTTTCAAATAAAGTTCAGTTCATTTAAAATGCAGTGATTGTTTTGTATACTGTACATTAACACTACCTTTTGGATATATTTTCGTATATACATTGTACGTAGTATACATAGAGGGCAGTGGTTCTGTTTCCCACATCTGTGCCCATGCCTCCACCCCTTGGGATACTTCGGTCAAAGACCATACTCCCAAGTCCCAGATACTTGTCCTCCATCTATTCGCGTCCACGTTCAAGAGTTCTCAGCTTAAAACCAACACCTCATGGAGAAGGTGTTGGAGTCGCAACTTCAGGGAAATTGCTGAGCTACATAGTACGTCAGGTCGCTCATTCCTGACGACCCCACAGTTGGTCCACGGGCTCCTCGAGCCTAGCCGGGAGGACTGCTGTGGCAGATCCACCGACCGTTTCCCTGTTCTACCTCCAGGGACGCATCCTGCAGTCGTTGTGAGACCGGCTAGGGCTTGAATCATCAAGCCCCGCAGTATGAGACTTTAGTACATCCAGGTGCTCATCTCCTGGTGACCCCACAGTTTTGTCCACGAACCCGTAGGCTTAGCCGGGAACCAGCGAAGACGTGGTTTGTAATATGTGATATTACAGTATAGTTACTTAGGTTGGCAATCCCGAAATATAGGAAGTTGAACTTTCAATCATTGTAGCCATTGCTGTAAGTACGACAAAACGCACTATCGCGCAAAAAAAGTATATTAAAACAAATAGCTATAATTTCACAACCATTCAACCAATTTTAATAATCAACACATAACATTTATTGTAATACACCGTTAAGGGTATATAATAAATTGTTAAAATATCAAGTTTCATTTTCTGCATTCTATTTGGTATGAAGTTTTAAGCACTTGACGAAGTTTTTTAAACAGAAGTTGATTTAGTTGAGGACGACTGCTATAACAGGTACCTATTTTAATTTTCTAGCATTATACAATTTAAGTAAAATTGGTACCATATGAAAGAGAGAGTCATAGTTGTTAAAAGAGTCACGCATGGGGCGCACGCCCACTTCATTTCATAAGGTACTTCTTATAATATCTTCTTGAATGCTGCAAAACGTGAATGATGACGATACATTCCTAACTCGAGTCTACTTCTCAGATGACGCATCCTTCCACGTTAATGGAAAAGCAAACAAAAACAATTGTCGCATCAACTCCCTGATGCAACAATCATCCAACAAGTTGGGGCTCCACCACACTTTCCCGCCGTAGTTAGTACAATTCTATGCAAGACGGATCGGAAAAGGGATCGCCGTACATCACTTGGCCTGCCAGATTACCAGACCTAACAGCACATGATTTTTTTTATGTTGGGGTTAGTTATGAACCGAGTCTACAGGACACCAGTACGTAATTTGCAGAATTACAAGAAATAATTTATACTGCTTTCAACATTGTTACACAAAAAATGATCCATAACACATGGGTCCAGGTTGATATCGATTGAACATTTCCCGTGCCACTAATAGAGGCCATGTTGTGGTTAATGGAACATAAGGTAAAACAAAATCGCAGTTTTCACTCTTTGCAGAAATTATTTTCATCTCTATATTTGTATTAGTTCAGAAGTTATAAATATTTATCTAATATACATAAATTAATGTTTGTTTGTTCGTATTTTATGCGCTGCCAAACCGTTCATCCGATTGTGATGGGTTTTTTGTAAAATGTTCAGAAGATTCCCGGGTTGAACATAGGCTATAAAAGAGTTGTGATACTCAATTCCTACATCCTTAAAAATCACCATTGTAGTGGAAAATGTGAAAAAAGTAGCCCTTTGCACGCTTAAATGGCTTACGCTGCCTAAACTTTAATACATACACAAAATTAGTGGTACACAGAATTGAATATCTCGAAAAGCTATACAAAAAAAAGTCCGCGACAGCATGTTTATCTCTTACGGATAACTCATAATAACCTTTTTTTTGTCTTTCATTGATGCCAAGAAGATCGGAACAAGTACGTAAATTCCTGTACAAGCATAGCAGCATATGGTGGGCATTATTTTACGGATAATCACAATAACGAATTTTGTCTTTTAGCTCATTTATGCCAAGAAGATTGGGATATGTATATTCCCGGACAACACCGGCTAATCAGCACGGAGAATCTTAAAATAATTTCGATATATATTTATAATTGTTTTTCCTTTTACGTATTCAGCTAAAGATAAAAAGTACATTAATTTTCGCCTTTTAGCTTATTTATGCCAAGAAGATAGGGATAAGTAGATTCCCGGACAACGTCGAATAATCAGCACGGGGTATCTTAAAACAATTAAGATACAAATTTATAATCATTTTTCATATTACTTATTCTAATAATCATAAAAACACATTTATTTACAGCTCGTTTATGCCAGGAGATTTTCGGGCATCACCCTGTAATCGGCACGAGGTATCTTAAAATAATTACGGTATAAATTTTACTGTCCACTTATTGAACTAAACATAACACAATTTAATTTTCGTCTTTGAGCTCATTTATGCCAAGATGATCGGGATATGTAGATTCGCGGACAACTCAGGGTAAACAGCACGTGGTATCTAAAACAATTACGGTATACATATTTCCTCTTACTTATTCAGCTATACAAAAAACCCAATTTTAGTTTTTCAGCTCATTTTATGCCAAGAAGATTGGGATAAGTAGATTCCCGGGCAACGCCGGTTGATTTGCACGGGTACCCAAAATAATTATGATATACATTTAAAATTATTTTTCCCTTTCATTCATTCAATTAAACATTAGAACAAATTAATTTCCTTTTTTCGGCGCAGCAGCGCACGCCGGGTGTTAGCTATAGACTTTTATACTATCTGGTTTTTGTTTCACGTGTCGGGTATTTTGAATTTAAATATTTTATTTATTAAAAAATAACATTTCTTAGCATTTTGTATTTTTATTTATTTCTTCCTGCATATTATTATGTTTATTTAGTCCCTTTAAACAGGAGTCCATCATTTTTTCAGTTATTAAAATAATGTCAATTTTACTGTTTGGGACTTGCTGATTAGTAAGTGCCAATTCAAAAAATCCATCACAATCTTATTCAATTAAGTTGATGCCCTATGAAGAAAATTCTTTTTCTTTTTTTGCAAATGCCCCAGGTTGTATTTCGAAATTCCTGGTATTCTCTCCTGGCATGGCGTACTTGTAACCCACTTCTGAGGTTGAGGCGCCTGGAAGGCGGGGTTACGTTACCCCGATATAATGGGTGATGATGGTGATAGTGGTGCGCCAGGAGAGTCCCTAATGCTAAGCTTAATCTAAGATGAATATGAATGATGATGATTGCGATGGACATATGATTTCGGAGACGTTTGGGCCTTAAAGTTTTTCTGACATTTGTTTTACAGGTGAGGAAAACCCCCTATAAAAACCTCACCCAGAAAAACTATCCCGACCGGGGATCGAACCCGGGCCCACTGCGTGACAAGGCACCACGCTACCTCGAGATCATAGCGGTGGACTGAAGAAAAAATATTCTACCTCTAAATTGGCGAAACAATAATTTATGTTGCCAGACCTAAGAAGAGATGGAGGGATCAATTTCTATCCTGAAGCGGAACAGGCCAATGGCCTAATCAATGCCTGCAATTGATAATGATTGCTGTAAGCCTATATTTTCCCTTGACAGAGATTTAGGTGCTCTCCCACTACAGGGAAGATTTTGAACCACACTAATTTAGTTAAAGTGATTTCAAAATTGTAGTTTATGTTAACTTCTACTGATCCGTTTTGCCTTTACACACATACAGACACACACACACACTAACTACCTAACTAAGTAACTCATTGGCTCAACCGAACCCTTAGGTTCATGACCGCGCTATCCTGAGCTAATGTTGTCCAGTCATCCCTGTATAATCTACTTCCCTCAAATCATGGATATTGATATTCTCCCACCTCATTATTTGGTTACCAGAAGCTTTCATGCACCTCTTTCATCCCCCATTCATGCCACATATCCTGCCCATCGCAGCATACGAGACTTAACTATTCTTATTATATCTGGCTTCCTGTACATATCATGTAACTCACTATAATGGAGTTTTCTCTATTCACCTGCATGTTCATCTCTTTTTTGGTCCAAATTTTTTTCTAAGGAGATTATTCTAAAATATTCATAATCTTCTTTCCTCCCTTAAAGTAAGAGTCCATATTTCGCAACCATATAACATAACTGGGAGAATAACTGTTTTATATATTTTCAGTTTAACGTTTTCTGAAAGGAGTTGGGATGACAATTGAGTCCCTGTAATGCACTTATACATACATATAAATATTCCTTCGCAATTAGCTAAAAGTAATTGTACACACACACACACACACACACACACATCCATAGTAATTCTGCCCGAGGGATGGTCTTTCACTGCAATCATAGCATTTTCATGCTATGCTTTGCAGATTTACTAGGGAAATATAGGTGTGTCAGCTTTTCACACCGGTGAAGGATGGTGATGATAATGATAAGGATGATGATGATGGCCAGATGATTTTGGGGACCGTTCGGAGCTTCCTGACATTTGTCTTTACAGGTGACAAAAACTGCAAATAAAACCTCACCCAGGAGCTTGTCGCCACCGGGAATCGAACCCGGGCCCGCTGTGTGAACAAAGAAAAAAAATTGTTTATAGTTCATTGGTGGAGAGTAGTAAATTATCGAATGGTGTTGTATGGTCTGGAAACGTGGACATTAAACAGAGAGCATGTAGATAAACTAATGATGATAGAGATTGACTTTTGGAGGATGGCTTCTAGACATTTAAGAAGAGACAAAATTGGAAATATTAAAATCAGTGAAATAATGGATGTTCAAAAAACAATGTTTTACAAGTTATAGGAAAGAAGGCTGAAATGGTTTGGCCACGTAAAGAGGATGTCAGATAATAGGATACCTAAGATGATATTAAATTCTGAAGCGCTGGGCAAAAGAAAAAAAAAAGGTAGACCAAAAGAACGGCGGATTTAAGGAGTGCATAGGAGTATTAAGTGATAGAATTCATGGATATTTCTAAAGAAAGAAAATACATTTCCTTTTAATTGTGCACGGGCCTACTTGACCGTACGTGATTTTTTTCCATAAATAAAATAAAATAAACATAAGAATATATATACACACACACATGTTCATAAACGTACACCCATACATGAAGAAGATGCATATGAGCATGGTGTCCAGAGGATTAACAGAGAGTGTTGCAGACAATAGGGATTTATGGAGGAGTAAAATTTACAATGGATTGTAGAAAACTAGTGTATTGTATAGAAATTCCTAATAAAGAAGAAGAATGTACATGTGCGTGTTTGTGTTTGTATATATATATATATATATATATATGGTATGATAAGAAAAATAAATGCCTGGACGGGATTCGAACCCGGATCTCTGAGTCTGTACCTCAGCGTGATATCCATTACACTACCAGGCGAATCCAATTCAAACACTTATTTTTTTTTCTTATATATGTATTATACTCTCCATTATTACTAGATGTCGCGAGAATATATATATATATATATATATATATATATTTATATTATACAGGGTGTTGCAAAAAACACCAACAACGGAGGTGAGGTGGTATATTGAGATATGTTCATATTTTTACTAAGGTACCAATGTCCGGAAATGATGCGTTTTCACACTATGAGTAGCTAAATTCTCAAGAGTTCAGTTAGTTGCAATTTAAGACTCAATACTTGACAATACTGTTACAGTCACGTCAAGTTACAAAATAATCACCTCCCATCTCATTGCAGAGCGTACATCGGCGGTGTAGTGATTGGAGCACACGTTCAAATACGCCTGACCTTGTTTGGATTATTTCTGCAGCGTGGGTTCGGGCTATAAGATCCATACGAGACTCTGCTGGAGTGTGATAAACAGGCTCTTTTCATGTCGCCCCACAAAAAGTAGTCGAGAGGGATACGATCAGGTAAACTCGGAGGCCATGGGACTGGTCCCCCTCGACCTGGATACGTGGTATCCAAATGTCTCCTCCCATTGGCATCGAAGTGAGCTGGAACTTCGTCGTGTTGCAGCTACATTCCGTTGCGAAACCACGTATCATAGATTCCGTACCTGTGATTTGTTGTCAAGTAATGAGTCTTTAAATCCTTGAAATTAACACTGATCTTGAGACATAATTAACTAGTCGTAGTGTGAAAGCGCATCATTTCCGAACTTTGGTATCTTATTAAAATAGATCAATATACCTTGATATACTTAATATACTACCTCATCTCCGTTGTCGGTGATTTTTGCAACACCCTGTGTATTATATATATATATATATATATATATATAACTTTGTGATGATTATTCTGTCCCTACGGGGACATATCTGAGTTAATACCGGATTGGAACAAGCCGGGTGATTATTTAATCATCCCAGGGCAGACTGTTAATTTGTTTCTTTTTCCGGCATATGGGAGTTGGTTTTCTCAATTAATTACTAATCTTGCATAATTAGATTTGTTTACTTTTGCTGTAAAATCGATTTTGGCTGTAGAGAGAATATACTGCAATGTAAACTAATAAATATAATAATAATAATAATAAAATAATAATAATAATAACAATAATATTAATAATAATAATAATAATAATCCATCCATCCATAGTAATTCTGTCCGAAGGCAGGTCCTTCACTGCAATCATAGCATTTTCATGCTATGCTTGAAGCTTTACTAGGGAATTGTAGGTGTGGTAGCTTCCCGTTGCTTTCCACGCCGGCGAAGGATGATGATGATGATGATGATAATGATAAGGATGGCGGTGTTGATGATGGCCATATGATTTCGGGGACCGTTTGGGCCTTAAAGTTTTCCTGACATTTGTCTTACAGGTGAGGAAAAACGCCGATAAAAACCTCACCCAGGAAAACTGCCCCGACCAGGGATCGAACACGGGCCCGCTGCGTGACAAGGCAGCACGCTACCTCGAGACCACAGCGGTGGACTAATAATAATAATAATAATAATAATAATAATAATAATAATAATAATAATAATAATAATAACAATAATAATAATAATCTATTTACCTTAATTTAACCTCCCCTCTATTGGTATTTTCACGTCGCTCGAAGGTTTTAGAGACGCGACCTGTCAAGATAGGTTTTGAAAATCTGGATCGCACAAAATTTTACCAAGAGAGGACGTGGAAGACCTTCCCGGATGAATGATCCATTCGATACCAGTACCATCTCAACAGACAATGCCAAACATTTAAGTCAATATACATCTGTCACTCGCACATTCATGATTCGGCACTAATCACAGCTAATATGATATGAGTGAGAATGATGTTAAGAATATGTTCGACGACCGAGAGGGTCATAACGTTTCCTGACCCTTGTCTTACAGGTTACGTTAAACAACACCGAATAATCCTTCACCTATGACACTTTTCTCGACCGTAGATTGAAAACCCACAGCATAACTTGTAATCCTTTATATATATATATATATATATATATATATATATTGTAATTTAGATTTAAGACTTTTCTTTTGTATTTTTTAAACCTGGTTGAGTGGTAGACAAGGCCTTAAGGCCTTAACTCTGCCAGGTAAAATAAAGCTATTATTATTATTATTATTATTATTATTATTATTATTATTATTATTATTATTATTATTATTATTATTATTATTATTATTATTATAGAAAGACAATTATATTACCCTGAGACCACAGCGTGGAAGTGATATGATAATAATAATAATAATAATAATAATAATAATAATAATAATAATAATAACTATAATAATAATGATTATTATTATTATTATTTATAATGTTTTCTTCTCCTTTTTTGTCATGGTTTAAGTTTTTGCTAGCCTGTTTCGGCTCCAAATTGCTGCACTTATAATTTTCAAGACAGAAAAAGTATTCAAGCAACATAACTAAAATTCATAAAAATCTAAAGGTACATATGAATGGACAAGTCTTGAGGGAGAAAATGGCTATGGTAATACATCCGTCTCAAGAGAAACCTAAGAGAAATAGAGGTTTCACATACGATAAAATATCAGAAGGAATGCAGCAAATAACAAAAACTAAACTGAAACTAAGTTGAATAATCGTAGCATTGTCAGTATTGTTACATATATACTTATAAATATGTTATGGAAAAAATAGTTTATGGAAACAATAGAAAATCCAACTACAGAAATGAACACACTGGAATTTGATACAATAGATATAGAAATTTAACCCTATAGAATAAAAAGGCACCAGGGCCAGGAAACATAACCAATGAGTTAATTAAATATGGTCCAAAAAATTAATAGCTAGATTGAGGAACTTGTTTAATAAGTGCATTGCAATATAGAAGATTCCTGATGAATGGAAAATAAGATACATTGTACCAATATACAAGAAGGGTGATAGAAGAGAAGCAAAAAATATAGAGGACTAAGTATAAATAACACATTGTATAGAATATTTACGAAGTTATTAAAAAACGAAGTTACAAAAAGATATTAAAGGCAAAAGGAGAAAATCAAAATGGATTCAGACCGGGAAGGCCATATGTTGACAATATATTTGTAATCCAAAAGTTAATTAAATAATGGACTGCAGTTTGAGAAGAAACCGATTTGACAATGATAGATTTAGGGAAAGCTTATGACTCAATTCCGAGGAACAAATTATGGAAAGTATTGGAGAAATACAATATTGATTGAAACCTAATAGAAATTATTAAACAGATTTATAAATATAACTCGGCTTATGTTAAAATTGGAAATATAATATCTAATCCTATAAAAAAACAAAGAGGGATTCAAACAAGGGTGCAGCCTATCATCAATTTGATTTAATATTTATGTAGAATTTATATTAATGAAATGGAAACAAAACTACAAAGGTATGGGTATCCTAATAGGCAACAGATTTTTGCTGACATAACAATTTGCTGATGATCAACTGGTTTTAGCACAAGACAAATTTGATATGGAATTTATGATAAAAAGGTTGAAAAATACATATGAATCATGGGGTCTCACAGTAAATTTATTAGAAACAGAATATTTGGCAATAAATAACAATAAAAGACATAATTTAATATTGGAAGAAGGAATTCGGATAAAACAAATGAAACAGACTAAATATTTTGGAATAATTATATATAACATTGAAGGTATAGGCAAAGAGAACATAAAACATAAAATTGCATTGAGTAGCAAAATAATATCATCGTTAAATTCCATATGGTCTGATAAGCATATTTGGAAAGACACAAAAAATATTGGTAAAACATTGGTGGAATATGTTACAATGTATGGAAGTGAGGTATGGACAATCAATAAGTACTACAAGAATAGACTAATAGCTCTAGAAATGGATTATTTACGCAGACGCAGAAGTGTCAGAAAGTTAAAATTAGAACATGTCACAAATAAGGAAATTAGAAACATAATTGAAGCAGAAGAAAACATAATTGAAAGAATTGAGGAGAAGGAATTAAAGTAATTAGGGCACGATTTAAGAATGAAAGATGAGCGATGGCCGATGGAACTATATCAATGGCATCCTACTAGAAAGAAGAAAAGAGGGAGACCAAAGTTAACATGGAAGGAAAACATGAAGAGAGTAATGCAAGCAAGGGGGCTAGGCATTGAAGGTGCCCAAGATCGTAGGCTTTAAAGGTTTGGCACGGGATGCGGGCAGCATCTGTAAAAAACTCAGATATATATATATATATATATATATATATAAGTAACAATACTGATAATGCTTATAAACATGTTAAGGAAAATATAAGTAAAATTAACCAACAATTCCGATCACTTTCTCATAAACATTAACACATGAAAAGTAAGAGAAAGAACTTGATAAGCCACTTCTTACTTGGACCTAAAAAACCTACTTTTAATCGTACAATATATTTACTTCATTACCTGATTATCAAACTTTGGAGGTAATAAACCCAAGCCTGAACTACATATATTACTGTCTCTTACTGTCAACTATATTGCTTTTTTTGTTGTTTATTTTTCTTTACACTAGTAGCAATTATTACTTTATTGTAACGGACTGTCAACAGCACGTACGGCTTACTGCCCATGTGACCCATATTTGTAGATATTGTTGTAAATATCTTACTTTTTGTCTAATAAAGTCCTACTACTACTACTACCAAATTATAGTGTTTCCTTGAAAATATAATGAACCTCAAATTCCATTTCGACAAAAAATTGACTTTCCTGGATCTTACTCTGTATCCTTTACATGTTAAGAACAACAATACTTTTAATATAGTTTCCGTATACATTGTAAGGAATACAAAGTTAAGTATTTGGAAGTGGTATAATTTATCCTAAATATGTAATGGAAAACACATGTATAATAACAACAATATTGATAACTTTCTCATACAAATTTTATGGGAAACATTTGTAGAAAATTAGAAGTAATTTTAGATGACTTTCTCATAAACATTATATGGTAAACACATGTACAGATAACGATCATTCTGGTAACGTATTAGTAAAAGTTAAACAAGGACATAGTAATTATAATCTGGTAGCATTTTCATAAGCATTTTAAATAAAATACGTACAAAAATTGCTAAAGTTATCTTACATATGTTATGGTAAACACATACAAAAATAATTATTCTTGTGATCTTTTCATAAATATTTTATGGTAAACATTCACAAATTTAAACTGAAAATATATAAAACTATTATTCTACCAGTTATATTATATGGGTGCGAAACATGGACTCTTACTTTAAGGGAGGAAAGGAGATTACAAGTATTTGAGAGTAAAGTACTTAGGAAAAATTTTGGACCAAAGAGAGATGAACAGACAGGTGAATGGAGAAGACTACATAACAATGAACTACATGGTCTTTATAGGAAGCCCGATATAATAAGAACACTTAAGTCTCGTAGACTGCGATGGGCAGAACATGTTGCGCGTATGGGGAATGAAAGACTTGATGGAAGCTTCTTGTAGGAAAACCAGAGGGAAGGCGCCCAGTTGGTGGACCAAGAATGAGGTGGGTGAATAACATTAACCATGATTTGAGGGAAGTAGATTATACAGGGAATGATTGGAAAGCATTAGCTCAGGATAGTGATGTATGGAGAGCTTATGTCCGCGCGGCCATGAACCCTACGAGTTCGATTCTGCCAGTGAGTAAGTAAGTAAATAAACATTCACAAATTAAAAATAATTATTGTACAAGTTTTTTTAAACATATTAATTAAAATAAAAACCTCATATAAAACAATGGCTGTTCCTTTGTTGTTGTATGGAAGTGAAAATTGGATAATGAAATCAAGGGATAAAAGCAGGATACAGACTGCGGAAATGCTGTTTTTTACGTAATGTGAAAGGATGCACAAGAGCCGATAGAATAAGGAATGAAACTATACGAGAAGAATTAAATATATATAAAATTGAAGATAAAATCAGCGAAAATAATAAGAAATGGACAGAACGCTTAATGCGAATGAACAACGAAAGAATACCAAAAAGAACCTTACTGTATAATCCCAGAGGAAGAAGAGATGTTGGCGACCACGTAGAAGATGGACTCCACTTCTAACTTCGCCGGAACAGGCTGCATAGCCTAAACCTTGTAGAAGAAAAAGAAGAAGAAGAAGAAGAAAAACCTGATGATAATTCTAGTAAAGTTTTCTTAAACATTTTAGGAAAAACATCTAAAGAAACAATACTTTTGATTACTTTTGCTAAAAAAATTGTAGAATATACCGACATTTGAATTGTTATAATTACAATAATAAAGCGAGTGGAGAATACGTGCAAAATGTGCTATAATTTTGTTAACTTTTACGTAAACATTTTATGGAATATACCAGCAGTCGAATTGCCATAATTAAAACAATAGCGTAAGTAATGGCATTCAACGGGAATGACCAGATGAGCTGTAAAATCAGCATTAATAACAGTACATTACAACAGGTGAACAATTTCAATTATTTAGGATGCAATGTATCATACTGCCAGAAGGAAGATATTAATATTAAATTAAATACATTTTATAGAATGTGTGTCACTATAAAACGGACACTGAAAAATATAACATTTAGGAGTTTACAATTAAAATTATACAAAATTATGGCAATGCCTGTCTTAACATATGCAAGTGAAAACTGGACTCTTAATCGTTCAGACAGAAGAAAAATAGAAACTGCAGGAATGAAGTTCTTACGTTCTGTAGCAGGTGTGACAATTTTGGACGGAACAAGAAATGAAGATATTAGAAAATACTTAACTATTTTTACACGCTTTATATTAGCTTGACCTGTATCTATCTATCTATATATCTATCTATCTATGTAACGGAATTTTTCAACGCGATTTTCACCCACTTAAAATCATCGGATCGACTTGAAACTTTGTATACTTGTAGAGGACCCGCGACAATACAATAATTTCATATTTATTTTCTAAAATCCTGGCCATAATCATCAGAAAATAAAAAAAAAGTGTGTTTGTATCAATGTAACGGAATCTTTCAACGCGATTTTCACCCACTTAGAAACATTGGATCGACTTGAAACTTTGTATACTTGTAGAGGACCCGTGACAATACAATAATTTCATATTTATTTTCTAAACTCCTGGCCATAATCATCAGAAAATGAAAAAAACGTGTTTTTGTATCAATGTAACGGAATCTTTCAACGCGATTTTCACCCACTTAGAAATATTGGATCCACTTGAAACTTTGTATACGTGTAGAAGACCCGTGACAATACAATAATTTCATATTTTGTTTCTAAAATCCTGGCCAGAATCATCCGAAAATCAAAAAAATGAAAACTTGTATAATAGGTTGCAGACTTGTCGAGTTTTTAGTCAATCGTTGTAAGAGCTCAGTTGGTACAACAGTGAACTCTTGGTGGTATATAATTTCAGTAATCCATACGTCGCTGGTTCAAATCCGGCTGGGAGGGTTTTTTCATAAAAGAGTATTACTTTTAGCTCATACTACAATAGTATCGAATTTAAAGATATTTACAATTTTACCTTATTTTGTAAAATACTAAAACTAAAAAGTAAAAAATAAATAATAGTTTTAAAAAACTAAAATAACACGCTTTATTAGAAAACTAAAAAATGAAAAATAATTTTAATTTCCAATACGCTTGTTATAAAATAAAGTGGTCAACAAAAAAAATAATCTCCAACACATATAGAATAAAATTAGAGTTATCATCAAAAAGAAAATAATTTTACCATCAAAAGCGTGGGGTGCTTTTTATGATTTTTACATTTTCTTCTTAGAGAGCTTACTTTTACCAATATCTGTTTATTATCAAATATATTAATTGATATAGAGCACCACACACTTTTGATGGTAAAATTATTTTCTTTTTGATGATAATTCTAATTTTATTCCATATGTGTTGGAGATGATTTTTTTTGTTGACCACTTTATTTTATAACAAGCGTATTGGAAATTAAAATTATTTTTCATTTTTTAGTTTTATAATAAAGCGTGTTGTTTTAGTTTTTTAAAACTATTATTTATTAATTTAACAAATAGAATTGACAATATGAGAAACAACTGGTATGAACATGTTAAAATAATGCCTACAGATAGAAACACCCAGCTGTTATTGAAGTTACAAACCAGTAAGATATAGAAATATTGGACACCTATTTACTAGATGGGGAGATTCATTAAATCCCATTTGATGTGAAAACAGGTAAATAGGCCTAATTTCATGAAGTAGGAGAAGAAGAAGAAAACAATAGAGTAAATGGAAAATAGGTTATATGTGAAACAACAATATGTCATAAACATTTCATGAAATATACCGTTAATCGATTATAATTACAACAATAAAGTGGAAAACATTTGTAAAAACAACAATAATCAGATTGTAAATTTTACGTAAACATTGTATTTAATATACAGACAATCTGATAGTTAAAATTGCTAGGGTAAGGATTTTGAAGTGCAGTACCTTTTCAAAAATGTAGCTGTTTTCATAACAATAGTTATGAATTAAAGATTTCAAATCAGTCTGACGTATACAAATTAAACTAACTAAAGTTCCTCCTATTACACTAACAGAAATACAAACAAAGTTCATTTTACAACCAATTTCCATCAATAAATTATACACCCGAAGTAATCCACACACACACACACACACACACACACACACACACACACACATATATATATATATATATATATATATATATTTGGGGGATGAAATGAAGCCAAATAAACAGTTTGTTGCACTTTTTTGTGCATTTTTGTGATATTACTATATGTCGACACCTTTTCCCTTTTCGTATGCTTCAGCACTTTTTCTCTGCGTTTTTAAAAGATAGGACAGAAAAATGTATTTTTTTCTCCTTGAACAGCTTTTTATATACCAATGGTCACCCCTGGAAGAAATAAACGTGGCAGACCAAGATGGAAATGGAAACCTATGTCAGAACTATAATGGATGATAGGAATTTGGAAGAGGGAGATTGGAATGATAGAGATAAACGGAATTGAGGGAAGAAGATTATACAGGGAATGATTGGAAAGCATTAGCTGAGGATAGGGATGTATGGAGAGCTTATGTCCGTGCGGCCATGAACCTACGGGTTCGATAGTGCCAGTGAGTAAGTAAGTAAGCGAGAAACGGAGGAAAACTGATGACGGCAAAAATATAAATGGGGAAAAGTCTAAGAAAGAAGAACAGCTTTTTAAAATCTCAACCAGAAGTCACTCAACATTAAATAAATATTAAAATTTAATTTATTGTAAATAATTCCACAGAAGAAGAAAGAACAGTGGCCCCCCCATATCTGCAGCTGTTTGAAGGTCAAATTTAAGTTTCAAGAGTGCTGCTACAACAGTTTAAAATAAGTTCAATTAGTAATGGCGATAATTTAACAGTTTTCTTCCTACCAACCTTTGTTGGCTGTGTTTTACTAGTCTGAACCAAAACATATTTTTATTAGTATTACAACTGGGTTTTCACAACAGTAACATGGCGAATGTTAAGGAGGATAAGTTGTATGCACTTTCAGAAGAATTCAAAAGGGAATTTATCGAAACTGATTGCATCATTCTTCGATGTTCCTTCTGTGAAGTAAATATTGCAATAAACTAAAGAACTATGAGTTACCTCTTATGGACTCAATAAAGAAGAACGATTTGGTGCAAAATTATATGCATATTATATAAACTGAGTTCATGTAACTGGTTCAAACCTTAATTCAACTGTTACATCAGCACCTTTTTTTGCACCTTTTTTTGCACCTTTTTGTATGTGTTTTCAGAACCACTCCCTCCCCCTTTTTACGGTCAAAAATGGCACCTTAAAATCCTTTCCTTAATAACTACAACAATAAATTGCTGGAAAACACGTGTAAAAAACATAATTTTGGCAATTTTTTTGCAAATTCCCCAGGTTGTCTTTGTTGTCTTTCGACATTCCTGGTGTTCTCTCCTGGCATGACGTACTTGTAACCCACTTCTGAGTTTGGGGAGTCTGGAAGTCGGGGTTACGTTGCCCCGATGATATGACGGGTGATGATGATGATGCTGATGATGATGATAGTGGTGCGACAGGAAAGTCCCTAATCCTAAGCTTAATCTAAGATGAATATGAATGATGATGATTGCGGTGGCCATGTGATTTCAGGGGCCGTTTGGGCCTTAAAGGTTTCCTGACATTTGTCCTACAAGGCGAGGAAAAACCCCGATAAAAACCTCACCCAGAAAAACTGTCCCGACCGTGGATCGAACCCGAGCCCGTTGCGTGCCAAGGCAGCACGCTACCTCGAGACCACAGCGATGGACTAATTTTGGCAAATTATACGTAAACAGTTTATGGAATATACCGAACAATCGTATTGAAATAAAGTGAGTGAAAATAGTAATAAAATGGTAAGTTCTGCGTACACATTTTATGAAACATACCGATAAAGGGAGTGTTTTAATTACAACAATAAATTGAGTTGGCCCCCACGCACAAGCGTGTTAGAAACTCACTTATTAATTATTCAAACAAGGAGTTAAATGTAATTTACATATATTTGTGTTGACTCAGGACACTATCTAAGTGAGAACCAGATTCAAATCAAGCCGCTGACAACACTGTTACAAATCTCAGGAGCATGCTTCTCGTCCCCACTACTGGTAAATATTTTCAACATCTAAACACATCCCTCTCAACAACAGACCTCAACTTTAACAGCTGGCAACATACAGCATATTACGATGCGAGGTTGGGAAGTGGTTTTTACAGAATCGAGGAAAATGTTTAAAACCCGAGCGAGGTTTTTAATTTCCGACATTCTATAAATCATTTCACAAACGTGCGTTGTACATTTTTTTTTGCGCTATGGTGTTTTCAAAATAAACAAATTATAGTAAAATAATAACATCATTGTTGGGAATATTTGCGTTCAATATACCAATCAGGCTTTAGGACAGGACACAATACAAATACTGCTCTACTAAATATATGTCAAGACATACGCGAAGCATCTGATAATCGAAAACATACTATTCTTACACTACTTGACTTTAGTAAAGCATTTGACACGGTAAGCTTGGACTTATTGTTGCTTAAACTAAAAAACCTCTCACTTTCTGACAGTGTCACGCAATGGTTCAACTCCTACCTTCGTGAGCGCCAGCAATTTGTTGTAGGAAATTCTACATTACGCTCTTTTTGGACCTACCGTAAAACTGAAGTTCCACAGGGCTCTGTGCTCGGCCCATTTGCTTTTTTCAATCTATATAAATGACATATCTGACTCCCTAAAACATTGCAAACATCATTTACTTGCGGACGACATGCAGATCTACTTTCACTCAGACAAATATTCTTTAAATGACGCGGTAACCAAAATTAATGAGGACCTTGACTCGCTAACGGCGTGGACAGAGAAATATGGACTTCAATTAAATCCTAGAAAGACACAAGCAATCATTATGGGCCATCAGAGACTATTATCCTCAATTAACACAAATGCAGTATTACATGTGTCACTTAACGGGGTTCAGATCCCTTATAGTGAGACAGTAAAAAATCTAGGAGTATTTATGGATAAACATTTAATTTGGAATAAACAAATAAATAGCAGTTGAATGCAGGCTTTCACGGCCGGTAATCGTAATGTTGAGTGATTCCGGGTTATGTGGCCGTGGTCCATAGTTGGTGTTGATACCAGACGTTTCGCCCTCAACTGCGGAGGGCATCTTCAGTGGCGAGTGCTTCTATGCGTGTTTCCTGGTCGGAAGATCTACTTAGAATGAGCGCTGTGGACGTAGAGGACGTCCTCTACGTCCACAGCGCTCATTCTAAGTAGATCTTCCGACCAGGAAACACGCATAGAAGCACTCGCCACTGAAGATGCCCTCCGCAGTTGAGGGCGAAACGTCTGGTATCAACACCAACTATGGACCACGGCCACATAACCCGGAATCACTCAACATTAAAATAAATAACATTCGCAAAACTATCATCTCAATAATACACTCATTAAATCGTATAAGAAATTGTTTACCGTTTGCTCTAAGGAAAATGTTAGTAGAAACACTTGCAAAGCCCCATTTTGATTATTGTGATACTCTTTTTGCTGACCTAAATACTGTTCTTACCCAAAGACTTCAACGTGTTCACAATTCTTGCATACGTTTTATTTGTGGTATACGGAGATTTGATCACGTTACACCATCCCTGGAACAATTGTCATGGTTTCGTCTACAAGATCATAGAACCATCCATTCCCTATGCCTTCTCTATAACATATTACACACATCATGACCTTATTATTTATCACACCGCTTCACTAGACTCTTTGTTACACATACATTAGATACCCGATCCCTTGAGCGCAGTGTCCTTTATATCCCTCCTCACCATACTACCTATTATTCGAAATATTTTACAGTATTTATCCGTGGTCTTAGAATATGGAATTCCCTTCCACCCTATGTCAGAGACTGCCAAACGTTACCACCTTTCAGAAACAAATTGAAAATAAAATTATTAACAGAAACAACTCACTAATATTACTTACTTACTAACTCACTGGCACTATCGAACCCGTAGGTTCATGGCCGCGCGGACATAAGCTCTCCATACATCCCTATCCTGAGATAAATATTACTTTTTTAAAAATTAATAATGTGTTTTTTCAATATTGAATAAAAATAGATTTAAAATTCGTTAATATGTTTACCTAAAGCCTTGCATAAAAAGAAAATTTCAGGCATCCTAAGTGTTTAAGGATTAAAAAAAATTATTAAAGCTATTTAAGATATTACTCTATTAACTTTTCACGCAGAGTCCATAGTGGGTAAATCGGAGGCAGGGCAGCACTGGGTTACTTCCGTTTGACCTGCCAGAAACTTCATTCCACCACATCCCATGATCATATAACCCATCCATTTGTGTTTCATTTAATTTCAGCTGTTATTGTGATAGTGTAGAGGAAAATGTTTATACCACAAACATTCAATACATGTATAGGGACGTCGCCAAATATAATTCCTAGTTCTGGTATTAACGGGAGATTAAAAGCCCTATCCCGAAAATGTAAAACTTCGAGACCCATTTTCTCAAAAAAATTGAGCTAATAGATGTGAAGTTTTACACTGTTCAGATACATGTTTACTGAAACACTTTTGATTTAAATTTCTTCTCACTTTTGGAAATATAGTTCTTTAAAACTTCAATTTATTTTTTTTGTTGCACGTTTTAATTTTTTTAAATAACCAATAATTGTGAGAGCACCAAAGTGGTTCTATATCAACAGATGTAAGTACTATTGCATGCTTAAACGTTTCATACTTTTACCTCTTATACTTTTTGAGAAAATAGCTCTTTTATATGCAAATTTTAGTTTGTCCAAAAACCAATTTAACAGTTCGTTGTATCAAATTAGTTTTGCAGCATTACTTTTAAAAATTTATTAAAAATACTTAAAATAAGCATATAACAATGATATTTATATCAATTTGTACAGAATATTTCAAATATTTAAAAAGTACAAAAAAAAAACAAATTAGAGAATTGTTTTACTAAAATCACCTTTAAATCTTCCCTTAACGTCGGAACCGAGTAGAGCATTTATTTTTACTAGGCCAATTATCTATCGAAGGAAGTGGCTCAACCAGTTCGAGACTAATTTTTTAGAGATTTTGGGATCAAATGCCATTGCCGAATAATTTTATAGGCACTATTTCATCCTCACAAGAAACTTTCAAACATTCCATGCCGAAACCTACCTTGAAATATCTCCCAGAAAAGCGTTGTGATGTACCAAGGCCGTGTTTAAAAAAATTAACTTCCGTTTTTAACTGTAAGGCACATAAATCTAAGCCAGAATCCAGCTATTGCAACCCAGTGTACGGAGCAGATGGACTCCGTGCATTAATAAGAGCGGAGTGGAGTGGAGCGTGATGCGACGCGGACGACAAGTAGTGATGGTTATCCAGTCTACCAATTCAGGAGTTGTGTTACTTCCCTATAGCTTAAATGAGAAATTTGGCGCTGAAGTTTAGTGTAATGCAGTTAAAAATGTAAAATATTTTTTTACTCATGGATTTTGTACATCACAACGCTTCTCTGGTAGAAATTTTAAAGTTGTATTCGGGCATGCAATGGTTGACAGTTCCCTTGTTAGTAGTAAAGAGAAATTGTTAGATGCAATTTTATTACCTGTCCCATCGTCCAGGTGCGATCGAGACGTAAAGTTAACAAGGGAATCACGTCGAAAAGCGAATCGGTTATTTTATTGTATGATCCATTTGAGACTGGGGCTAGATAACCGAACTTACCCAAATATGACGCATCCATTCGCCACTAAATACATTTCACGTGGTGCAGACTCACAGAACACATACCGTAGATCTTCGTTACGGATTAATTTCTCTATGCTCTCGACACTGTGCTGTTTGTGTTCATCGTGCATGTCATTGGGGGCTTTGGTGCAATGAGTGAAAAAGGTAAAGATATTTGAGGATTTGTAACTGGTACCTCCCGAATACGAATCTCAAAGGCTACCATCTGAGCCAACTCGCTCAATAGTACGGTTTTTTAATACAATTGAAATTTAGTTTAGGGGTTTATAAACAGCACAAATAGCAGGCTTTATAAAGTTAATGTTTAACTGCACAGACATAAATATAGCCTATCGGTCTTTCTGTAATTGTGGTTACCATGAGTGCTTCGTTTCGTGACTCAAACCTTGCAGGGGTCGATAGATGATGATGATGATGATGATGATGATGATTATTATTATTATTATTATTATTATTATTATTATTATTATTATTATTATTATTATTATTATTATTATTATTATTATTATTATTATTATTATTATTATTATTATTATTATTATTATTTTGCGAAGGGCATCAACAAAAATCAAGAAACAATAAAATTCGGAACCATAAAATTAGAAAAATAATGAATGTTAAACATAATATTATATAATATTATAAAAGTAATAAAATAATGAAGATTGAAATGGTATGGACATCTGAAGAGGATGGAAAATAATATAATTATAAGAATGATGCTGGATTGGGATGCTGAAGGCAGGAGGAGGAGGGGAAACCCAGGGAACAGTGGATGATTGAAGTGAGAAGAAATATGATCATCAGAGACCTCAAAGAAAAAGATGCTGAGGACAGAAATCTGTGACGGAGCAAAATACATTTGGGCTGAAGAATAATTACTGTTATGTAGAGAATCCCTTTATAAAATTATTGCTATTATTATTATTATTATTCATGGTATTTCGGCCAGTATGGGACCGGTGCCCACCCAGCATCGTGAGGCAATTGGGTAGCTACAATAAGGAGGGGCTCCAGGTTGAGGAACCAGCTATAACGGCTGGGGGACTCGACATGCTAACCACATGTCACCGCTACACTGGCTGTTGATCATCTACCTATGTGATTGACACATGTGGATGTGAAGGGCCAGCAGCCGGCTGGTAAAAGGGCAACCGCTGAGAAAGTGGAAAGACCCTTAATCGGATCGGATTATTATTATTATTATTATTATTATTATTATTATTATTATTATTATTATTATTCTACAGATTGTTACAACTGGCGTCATTTGTCTGTTCAATTTTATTCTGTCTAAGGGCAGTCTTTTCATGACTATCATTCTACCAACTTAGGTAAAATCTTCCCAATATCTTTCTCCCTGGTAACCATTCTAAGATGTAAGATCTTCTTCGGGCATCTTGAGTTACCGCCCGTTCGACTTTTCGTAATGGACTTTTAACATTTTTGATTCTATAAAGAATAATTTTTTTATTCCGGAATTTATCCACAATACATTAGTTTTCCGTCACCCCGAAGACGTTCATCTTCTCCAGTTCAGCGGTCTTGAACAGTGTCATCTGTAAGTCCCTGTTCTCTCATACTTCTTCTAACACCGCCCATCCAACTTTCTTTAGGTCTTCTTTTCCTATATACGTTTCATTCCTAGATTTTCTTATGAATTCTATAAGATGTTATCCCCTTCTTCTTCTTCTTCTTTTTCGTCACGATTTAGGCTTTCTTACTAGGCTGTTCAGGTTCCAAATTGCTGCTGTTTCCAGGACCACAACGGCAGACACGGCAGAGATAGAAATTTCAGAACGGCGAAAATGGCGGAAGTGGCAACTCAATCTCTGGGGATGAAATAAGAGACCCAGTTCGGGGAAAAAAGAGTGAAGTCCTCAACGGCAGAAGGCGTAAGAGGAAATCCTCTTTGTGGGGATAAAACGCTAGGAAGCACGTCCTAAGACATTAAGGAGGCAGCCCTTCCGAAGGACTAGCCCTGTACAACGTTAGTACCGTTCTCAGGGAACATTAAAAATACTTACAAGCTCCAAAGATGTCATCCTCATAAGATGAAAAGCTTTTTAACGTTTTTTTAACAAGTTCGTACAGCCTAGGTTTTACCCTACGAATATATCGTAAGTAAAGTAAAGTGATCTCACAACAGACCCGGAGGCCCTTGGGGTAATAGGAGGTTAAGTCTCCCACTTTTTCTAGACAATCGGCACTTTGTCAGCCGGGTTGTCAGCCCTGCGTGACGGCCGCCTTTACCCTCAGAACAAGCGTCTGGTACTCATTTCCGTTAGAGGCTGAGTCGACCCCAGGGCCATAGTGCCGCCAGAGGGTTTGGGTCAGTTTAAAAATCCTAACCCCAACGGGACTTGAACCCTCAACCCTCCGGCTTGTAGCTCAGTGCCTTAACCACTACGCTACGGTGTGCCCCCACGAATATATCGTAGGATATTAAAATTCTGATTACATCTTCACTCAGAAATCCATGAATTTCAATCAAGTTAAATAATCTCAGACCTTAAATAAGAGGCAATACTTTTAAATAAAATTCATGACGAAACACAGTTGAGATCTCTATGTAAAATTTAAATTATAAAATAGATACCTGATATCTCAATCGTCCTCAACTTTATAAAGGCTGTAAGATGTGAAGTACTTTCGGAACATATGATCCATACTCAGCATGTAAGATGTGTAGTACTTTCGGAACATATGATCCATCCTCAGCATGTAAGATGTGAAGTACTTTCGGAACATATGATCCATCCTCAGCATGTAAGATGTGAAGTACTTTCGGAACATATGATCCATCCTCAGCATGTAAGATGTGAAGTACTTTCGGAACATATGATCCATCCTCAGCATGTAAGATGTGAAGTACTTTCGGAACATATGATCCATACTCAGCATGTAAGATGTGTAGTACTTTCGGAACATATGATCCATCCTCAGCATGTAAGATGTGAAGTACTTTCGGAACATATGATCCATCCTCAGCATGTAAGATGTGAAGTACTTTCGGAACATATGATCCATCCTCAGCATGTAAGATGTGAAGTACTTTCGGAACATATGATCCATCCTCAGCATGTAAGATGTGAAGTACTTTCGGAACATATGATCCATGCTCAGCATGTACGATGTGAAGTACTTTCGGAACATATGATCCATCCTCAGCATGTAAGATGTGAAGTACTTTCGGAACATATGATCCATCCTCAGCATGTAAGATGTGAAGTACTTTCGGAACATCTGATCCATCCTCAGCATGTAAGATGTGAAGTACTTTCGGAACATCTGATCCATCCTCAGCATGTAAGATGTGAAGTACTGTCGGAACATATGATCCATGCTCAGCATGTAAGATGTGAAGTACTTTCGGAACATATGATCCATCCTCAGCATGTAAGATGTGAAGTACTTTCGGAACATATGATCCATCCTCAGCATGTAAGATGTGAAGTACTTTCGGAAACATATGATCCATCCTCAGCATGTAAGATGTGAAGTACTTTCGGAACATATAATCCATCCTCAGCATGTAAGATGTGAAGTACTTTCGGAACATATGATCCATCCTCAGCATGTAAGATGTGAAGTACTTTCGGAACATATGATCCATCCTCAGCATGTAAGATGTGAAGTACTTTCGGAACATATGATCCATCCTCAGCATGTAAGATGTGAAGTACTTTCGGAACATATGATCATCCTCAGCATGTAAGATGTGAAGTACTTTCGGAACATATGATCCATCCTCAGCATGTAAGATGTGAAGTACTTTCCGAACATATGATCCATCCTCAGCATGTAAGATGTGAAGTACTTTCGGAACATATGATCCATCCTCAGCATGTGAGATGTGAAGTACTTTCGGAACATATGATCCATCCTCAGCGTGTAAGATGTGAAGTACTTTCGGAACATATGATCCATCCTCAGCATGTAAGATGTGAAGTACTTTCGGAACATATGATCCATGCTCAGCATGTAAGATGTGAAGTACTTTCGGAACATATGATCCATCCTCAGCATGTAAGATGTGAAGTACTTTCGGAACATATGATCCATCCTCAGCATGTAAGATGTGAAGTACTTTCGGAACATATGATCCATGCTCAGCATGTACGATGTGAAGTACTTTCGGAACATATGATCCATCCTCAGCATGTAAGATGTGAAGTACTTTCGGAACAGATGATCCATCCTCAGCATGTAAGATGTGAAGTACTTTCGGAACATATGATCCATCCTCAGCATGTAAGATGTGAAGTACTTTCGGAACATATGATCCATCCTCAGCATGTAAGATGTGAAGTACTTTCGGAACATATAATCCATCCTCAGCATGTAACATGTGAAGTACTTTCGGAACATATGATCCATCCTCAGCATGTAAGATGTGAAGTACTTTCGGAACATCTGATCCATCCTCAGCATGTAAGATGTGAAGTACTTTCGGAACATATGATCCATGCTCAGCATGTAAGATGTGAAGTACTTTCGGAACATATGATCCATCCTCAGCATGTAAGATGTGAAGTACTTTCGGAACATATGATCCATCCTCAGCATGTAAGATGTGAAGTACTTTCGGAACATATGATCCATCCTCAGCATGTAAGATGTGAAGTACTTTCGGAACATATGATCCATGCTCAGCATGTACGATGTGAAGTACTTTCGGAACATATGATCCATCCTCAGCATGTAAGATGTGAAGTACTTTCGGAACATATGATCCATCCTCAGCATGTAAGATGTGAAGTACTTTCGGAACATATGATCCATCCTCAGCATGTAAGATGTGAAGTACTTTCGGAACATATGATCCATCCTCAGCATGTAAGATGTGAAGTACTTTCGGAACATATGATCCATCCTCAGCATGTAAGATGTGAAATACTTTCGGAACATATGATCCATCCTCAGCATGTAAGATGTGAAGTACTTTCGGAACATATGATCCATCCTCAGCATGTAAGATGTGAAGTACTTTCGGAACATATGATCCATGCTCAGCATGTACGATGTGAAGTACTTTCCATGGAGCATATGTTCCGAAACTACTTCACATCTTACATGCTGAGGATGGAGCATATGTTCCGAAAGTACTTCGCGTCTTACAGCTTTTATAAAGCTGAGGCCGACTGAGATCTCAGGTATCTATTTTATATTTTTAATTTGAAATAAGAGGACTCTGATGAAAATTTGTTGGCCCTTTCATATCCAGATTTGAATTACGACGATAACGATCAAGTGGTTAAAAAGCGTTATAAAATCAAATACTGACAAATTAATTGGAATAAGATAAGATTTTATCCAGTAATATTGCAGTGTTTTGACGAGGAAGATTGTTTATAATTTTAAAAGAAGACTCATAACGAGGTTTATTCAGACGCCATTCAAACAAACATAATGTTGACTTTCATATTAAAAGCGTAGCTATAAATATTCTCAACGTGCGGACTGAGTAGTTGTTCTTTTCAATGGACTTTCACAGCTGTTTCAACACCAAACAACTTTTTTTTTTCGCACACCTTTGCGCACAGGCTATTTTCAAGTACCTCGATTTAAACACACAAAATTGCATCTCATCTTATCTAAAATTCCCTTTTTATTTTTTCATCTTGTAAATTTTTAAGCGGTTCTGTGGCGCAAGTGGTTAGATCACTCGTACTCCACCCCAGTATCTCAAGTTCGCATCTCGGTTTCTACTTGAGTGTAGTGGTGATTATTTCGGAACTAGGACATGCTTTTCGTGTATTTCTCCTTTTTAATTGTCAAAAATTTAATTATGAACTAACCTACTGGAACTATCGAAACTGCAGGTTCATGACCGCGGGGAAATAAGCTCTCCATACATCACCAACCTGAGCTAATGTTTTAGAATCGTCCCCTGTATAATTATACTTCCCTTAAATTGTGGTTAATGTTAGTCTCCCACCTCATTCTTGGTCTACCAACTCGACGTTTTCTTCTGATCGGGGACTGTTTGGACCTTAAAGTATCCTGACATTTGTCTCACAGATGAGGAAAAATCCCGAAAAGAAACCGTCAACAGAAAACTTGTCCCAACCGGGGATGGAACACGGATCCACTGCTTATGAGGAAGCGACATTGTCCCGAGTCCACAGCGGTAGACTTATTTAATTATTTACTTGTTGTGTTCTGCCCTAGGGCAGGTTCTTCATTGAAATCATAGCAATTCTATGCTATGCTTTGCACCTTTACTACGAAAGTATAGGTGTGGTAGCTTCCCGTTGCTTTCTACACCGGGGATGATGATGGCCAGATAATGTTCGGGGACCTTTTCGGCCTCAAAGCTACCTGCCTTTTGTCTTGGAGGTGAAGAAAAACCCCGGAAAAAAAAATCTTACCCGGGAAAGTTGTCCCGACCGAGAATCCAACCCGGAACCGCTGAATGACAAGGCAGCACGCTACCTCGAGTTCACAGTGGTGGACTCTTTAATCATATGTATTGAAATTTGCTTTATTTTTTGTGGATATTACAATACATGACACTGTAATGTTCTAATTAACGGCAATTTTATAACGTCTTAAATAAATATGAGACATCGGGGTTATAATCTAATAACATATAGTGCAGGCAACGCCTCAATGATAGATTTGAATAAAAATAGTTACCTTTAAACTTCGGAACAATCGCCAACAAACAAACAAACAAAAGCAATTCTATTCTGATGTGAGTAAATTCATTCTGAATTATTTACAAAAAGTGGAATGTAGAAAGCTTCTACAGTTTGATTTGTTATTCAAATTAGCTTAAAAAGAAGTACAAAGAATTCTTTCAGATTCTCTTTTGAAAATTAAGACTCTCACTAACTAAGTTGGTAACACTGTTTTAAACTTTGGAAAGGAAAGAAAATTCATAAACTAATTTTCATTATGACTTTAAAGTAAATCTGATAAAAGTTAGATTTTTTTAAGCCAAGAATTTCATGTAATATAAATGTACACAACAAAAAAACTTTTTATGTAGAACTAGCAAACACCCGTCGTGCACTACTACACCAAAATAAATTTAATGTGCTTCTATGTTTAGTTGAATAAGTAAAAATGAGTAATTATAAATTTATATCGTAATTATTTTAGATACCCCGTGCTGATTACCCGGCGTTGCCCGGGAATCTACTTATCCTGATCTTCTTGACATAAATGACCTCGGGTTCATATCACTCTTATGAGAATTTTAAATTTCTCATCGTGTGTATTCGGTAGAGTCCTTACTATTCACTTCAGCGTCCGAGGTTCCATTTCTTGTGAGGTTAGGTTATTGTAACAGCTTATCTACTTTCGATCTGAAAATGTTTCGTGTATTTTTGTTTGTCTCTGGGAACACATAGGAATGACATGCACAATGAAATTAAACATAGGCTCAATTCTGAAAATGCGTGCTATTATGCCTTACTGGGACTCTTGTCGCCCCAACACCTTTAAAAACGTTAAATTGTAAATATATAAAACTGTTATTCTCCCTATTATATTATATTGATACGAAACATGGACCCTTACTTTAAGGGAGAAAAGAAAATGATGAGTATTTGATGATAAAGTCCTTAGGACAACTTTTGGACCAAAGAGATATGAACAGACAGGTGAATGGAAACGACTATATAAGAGTTAACTACAAGGTTTTTATAGGAAGACAGATATAATAAGAACAATCAAGTCTCGTATACTACGATGGGCAGGACATGTGGCACGAATGGGGAATGAAAGATGTACATGGAAGCTTCTTCTAGGAAACCAGAGGGAATAAAGTCCACTTGGTAGACAAGAATGAGGTGGGAAAATAAAATTAACCATGATTTGAGGGAAGTGGATTATACAGGGGATGATTGGAAAACATTAGTTCAGGATAGGGATGTATGCAGAACTTATGTCCGCGCGGCCATGAACTTACGGGTTCGGTAGAGCCAGTGAGTTATTTATTTAGTCATATAATATAAAAGGAAGAAGCCAAAAATTTAAATAAAAAGTGAAAACAGACATTAAAAAATCCGAAAAAATCTTGAAGATCTGAATGGTTAACACAAATAAGTTATCGTGAAGTCTATTAAATGTGAATCAGAGAGATAAATTTAAGAAAAACAAGGTTTATCTAAGGCGAGAGTGTACGCCCAATGTAAGAGACCATAAATTGCAATAGCCAAAAGTCTTAACACAGTATAATTGTAGTTAAATAAACTATAAATAATTTATATATATATATATATATATATATATATATATATATGGAATGATAAGAAAAATAAATGCCTCGACGGGATTCGAACCCGGATCTCTGAGTCTGTACCTCAGCGTGATATTCATTATACTACCAGGCGAATCCAATTCAAACACTTATTTTTCTTATATATGTATTATACTCTCCATTATTACTAGATGTCGCGAGAACTCAGTCTTAACCGCCATCTAGTAGCTGACTATAACAAGTAAGCAAATTAAAGAGAATATTTTTACCTTATAGCAGTGACGCTTTATAGATGTTATAATTAAATGTTTAACATTGAGCAATGCAAGCTTAATATGGAATGATAAGAAAAAAAATATATATATATGACACGAAAATAAAAATGAATGCTTGAGTCGGGATTTGAACCCGAATCTCTAAACTCTGTACGTTTATCGCTCTAACGACCTGAGCTACCCTAATATTCCAATTCAAACATACATTTTCTTATATATGTAGTATTCTCAATTCACACAAGAGATAGCGGAACTTCGTTCCGACTGACAGCTAGTGGCTAACATAACAGTTAAGCAAATTATATATATATATATATATATATATATATATATATGAATATATGTCTGTATATCTATTATATCTATCTGCCTGTTCGTTTGTCCTTTATGCGCTGCCATACTGTTCATATGATTGTGATGGGGCTTTTTTGCAAAATGTTTAAGTTTTCCGGGAAGGTTTAGGCAATAATAAAGTTGTAATTCTCAACCCCTTCGCC
Source organism: Diploptera punctata (assembly GCA_030220185.1). Taxonomy (NCBI): domain Eukaryota; kingdom Metazoa; phylum Arthropoda; class Insecta; order Blattodea; family Blaberidae; genus Diploptera; species Diploptera punctata. Next base: position 135,303 of record JASPKZ010000017.1, read on the forward strand.
CTTAAAAATCATCCTTTGTAGAGAAAAACGTGTTTTTGGACGCTTAAATAGCTGACGCTGCCTAAACCATAACATATACACCAAATTAATGTACACAGAATTGAACATCTCAAATAAAATCTACAAAAAAATCAGCGACAGCATATAACTCACAAATAACATTTTTATCTTTCAGCTCATTGATGTCTAGAAGATCGGGGATGACTAGATTCCCAGGCAAGCGTAGCAGCGCACAGCGGGTATTCTTTCACGGATAATCATTTTTGTCTTTCAGCTCATTTATGCCAAGAAGATAGGGATAAGTAGATTCCCGATCAACGCCGGGCAATCAGCAACGGGGAATCTAAAAATAATTAAGATATATACTAATAATTAGAAGTCGGCCGCGGTGGACTAGTGGTTATGCTCCTAGCCTCTGGTCTCGAGTGTCGCGGGTTCAAACCCGGCCGGGGTCAATGGATTTTTTAGGACGGAAAAATCCAAGGGGCAAGTCCTCCGGGAGGGACTTTAAGCCGTGGGTCCCGAGTCTGAAGATTTTCAGGCTCGTAAAAGATCCTTAATCCTGAATGAAAAGGCCTCTAAGCAAAATTTACCTAATTTTCCCGTCCTAGTACTACCTTGGTTTCCTAGATGTCAGTATGAGGAGGTACGCTGACCACGGACCACTCAAAATGACATCTATACGAAAACAAGTGTAACTAAATTAGTATGGTTCAAATTCTTCCCTGTAGGGGAAGAGCGCCTAAATCTCTGTAAAGGGGAAACATAGGCTTACAATACAGTACTAATAATTAGGCTATTTTTCTTTTCACTTATTCAACTAAGCATAAAAACACATTTAATTTAAAGATGTATGGGAATAATCCTAGAAAGTTATTAAATATAATGATTGAAAATAATGAAATAAAAATGAATATTCTTCCTTTATTAATATTTTTATAGCCGATTAATGTTTTAAATTCTTTGTGAAGAGCATCTAAGATTGAATTTCATAAGATGAAATTTCGGGAAGGAATAAATCAAAATGTTTAGGCGTAGCAACGCACGCCGGGTGTTAGCAAGTAATGCATAAAGGAAGTAATATGAAGTACAACTTTTCAGATATAAAAGTTGTTCGTAATAGTTGTGCAGTTATGAAATAAAAATTGAAAAAAAAGTGGCTGGCAAGGAGGAATATATTTGTACTATTTTAATAAGCCTTGACGCAAGTTGTCACTCAAAATACCAATAATAACACTTGAGACGTCTCTTCCTGTGTGCTGCTTCTGAAAGCCGAGATCTCTCTATCACTCACGAGCGCCTACAATTCCATAAAATGAGCTCAATGTCAAATTCCAGTCACTTTCACATATCTACTGAATTTGCTAGATGTTTACACTTCAAGAAACAAAATACTGTAATATGGACTATTTAATCCTCTTCTTCATTCTCTCTATCCTCCCTTGTTTGTAGGAGTTTAATCTGCCTATACGACTCACAAACCCATTGTCTTGTGGGGCTCGCCTATGGGCAGGGTCTGTAGATCACATATCAGACTGGTGCATATTGTCACAAGCCTCCTTACATTTGTGCTTAACAGAATACTGGGGCCACCGAAGATATCACATAACAAAAACAAGGCATATAAACCGAGACTCGACGTAGGAAGTTAAATTCCATACCCCAATGATAATTTAATTCAGGCCTTCTACGAACACCTGAAGTATGCATTTGTTTAAAAAACACAGATAGATACATAATGAAATAGTGTTAGTGGAATTGAATTTTTGTAGGTCAAACTCAGCTAATTTCGTGACACGGATAATTTCGTTACATTTTTTTTCTGTAGTTTGTAACGAAGTTCTACTGGCAAGAAAAACAAATTTATTTTCTGTCTCTTAGATAGTGGAAAGTCTACTTTCTTGCTGTGTTTTCATATTTGTAATAACAGAGTTCCTTAGGAGTACTTTATGGTAACTTGTAAAGAAAGTGTTTTCATTCATGTTAGCAGTTGTTAGATTTAAAACTTGTTTGTGTTTGAGAAACACTTTTGGAGTAGACATTATTCGACGCTACAAGTTAACTGATACAATGTCGAAATTGTGATCTGTGGTTCCATGAAAAGTGTCGTGGGTTGACTGTTTATATCAACTTTTATAAGATTCATGATGTGTTCCGTTGAGGTATTATTCAAAATTAATATAAAATTATGGAATATTCACGTATTATGGAATATTACGAATTAACTGTAGCGCTTGCGGGACTTGTCTCATCATCGGCAGGATTAAAAACTGGTGTTTCATTGAAGATCTGGTATAGGAGGTTACATATATTGGGTTCGTTTCGTTAATCAGGTTGTTGTGAGCTGCTTTCATGATTTCCATCTCTTCGAGTACGTTTACCTTCGCTGGATTATTTTCTCTGTGCATTACTCTTAGGGTGTTTTCAATATTTAACATGCGATGTCCTTCATGGATAACGTGTTTTGCATAGCTTGATTTTCCTTCTGCATGAATGAAGTCTCAAAAATGTTCTTTAAATCTGATGTTAAAACTCCTGTTTGTTCTTCCTATATAAAAATTGTTTATAAGTGGGATTTCGAATGCATTGGATGTACCATGGATAGTGTTTAAAAAGTTTGTCACGAAATTACTATAATACTATCACGAAATTACCCGAGTTTTTCGAACTCCAGAAAAAATAAATATATAATTTATGTCATATTTTCTTTCAATATATAAAAATTGTTTGTTTGTTTGTTCGTACTTTATGCGCGGCCATACCGTTGATCCGATTCTGATGGTTTTAGTTTTGCAAAATGTTCAGGAGATTCCCGGAATGAACATAGGCTAAAAGAGAGTTGAGATACTAACTCATACACCCTTAAAAAACACCCTTTGTTGTGAAAAACGTGAAAAGTCCCTTTTTTACCCTTAAATGGCTTATGCTGCCTAAACCATAACAAATACACAAAATGAATGTACACAGAATTGAATATCTCAAAACACCCTACAAAAAAGTCCGCGACAGCATATGATTATCTTTTACAGATAACACACAATAGCCATTTTTGTCTTTCATTGATGCCAAGAAGATTGGGATAAGTAGATTCCCTGGCAAGCATAGCAGCGTACGGCGGGTAATCTTTTATGGATAACTCAAAATAACGATTTTTTTCTTTCAGCTCATTTAAGCCAAGTGCATCGGAATGTATAAATTCCCGGGCAACGCCGGGTAATCAGCACGGGATATCTAAAAATAATAACGATATAAGTTTATATTTATGTTCCCATTTTTTATCCTACTAAATGCAAAAACACATTATCATTTATTTATGTGTAGTACCGCACGCTGGGTATTAGAGCTAGTAAGTTTATAAAAAAGTAAGTGGATTATAAATTATATGTGAATATGATATGTAATGTATAAAAATGCATATTTGTTTGTTCGTATTTTATGCGCTGCTATATCGTTCATCCGAATGTGATGGGAATTTTTGTAAATTGTTCAGACGTTTCCCGGGATGGTTATAGGCTACACCCTTGAAATCACCCATTGGACGCTTAAATGGCTTACGCTGCATAAACCATATCAAATACACAAAATTAATGTACACAGAATTTAATATCTAAAAAAGCTTTACAAAAAAGTCCGCGACAGCATTAGTTTATCTTTTACGTATAACTCACAATAACCATTTTTGTATTTCATTGATGCCAAGAAGATCGGGATAAGTAAATTCCCGGGCAAGCGGAGCAGCGTACGGCGGGTAATGTTTTAATGGATAACCCACAATAACACATATTTTCTTCCAGCTCATTTATAACAAGAAGATCAGGATAAGTAGACTCACGAGCAACACCGGATAATTAGCTCGGGGTACATAACGTATTTCATCTCATCTATGCCAAGTAGATCGGGACGAGCAGATTCCCGGGTTCTTTACAAGTATACAAAGTTTCAAGTCGATACAATGTTTTTAAGTGGGTGAAAATCGTGTTGAAAGATTCCGTTACATAGATAGATACAGGTCAAACTAATATAAAGCGTGTAAAAGGACAATAAATTTCATTCCATTAGGGGCCTACATTACTGAATTAATCGGTAAGGGGTAGAATTGGTGTGTCACATGTCTGCATACCTTTCGGGCGATTCTTCTGTAGGAAGCAATATAAGGTGCAAAATATACAGGGCTTCCAATATAAAACCGGACACGCCTCACGGGGTTTCACCCGTCAGGCTGCGCTCTCTCCTCGTCCGCATTTCACTCTGCCAGCCGCAGAGTGTCCGGTTTTATACTGGAAACCCTATACTTTCTTAATACAGCCTTTCCACTTTACAGCAGTTCGCCCTTGATATCTGCTTTCCAGAGATTCCTCTTTTCCCATTGTTCTTCTCCCATATCCCTCTTCATCATGACATCATATATTCCCTCATTCCATGTTGTTCTACTTCTCCCCCTCTTCCTTCTGCCTGGTACCATCCAATCTAACCCATGTTTAGGCCACTGGGTTTCCGACATCCGTTGCACATGTCCATACCACTGTAAAGCTCTCTTTGTTATCCTATCGATAATAGATTCTTGTGCATCCATTTCTTGTCTGAAATATGAATTTCTAATATACTGTAGCCTGGATATTCTCATAGTTCTCCGTAATTCATCCATTTCTGTCGCCAAGATTCTTTTCTGCATCCTTTAATTTATTGTCCAGCTTTCTGATCCATATGTAAGTATATTTTCTATTATATTCTGTATAATCTCTTTTTTTGTTTTTCTTTTGAGATTTCTATTCAATAAAAGACCATTCAGAGATCAAATCGCCTTCCTTGCACAATTTACTCTGTTAATAATATATTTTTCACAAGTACCAGTATTATCTATTATAGATCCAATATATTTAAATTCTCCAACCCGTTTACTTATATTATTTATTTGTAGATCTTCTGAACTTCCTCCGATTGCCATATATTCTGTTTTAATATAATTTATCTTCAGTCCACCTACCGAAATGCACCTACTAACTTTCTAATCATATATTTTCTATATCTCCTTTATCTTGTCCCATTATAATCTGGTCATAAGCGAATAATACATTGTGCAGTAAACGGTCATTAATGTTGATTCCAATTTCCCTACACGACTTATTCCATTTCATTAATACACCTTCTAAATATCTTAAACATTATTGGTGACATCCCGCATCCTTGTCTTAATCCTTTTGTTATATCAAATTCTGAGGATACTCTATTTCCAACCATAATACTTGCTTTACAATCACGCATTATTTTTATAAAATGAATAAGAGATTTAGGTATTCCAAACTTCTCCATTGCCACCCAAAGCTTGTTGATGGGTACAATATACTTATGACATTGATTGCTTTACAAGGTAATGACACGTTTTAAGACAAAGGTTTCCACTATCGCATACACATTTTTTGTTTTCGTGTTGAGTGGCATTGTAAAGATCAGGTAAGCGCAATGTAACTACCCAAGCACTCTACAAGAACTCGGGAGCTTTACTAAATGAAACATTGTTTACTGCGTCTGTCTTTCTACATGACAGAACTCCCCTCATAGCCTGGTAGTACCACCGTAGACCGGCCAGCGTAGGTTTAAGTGAATTGCAATCAATAAGTGTGAATAAGTGGGAACATTAATGAAAAACACAACAAAATGTGCAGTGACAAAACCCTTTTTTACCTATTGTGAAGGAAATATTGAAATTAAACCTATCTTTATCTGGAAAAATAACTACTTTCCTAACAGGGAAAATACACAGTTATTACTAATGTTTTAAAATAAAATACAGCACCTTGTGTACATGCAGAAACTCAGAACAAATTATAGATCATCTATTATTTGAATGTACAAATCTAGAAACAGAAAGACAGTTATTTAAGAACAATATGATTAACAAATATGGTAAATGGACATTCAGTGAAATAAGACCTGTGCAGGATTAAACACTTGAACTAATCTCATACATTAATTCAATAGAGTTAGACAGATTATAAAGTAAAACAAAGCCAATTCAATGAAATATTTAATTTTATATTGAGTAAGATAAGTGGAACAAATAGATCATCTTCTTGTTATAAGCCCATGTTTCCCTTAACAGAGATTTAGGCGCTCTCCCCCTACAGGGAAGAATTTGAACCATACTAATTTAGTTACACTTGTTTTCGTATAGATGTCATTTGAGTGGTCCGTGGTCAGCGTTCCGCCTCATACTGATATCTAGAAAACCAAGGTAGTACTAGAACGGGAAAAGTCGGTAAATTTTGCTTAGAGGCCTTTTCATTCAGGCTTAAGGATCTTTTACGAGCCTGAAAATCTTCAGACTCGGGACCCACGGCTTAAAGTTCCTCCCGGAGAACTTGCTCCTTGGATTTTTCCATACTAAAAAAATCCATCGATACCGGCCAGGTTTGGACCCGCGACCCTCGGGACCAGAGGCAATTGGCCATAAAACATGAATGAAAACAAAAGGCAATTATGCAAATAATTTTTATGTAAATAATGTTGTATATTAAACCATGTAGTTATATTTTCTTTGTGATGGAACATGTTGTAAATAAAATGTTTCAAAAAATGACCTGGTAGGTATGCAGCTATGTAATACACCCCATCCAACCCCCTCGCATGCATTCGCATAGTATATATCAAACAGATACTCTTATAATGGGGGACTTTAATGGTAGAACTGGGAGAGAAAATATAACTTTAGGGACAGAAGAAGGAGAGGAAGATTTAAGAAAGGGATTTCGGGCGAGTAAGGATAGGGTTATTAATACGTATGGGAGAGAACTTCTGACGTTTTGCGATATTCATAACCTAGAAATGCTAAACGGAAAATACGGGGAAGATATTGAAGGAGAACTTACGTTCATAAACGGTAATGGAGGAAGTGTTGTGGACTATATGCTCTGCTCACAGAATCTTATTTCTAGGATTGCAGCATTTAAAGTAGCGGACAGAATCGAATCGCATCACTCACCTATCGAAATCCAATTAGAATTTGAAGAAGAGGGAAAGGAAGTGGGGAGCTTGAATTGAAACGGGAAGGAGGGGAGACATTAGAACTGTTAGGCGGTTCTGTTGGAGAGAGGATAAGACACAGGAACTACTTAACAAACTAGAGTCTTCGACACCGGAGGTATTAGGCGATGTGGAGGAAGAGGTGAAAAAATTAAGATTACTAATGTGGGAAGGGGGGAAAAATATGCAGATTAGAGGAAAATCAGGGCAAAAACGATATGAAGACTGGTACGATAATGCATGTAGGGAAGGAAAAAGACGAGCGGAGAGGGCTTTAGTGAGGTTCAGAAAGGAGGGTGGCGACTTCAATCGGCGGGTGTACATAGAGATGAGGAGACGATATAAAGAGATAACGGCTAGAACCAGGGAGAATTGGGAGGGAAAAATCTTGGAGAGAATTAATCAGGCTATGAAGGAACGGGATGTTACCAAAATCTGGAAAGTAATTAGGGAAATTAAATATCGTAAAAAAGTAAATAAAAATTTCGCCAGAAACTTGGGTACTTCATTTCGAAAGGGTGTTTACAGGAGGGGGGAATTGGGAGGGACCGCGGCTATTATTAGTTGGTCAAGACGTACCAATGCTAGACTCGGAGATAACAAAACTAGAGGTGAGGGATGCGATTCGATCCATGAAAAATGGAAAAGCTCCTGGTCTAGACGGTTTATACCAGCCGAGTTCTATAAAGAAGCCTTGAAAATTGATAAATGGACAGGATACATAGTAGGTATTTTTAACAAAATCTATGAAAAAGGAAGCTATCCAGATGAATGGTCCACATCAATACTGCATCCTATTTACAAGGGTAAGGGTGGAGTTAACAATCCGGACAATTACCGCGGTGTCTCTCTTCTGCCGGTGTTTGGAAAAATTTATTGCACAGTGCTATATAACAGGCTAAAAAATTGGATAAATCAAAATAATAAAATTTCACGATACCAAGCCGGGTTCAGGGAAGGCTTCAGGACGGCGGACAATCTATTTGTCCTGAGAACAGCAATTAACAGATGTTTGAGTGTCAAACGAGGCAGGTTACACTGTACTTTTATAGATCTGAAAAAAGCATTTGACTCTGTTGAACGCAATGCCCTATGGCAGAAATTATGGCAACTAGGAGTATCGGGAACTATGATTAGGGCGCTAATGGGAATTTATAAAAAAGTGGAGTTCTGTGTTAAATATGGGAGGGACCAAGTTTCAGAAAATATAAAGGCAGTTAAGGGTGTAAAACAGGGATGCGTATTGTCACCACTGTTATTTAACTTATTTATAGACGATGTAGCTTTGATGCTGGAAGTAGAGGGGATCGATGCTCCAACGGTGGGTGAGCGAAGTATTCCTGTTCTAATGTATGCAGATGACTTATGCCTATTTTCCACAAAAATAGATGGCATGAACAAGGGTTTAGATTTACTATCGACATACTGTACGACTTGGGGACTTACTGTTAACGTTAGCAAAAACGAAAGCCATGACTTTTAAAAACGGGTCGGTATACAGCGGGAGGGAAAGGTGGACATACCGTGGTGAGAACTTAGAAAATGTTAAAAACTTTGTCTACTTGGGGATGACTTTGACAATGAATGGAAAATGGACGAGACACATCGAAAATGCAACAATGAGAGCTAGGTGCCGGACAAGCGAAATGCTTAATAATATGTCAAAATTGCGAAACATACCGATGCGTACACTAGAACAGGTTTATTCTTCGACTGTGTGAGCGACCATGCTGTATGGCTCAGAATTATGGGGTTGGGAACGAACGGGGACACTAGATAAAATTCAACCTATGTTTCTTAAGAAAGCGATGATATTAGCAACGGGGACTTCAAATTGTGGCATACTGAAGGAATTCGGTACATTTTCGGACACAATAAGGGGCAAAATTATGGCTATTAAGTATTGGTTGGACATAATAAACGGGAATCAGGACTCGCTTAGGGCAGAGTGTTACAATGAACAGAATAGGCAGTGTGTTTCGGGAGATTGGGTAATCGGTGTAGAAAGGGGATTGAAGGGCATAGGGATGGGTTGGGTATGGGAGAGGAGTACGCGGAATAATAGAAATGTTTGGAGGACAGTTAAGAAGAGACTAATCGATATAGACAGACAGTAGCAGAGTGTAGCCGGAAAATATCGCTCACCCTGCAGACGGAACTGAAACTTTCGTGGGGAAGGGAGAAATATATTGACTCTTTGGATGGGGATGATAAAAGTGCTATTGCATGGTTTCATTTGGGGGGATGGATGGCCCATAATTTAACAAATAAGGAAGGCATTAAACTATGCCCACTATGCGATGACCATGAAAACTGGCAGCATATTATAGCATTCTGTAGAGAGACAGAACAACTTAGATTACAGATGCTGCCGGAGAGATTTCTCAGGTCGGATCGAGGGAGAGTGGCGTGTTGGGATCTTTTAGGACGGATCGAGAGTGAATCAAAAACATGCAAATTTTTGGGTACAGTAAGAAAATTGAGATATAACAAAATTGTAGCTTAAGGATATATGTATTAACAATAAGAAGAATCTCAATATGGTCTTTGTTTTCGATCTTTAATCATGTTATATAATAAGTAGGTCTGATAAGTTGAATAGTCTGATAGTGCACTTAATGTCTGCAGGGACGGGGGGAGGGGGGTATGAGCGTGCGGTGTGTATATGTGTGGGGTTGTGTGGGTGTATGTGTGTGTGCTTTTTTTTTCTAATTTGTTTTCTAGCATTTTTTTTTAATATTAATGTACGGAATGTGGATGAATGTAGATATGTATTATTTTGATTTAGTGCAGACATAGATTTTACTTATATGTAGCCTGTTATTGTTTTTTGATACAGGTGTATTTGTAGGTATTTGTTTATATTATTAGTTTTATTTTTTTATTCATGGAAAAATAATGCACGTACGGCCAAGCAGGCCCGTGCGCAATGTAAATGCATATGTATTTTCTTTATTCTGAAAAAAGGCAATAAATTCCATATTCTATTCTATTCTATTCTAGTATATATCAATACAAGTAAGCCTTCGAAATTGTGGAAGAGATTTCGCTCTATGGTTATTAGTGATTATGTATACCAGTATATTCATCACTAAACGTTAAATGTAGAGAGATATTCTGTTGCATTTAAATTCACAAAACATATACAATTAACTATAATATTTAAAAATGTAATACTTAGAAAAAGCATAATAACCACCTTCGGGTTATTATAAAAAGGTTAAAATAAAATGGGTACCTGAAATCTTAGTCATCTTCAACTAAATAAGACTTCAGACAAAACACCTTGTAGGTCTCGGAACACATCTCTTCATCAGCTTTTAGAAAGGTACAACTGAGATCTCAGGAACATATTTCATTATTTTTACCTTTTATTTCAAGATATACTGTTAAACACTTAAATTGATAATGTATCCTATAAGATACATTGGTTTAGTTTATTTAATATCTTAATATATATAAATTACGTGTCACGTTGTTTGTCCGCGATGGAATCCTAAACTACTGAACCGATTTTAATAACATTTTGCACACTGTGTGCTGTTTGATCCAACTTGAGACCTACGGTTGTTTATAGCTAAATTTATACTAGCATTATTTTTATTGCAAATTATTTGTTTATTATTTAACAAAGAGTTATAATAATCTGTGAATTCCATACGATTCTAACAGATGACGGTGTAAGGTAATTGGTTTATTATTTAACAAAGAGAGATCCAGGTGGCTGTGTTTTTTGTTTCAACCGCGAATTTCAATTGAATTACAAATATTGATTATTTCATAATTTAAGTGTGTTCAGTGTTTATTTTATTTTCAATATATTCATAATAATATTAATTTCGTGTGTAAGTATTAGTTTTAAGTAATCTGGCTGAAAGAGAGCAACTTAATTTAAATTTAACTGGACCGAGAAGGGACATTAAACAATATGGCGAATCAGTTCTAGAGACCATGAATGATAAGATATCTAGTGAATTTCCGCAAATTGGTATAGGCCTATGTGACATAAAGCTTACATTTAAGAAGAATGTCATTTAAAAAAACATATGAAGGTCCTAAGGAACGGAATAACAGAACTGTAAGTAAGTCTGTTAGTTATAATAATATGCCTAATATTACAGAAACAATCTCCATGCCTCAATTAAATGAAAAACAAGATGAATATAATATATAATAATAATAATAATAATAATAATATAATAATAATAATAATAATAATAATAATAATAGCTTTATTTTACCTCATAAGATGATATTACTATACAGAGACTTCTTGATGATGATGAGGATCCAAACTGCCAACAAGTTCGTAGAAAAAAACGAAAGTATAATGAAATCAGCAAGCCTCCTCAAAATATTCCATCAATAAATGTATATAATCCTTATGATACACTTATGGATAATACTGAGAATGCAGACAACATAAATTCATCTCAATCAACAAAACCATAGGGAAAAATTAACGTAAAAATAGTTAAAGGCGATACGAAGTTCGCCGGGCCATCTAGTTGTTTATAAAACAATGTAAAACAAATAAGTAGAAATTACTTACAGTTGTGTCATATTCCACAATATGTATAATAATAATTTAGAGTTTTTCATTATTTTGTTTTCATTGGGGTCCGAAACATTTAAAAAACTCACAGGAGAAATTAATTTTCTCCTATTTAAAGATTCAAATTAAATTCTGTTACATACATTTCGCATGTAGATATTCTGCACAGCAATTGTAAAAAGTATCAATTATGGTAAAGGGTCAAAATAGCCTTAGAATATAGCCTACAACAATTTTTAAAAATAATTTTTCAATCTTGGAATCTCCATCTGTTGAAATTAGGGCTGTCCATGAATAGAACCCTTCAAAGGACAATTACTAATATTTTCTATATAGTGTTTTTAATCTTAAGTTTATTCCATGTTCATTATTACCTCCATTCAACTTTATGTACAGCCTTTGAAGTAATTGATGGCGCACAGATAATTTTCAAGTCTCAGAACGAAGCTACTGCGCATGATCAGAGATCAGCTATTTGGTTCACAATTATACAACTATTTGAGAAACTAAATCCGTTCTAATTCGTTATGTGTCGTGCAATGTAAAACAATTTTGTGTAAAGAAGTAGTGCGGTAAATACTGAAAATAAAACAAGGCAAAATATATGAAACAAAAGAAAGAAAATTAATTGAAATAAGGAGGAGAGAAAAAAATGACAACAGGATCGAACACGCGACCTTATGCACGGGAAACAGAAGCTCCCTCCACTAGGCCACAACCATCTCTCCTACAAATTATCTATATGAAGCTATGCAGTACTACAGGACTTACTTGTACAATGAAATTAGATCTTAATTTAAATTAATCAGCCGCACTTGTATTAGTAATGGAAATAAATAATTTTATTATGCAATGTGTTTTGTAAACAAAGTAATGAGACGTTAAAATCGTTATTCATTTGATATATATATATATATATATATAATATATATATATATATATATATATATATATATATGAGCTGTTTTCTTTAATTTATTTATTTTCATATATTCCATTCCACAGTATTTCTGCCCGAGGGCAGGTCTTTCACTGCAATCATAGCATTTTCATATCATGCATTGCAGCTTTACAAGTGAACTGTAGGTGTGGTAACGTCCCGTTTCTTTCCACACCGGTGAAGAATGATGTTCGTGTCTATATGTGAGAATAAAATAAAGTTAATAAAAAAGGTAAAACAAGACGGAAAAACAGTGTAAACGAAAAAATATATATATGTTGTTTACACGAAGGTATCACAATCTTTCAGAGTTCATCATTAGAAGAGTCATTTACAGCATCTGCTGCACTATTTGATGCCAGAATGGTACTGCATGATGGTGCTGGGTAATACCTAACTTACTTAAAAATGAATCTTGTACTACCTTAGTTTTGTTGTTATAAAATAATGAATGGAAACAGTCTGCGGTAGAAAGCTCAGAAGTTTTACAAAATCCACCATTGTGATTCCATGCCATTTTCGGTATACTACCATCACTACGGTGTTCATCTATGTTTTTAGCCCACTCTGAAGTTACTAGTGCTCTTTTTCTCGCTGTCCGTCCTAAATGACTTACTAGGTCTTCTTCACAACTAGCTATTTGTTTTTCACTGACAAAAACACCACAGAAAATCACAGCTGACTGTTGTTCATCGTCATGTAACAAGGAGTGCCATAGCAGCCCCTATGACGAGTCACGTGCTTTGTACCGAATCAGCAGATTTGTCATTTGGCTATAAGACATATTGGAAATAAAAACAGCAGGGATATAAGATACTTTGGAAATAAACACGATTTTCAAACCGTTTTAACAGGGGATATATGACACTTAGGAACATAACAACGTGTTAATATGATACCTGACGGAATAAAGACTTTTGTCACATAAAAATATCGAAAATCACGAATTTTGGATTTAAGACACTTCGGAAATAAGCTCTTCAAATAGGCAAAACCGCTGCCGAAACATTTCAAATGATGCAGCAAGTTTACGTTGAGTACGCATTAAGTCGCAGTGTTGTGTTTAGGTGGCACCGACTTTTTTTGCAAGGAAGAGACAGTTTGAAAGATGATGTCCTCACTGGTGGGCCACAAATAATTCCAACTAAACGTAAGATACAATAACTAGTAATGTTGATGCGTACTAACTGCTCCCAATCAGTAGATGATCTGGCAGCAGCGGCAGGGGTCAGCCATGGTACTTGCTACAACATTCTGTATTATGACCTGAACATGTCTCGTGTTACTCAGCACAGAGAGCCACGAATCCTGTCGCAAGACCAACGTAATGACCGCATGACGATTTTTGTTGACTTCATCAGTAGTGCTGATGATGATCCGACGTTTCTCAAACAGATAAAAACTGGGGACGGAACATGGTGTTTTCTGTACGATCCACAACTGAAATGACAATCCGCCATCTGGAAAGCGCCATTATCACCACAACAGAAAAAAACCGCGACAAGAGAGGTCAAAAGGCAAGATGATGCTTGAACTGTTTTTGATTCAAATGGAATTGTTCACATGGAATTCATATCAGAAGGTGCAACTGTAAAAAAAACCGCTACAAGGAGATTCTTGGCCGTTTACGCGATTAAATTAGCCATAAGCGGCATAACCATGGGCTATCAGAGAATTGTGATACTCAACTCCTACAGCCTCAAAAATCGCCCTTTGTAGTGAAAACGTGAAAAAGGTCCCTTTCTTGGTGCTTAAATAGCTTACGCTGCCTATAAACCATAACAAATATGCCTACACAAAATTAATGTACACAGAATTGAGTATCTAAAAAAAACTCTATAAAAAAGTCCGCGACAGCATATGTTTATCTTCTACAGACAACTCACAATAACCATTGTTGTCTTTCATTGATGCCAAGAAGATCGGGATAAGTAGATTCCCGGGCAAGCATAACAGCGCGCGGCGGGTATTCTTTTACGGATAACCCAAAATAAAGAATTTTGTCTTTCAGCTCATTTATGCCAAGTACATCGGGATACGTAGATTTCCAGGCAACGCCGGGTAAACAGCACGGGGTATCTAAAAATAATTTCGATATGATTTTACTGGCCCCAACTTTAAATGTATATATTCTATTTGTATTATTCTTGTAACTGAACTGCGCCCGAGCACGAGCATTTGTTCATTCGGGTGTCAATACTGTATTTAACATTTATTTGTAAATAAAATTTATTCTAATTTTTATTCTTACAGTGATTGCTTGAATAATACATTTTGGAAGATGAAATTCTATGTACTATCTGGATTATATGAAAGGTAGTTTGGGAAATAAAATTAATTAGTTTAATTGTCGTTTTAGCTACAATAACGAGGAGAGCAAATTTATAATTATTTTCCCTTTCAATTATTCGAATAAACATAAAAACACAATTTTCGTCTTTCAGCTAATTAATGCCAAGAAGATCGGGATAAGTCGAGTATTGGGCAACGCCTAGTAATCAGGACCGTGTATCTAAAACTAATAACGATACAAATTTACAATTATTTTTCCTTTTAATTATTCAACTAAACGCAAAAACGTATTACAATGCAAGTAGGAGTAGTAGCGCTCGCCGGGTATTAGCGTTTTACATGATCTTGTTTCCTGTGCGGTCCGGGACATTGAAATAAAAGGCAGGATAAATTACTGTTTAGCCAATTTAAGGTTAAGGTATTCTCTTCTTATTATTTTTTACTTCAAGGGAAATGAATTCAATAATACTGTGAAGGTTTATTTAGAATTGGCACATCCTATCAGCGAGTGCCAAACAGTAAAATTGACATTACTTCATAATCGTTTAATTTATGGACTCATATTTAATAGGTTTAAATAAACATAATAATATCGGAATAAATAATTAAAATAATACAAAATGCTAAGAAATGTTATTTTTTTCAATAAATAAAGATTTTAAATATTAGACACGTGAAACAAAAACTAGATTATATGAAACATTAATTAAACCGGTGTTAACTTAGAGGAGTGAAACCTGGGTTCTGACTGAACATGATAATTCTAAACTGGCTGATTTTGAAAGAAAAATACTCAGAAGAATATAAGGACCTATTAAGGAAAATGAATTATATAATGTAAATAATACCTGAAAATTGGAAGATAGGTGAAGTCAAATCCCTCTTCAAAAAAGAAAGTAGATTAGATAGTAAAAATTATAGAGGTATCAGCTTATTGAACTCCATTTATAAATGATATGCAAAAATAATAAATAATAGATTGAAGAAGATATCTGACACATTCTTAGAAGAAGAACAAGCAGGGTTTAGAAAAGGAAGATCCTGTAGTGATATAAAGAGACTAATTGAAAAGAGAACAGAATTTAACCTGCCAACATATTTGTTGTTCATTGATTTTGAAAAGGCCTTTGACAGAGTAAATAGATCTGTACTATGGGAAATAATGAAGGAACGAGGATATCCACACCATCTAATAAAATGAGTCCAAGGCTTATATGAAGAAACTAAAGTAGTGATAAAAACTGATGGAAAAAGGTCAGACGAAATTTTAATAAATCAAGCAGTTACACAAGGGTGTAGTCTATCGCCCACTCTTTTTAATATATATATATATATATATATATATATATATATATATACAGACGACATTATGAAACAATGGAAAATTCTAATGGACTAAGGCCTTAGATTGAACAATAACTCAAGTATTAATAAACTTAATTTTCGCCGATGATTTAGTCTTACTACACCATGATGAAGATCTGTTACAATTGGCTGCTTACAAACTAAATGCAATATGTAGCGATTATAATTTTAAAATTTCAATAAGTAAAACAAAAGTAATGGCATTTTGTGGAAGAAATACTCTGCGTGCAAAAATTGTAATTAGAGACGAAATTATTGAACAAGTATCCCACTTTAAATATTTAGGATGTGACATCAGCTATGGGTATGATAAAGATATTGAACACAAAATACATCAGTTTCAAGCTATTTGTGGTACAATAAATAGAACATTGAATAATAAAGCCCATAAACAAACAAAATTAAAATTTTATAAAACAATGGCTGTCCTTGGCCTTTTGTATGGGAGTGAATCTTGGATTACCACTACCAAACAAGAAAGTAAAATCCAAGCAGCCGAGATGAAATTTTTAAGAAGAGTAAAAGGCTGCACTAGAATGGACCAGATAAGAAACGAGGAATTCCGTGAAGAACTGCAAATCTACTCCATAAAATAAAATATATTTAACAACAAGATACAGTGGAAAGAACATGTAGAAAATATGGAAGAATGTAGATTACCAAATAAAATCTTCCATTATTTTCCAAGAGGAAGAAGATGTGTCGGACGTCCTCGGAAGAGATGGTCTTACATCTATTAGTGAAGACGGAACAGGCAACTCTTGCCTAAACCAGGAAGTGAAGAAGAAGAAGAACAAGAAGAATGTAAATAGCACTAAGAAATTGGGACTGAAATAACATTAATAAAACTGAATATATGTTCGCATATAAAAATACATTATACTAGATGGCCCGGCGAACTTCGTATCGCCTTTCAGTATTTTTACGTTAATTTTTCCCTATGATTTTGTTGATTGAGATGAATTTATGTTGTCTGCATTCTCAGTATCATCCATAAGTGTATCATAAGGATTATATACATTTATTGATGGAATATTTTGAGGAGGCTTGCTGATTTCATTATACTTTCGTTTTTTTCTACGAACTTGTTGGTAGTTTGGATTCTCATCATCATCAAGAAGTCTCTGTATAGTAATATCATCTTGTGATATATTATAGTCATCGTGTTTTTCATTTAATTGAGGCATGGAGATTGTTTCTGTAATATTAGGCATATTATTATAACTAACAGACTCACTTACAGTTCTGTTATTCCGTTCCTTAGGACCTTCATATGTTTTTAAATTGACATTCTTCTTAAATGTAAGATTTATGTCACATAGGCCTATACCAATTTGCGGAAATTCACTTGATATCTTATCATTCATGGTCTCTAGAACTGATTCGCCATATTGTTCAATGTTCCTTCTCGGTCCAGTTAAATTTAAATTAAGTTGCTGTCTTTCAGCCAGATTACTTAAAACTAATACTTACACACGAAATTAATATTATTATGAATATATTGAAAATAAAATAAACACTGAACACACTTAAATTATGAAATAATCAATATTTGTAATTCAATTGAAATTCGCGGTTGCAACAAAGGGCACAGCCACCTGGTTAAATAATAAACCAATTATTTTTCACCGTCATCTGTTATAATTATCTGTGAGATTCATACGATTCTAACTCTTTGTTAAATAATAAACAAATAATTTGCAATAAAAAATAATGCGACTATAAATTTAGTTATAAACAACCGTTGGTCTCGAGTTGGATCAAACAGCACACAGTGTGCAAAATTGTATTAAAATCGGTTCAGTAGTTTAGGATTCCACTGCGGACAAACAACGTGACACGTAATTTTTATATATTAAGATAATGCAAATGGACAGTTAATGGACATATGAGGAAAATTTTGAAGAAGTAGATCCAAGATGTTTCAGAGCAAACATATTCGAACTTATAAGCTGTTTATTTTTTAAAATGTACGCCCCACCATTAAAATAGTTGTAGGCTTTCCGAGTGGTACACGATTCTTCGGACTATAATTAGGGATTCGATAAAATTGGATGATTAACAAGAGTTGACCTACTATATTTATAAAATTTAGCCTTTAAGAATGTATGAACAAATAACGTACAATACTATCAAAATGTGTATTTTCAAAATACGGTTGGCTAAATTTTATCAGTTGGTTTTCTCGCAATATCTAAATGAGGTCTAAAGTTACCTCCTTCCATTCTATACATTTAAATAGTTTCATGCTGGATTATGTGTATTACGCCTAAACAACTCCAACAACCGATAGATTAATTTCAGCATGATTCGTTTAACTAGGTACCTTACCTAAAATACCCAAATTGCAACTCTCCATAACCATATAAACGTCTGCGTTTTAATTATTCTATATATATATACGTGTGTTGTCACTCTAATGCCTCTAAACGATTGGACCGATTTTGATGATTTTTTTAATGGATGTCTGGTTGGATGTCTCGATGGTTTAGATTCACAATTGGACCCTCTAAATCAATTACGTGTAGGTGTTCACCTGAAGTGAAAATTTAAAAGTCGCTCTAGCGTTCACATTTTTCGATGTTTCAGAACGGAACTCAGTATATCGTGGTAAAAAAAACCGAGGTAGATATTATGCAAAAATTAACGAAATCCGGTAATTAGATGTGGAAATTTGCCTGAAAATCGAAAATGCCTAAACGACTGGACCGAGTTTGGTAAATAATTTTGAGTGTGTTTGAGCGGGTCCATGGATGGTTTAGATTCACAACTGGACCCTCTAAAACCATTAGGTGTAGGAATGCACTTGAAGTGAAAATTTAAAAATCGCACTAGCGATCACAATTTTTGAGGTTTCACAATGAAACTCAACATATCACATTAAAATAAACCGAGGTAGGTATTAACCGAAAATAAGCGAAATCCGACAATTAGAAGTGAAGGTTTACCTGAAATCCGAAATTAAAAACTGACAACCGCCATAATTGGTTCGTCTCAGCGTATACCATACAATTTAATTAACCTTTAATATTTCATTTATGTAGTCATAGCAAAGCACGCCGGGTATTAGCTAGTAGAGAATATTTACATTACAGCAGTTACTTACTTACTTACTCACTGGCACTATCGAACCCATAGGTTCATGGCCGCACGGACATAAGCTCTTCATACACCCATATCCTGAGCTAATGATTTCCAATCATTCCTTGTATAATCTACTTCCCTCAAATCATAGTTAATGGTATTCTCCCACCTCATTCTTGGTCTACCAACTGGGCGTTTTCCCTCTAGGTTTCCTACAAGAAGCTTCCATGCAAGTCTTTCATTTCCCATACGTGCAACATGCCCTGCCCATCACAGTCTACGAGACTTAGCTGTTCTTATTATATCTGGCTTCCTATAAAGACCATGTAGTTCATTGTTATGTATGTCTTCTCCATTCACCTGTCTGTTCATCTCTCTTTGGTCCAAAAATGTTCATAAGTACTTTATTCTTAAATACTTGTAATCTACTTTGCTACCTTAAAGTAAGAGTCCATGTTTTGCACCCATATAATATAACTGGTAGAAATAGTTTTATATATTTTCAGTTTAACGTTTTTTTGAAAGGAGTCTCTGCAATGCATAATAGCAGTTACGCTTCTTTATTTCATTGTTATAGTTAAATGTAAAAAACTTAATTTACATCGAAATATAAATATACCTTAATATATAAAAATCTCGTGTCACGTTGTTTGTCCGCGATGGAATCCTAAACTACTGAACCGATTTTAATACAATTTTGCACACTGTGTGCAATTTGATCCAACTTGAGACTTAGGGTAGTTTATAACTAAATTTGTAGTCGCATTATTTTTTATCGCAAATTATTTGTTTATTATTTAACAAAGAGTTATAACTATCTGTGAGTTCCATACGATTCTAACAGATGGCGGTGTAATTATCTGTGAGTTCCATACGATTCTAACAGATGGCGGTGTAATTATCTGTGAGTTCCATACGATTCTAACAGATGGCGGTGTAAGGTAATTTGGTAAGGTAACTGATTTATTATTTAACAAAGAGAGATCCAGATGGCTGTGCTTTTTGTTGCAACCGCGAATTTCAATTGAATTATAAATTTTTATTATTTCATAATTTAAGTGAGTTCAGTGTTTATTTTATTTTCAATATTATTAATTTCGTGTGTAAATATTAGTTTTAAGTAATCTGGCTGAAAGGCAGCAAGTTAATTAAAATCTTTAACGTATACCTTAGCCACAGCAACGCGTGGCCGGGACTTCTAGTATATATATATACACATACATAAATATTCCATGTTACTATGAAAACATTCGCGTATTCGAATGTAACGTTGTGTCAAAATTTCAAATCATGCGAATTACTTATTTTACAGTTTTGCAAGCACAAACACATGAAGGTTGAATTTTTTATATTTATAAAAAGAAATAACTACAGTATTTCAAATGTTATCGTTAAAGAACTGTTTCAAACATTAACGTAGACAAAAAACAAACATGGTAGTACTAGTGTAATATTATGGGAATGGGTATTTGCGCACATGGACCTAAATGGGGTGATACTTCTGTACACTAAAAGAGTAAATATGCATATGAAGTTATAATAATAGGAACGACTCAATCTTCCAGCTAATAAAAACGAAATTTATAAACTGTTGTGGTGGAAATGTTTGCTTGTAGTGGCCCCATGGGCTGTACATTGAAAATAATGTATACAACACGAGCGTTGGAGCAAATCGTCTTTTTTTTTTTTGATAATACAAGTGCGAATCAAAATTTTAAAATACACAAACGAAACATGTAAATGAAATGGATGTGGAATGTATGGGAATCCAGAATAGGGGAGAATTGAGTAATTAAGGACATCTAAGTTAAATGATGGTCAATTAAAAGATTTTTAAGCTTCCGATAGACTAAATTGACTAGTTTATTTTTATAACTGTATTCAGGTCTCTGTATTAAAATGACTAATATATAATACTTCACGCTTTCTTACTTATTAACTGAACAAGTGGTTTTAAAAATAAACTAAGTCAATTTATTTTTCAAAATTTAATTCTTTTGCAGTAATGGTTTAGAAGGCTTCGATGTATCTAATAATAAAGTGTATGATGAATGAATACGAATGAATAAGCCATTGTGTCCAATGAAGGGCTAGGACCTCCTACAAGAGGGATGAGCTCAAATATCATGTGGCTCCTGTGAGGAGCAACTTCACATGGCGTATAACACTATTCTAAGTCTACTCGTACGTTTTAGAGTTTAGGTTGGCAATATTGAGCAGTTTGTGATTGGACTCAATATTTTTGATTTTTCAATATTATGCACTTTTGTCTTCTTTCTCGCAACTTATGAATTGGATCTGCTAGTTTGGTTATACATTGGAAGGGTCTAACTGCAAAACTCACATTCTCCACTTTCGGCCGAAATGCATTTTTTGTTGTATCTCTGCTCTGAATATTGATTTTCATGAGAATCAAGTCAAATTATATAGACTATTAAACTCATGTACCAAATGGGAGTCAATGACCAATCACTTTTCAATGATATTTTATTTACAGCCGATCACAGTCGTGTTTCACCTAGAATTTACCAACTAAAGTTTATCATAATAAAGAAAGCACCTCCTATTTAACATTCTGAATAGGTCATAGCATTATTTTGCTGTGGCTGACTCACAAATAAATACGGCTACCAGATTGTATATATCACATGAATGTCAACACATAGCGCATGCGGGAGTTAATATAAAAACACTAATAACAATTGATTATACCACAAAAAAAACACTGTTTGCACTTTCTTAAATGTATTTTTTTCCAGAAAAATACAATTGTCATATTTACATCACAGGACATCAGAAATGAATTAATATACAGTTTAATGTGTTTCATCTTTTCTCCACTAGAGTGCATTCTTACAATATTGCGTTCCTTTGGCAATAAATAACATGATCTAGTTGCAGTGATGAGCAAAAGAAACAAATGAAGCGTACCAATCATTTCTCATTTGTTTTCAAACATCGCCGTTTACATTACATATATAAATATTTTAAAATAATTATAGTTAAATAATGATTTGTGAGTAAACAACTTAATTTTATTCGTTAAATAGTCCTAACAAATGCCACTCTTGATATTCAAATTCTCTAGCTAAATTCACGACTCACTTCGTGAGTCGTGAATTTATCGATAATATGGATATCACTCGTGCCATTACTTATGACTATTTAACTCATGTCGCAAATGGTAGTCAATGACCAAATTCTGTTTTACACCAATGACAGACGTGTTTCACCTCGCTCTTTATCGATTTCTCTTTATCAGCTCCTGATTTTGTGATATAGAAAGCTCCTCCTTTGTTTATATTCTGAACAAGTTAGACCATTATTTTTCTCCAACAAATACATTGAATATAGCAAATAATGAATAGATTCAGTGATTTTACTGAGTTGTTTATTCAAAATAAAAATGATTAACCTATAATGTTGATTATAATAGTTTGATGTGTTTCATTATTTCTCCACTAGAGTGCATTCTTACAATATTGCGATCCTATTTGGCAATAAATAATATGATCGAGTTGCAGTGAATATACATAAGCTCACATTTCTAATATGTTTTCAAACATCGCCGTTTACATTAACTATATAAATATTTTAAAACACCGGTAACTATATTCAAATAATTATTTTTTAGTAAAGAGCTTAATTTTATTCGTTAAATAGTCCTAACAAATGCCACTCTTGATTTCCAAATTCTCTAGATAAATTCACTCCTCAGTACGTGAGACATGAATTTATCGATAATTTGGAAATCACACGTGGCATTACTTATGATTAATCCATGAAAATTACAGAATAAGTTCAACATAATGTTTGTTTTCATTGATATGATTTTTTTTTTTTGCAGTTTACTTCAAATTTTGAAAAGTGGAGAATGTGAATTTTGCAGTAAACCCTTTATTGGTTGTACTTAAGTTTAGGCACTGATTGCTCACACTTTTTGTAATACTTTCCAAATAGAACTAACAAGGGAACTGTGACCCATTGCATGCCCAAACTTACCTCCAAATTTCTTCGAGACAAGCGTCGTGATATACCAAGGCCGTATAAAAAAGGAACAAAATAGCTGTCGTTTTAAATGAAGGTATTAAAATCCAGGGCCAAATCTCTTATTTAAAATATAGGGAGGTAATGCAACTCGTGAATTGCTAGATTGGATAACCTTCACTACATGTTGTCCGCGACGCGTTCCGCCTCACTTCTACATGCAGGGAATAAAATTGCTCCATACAGTGGAATGCCATTGCTGAATTCTAGCTTCGATTTCTGTGCATTACGTTAAAAAGACAGATACATGTTTTAGACACGGCCTTTGTACATCACAAGCTTGTCGGGATAAATTTTCAGTTCCCTTGCCAGTCATGAAGTCATTTTACTTTTCTTTTTCAAACAGAACTTAGACGCTTAACATAAGAAAAGTCTCTTCGGGGATTCTCCACTATAATTTACCTGATATATTTCCAAAGATCTATAGACCAACAGTGAGAATGCACCAGAGGTTATAGAGCCAATGATAACCCACCATCAAACCACATACCGATTATTATCGTTGTGTCGATTATTACCTTTTTTTATGTATTTAGACACATTTAAAATGTAACCAACCTAAAAGCTAACTAACTAACTAACTCACACTTAACCTAATTCAATTACTCTAACCTAGAGTGGATCCCATGAAACGCCCTTTTTTTTCACTACTCAATAATCGCAACCATCGATATCCCACTGGTTCCAACTACATAATATACTCTCTGGAGAAAATAACAAGTCACCATCACAATATGTGTATTTGAATAAATACTTAAAAATTCTAAAATAAAATTATAAAAATTGTTTGAAAAAAATTCAAAATATTTAAAAAAATGTTAGTAAATACATAAGAAGACTTATAATTCACAACATGAAACTCAAAAATTAGGGGTAAATTTTTCTAAAGAAGATCCGCCTCTTCTTTTGTCCATCTTAATTGCAGATCGAGGGATGGGTTCAGAAGAAGCCCCCTTTGTTCAAAGTGTGTTACATACGAGGATGTGGGCTGACTAGCCCGCACAATCAAGGGGCAGATGAAATTAAATGGATTGAAGTAGAACATATTGACACGCGCTACCGTGGGGTGGTTTTCACGTTGTTTTGTCGTAATAAAACACAACATATGATCGCAAAATATTTCAACAATAACTTTACTTGCATCTATAAACTTTCAGTGGCATTTCACTCACAAATTGCAGTAATAATTAATCTTGCTTTAAATATTATCTTTGACACAATTATTTCCACAGTTTCTAGCGCTTTAACTTGCCTCAGTGTCTTCTCTTCCATAGCTTACTCTATCGATAGGATAACACAACTGACTCACTCCCCGACCCTTGCAACAGCTTACATACAACGGAGAAAGACATTTCTCGGCGCGCCGCAGTGTCCAATCGACATGTTTCTAGTATAAAAATTTCTGGCACCAAACTTTCCTGACATGGAGAGTAGAAACACAGAGAACCTTCCGGAACGGAAGTCTAGACATATCTATCAACTGCGCGGGTCTTTCAACTCGCGAGTCAATGACTCACAAATCTAGTTCAACTGCGCGGGTATTTCAATTCGCGAGTCAAAGACTCACAAATCTAGTTTAACTGCGCGGGTATTTCAACTCGCGAGTCAAAGACTCACAAATCTAGTTCAACTGCGCGGGTCTTTCAACTCGCGAGTCAAAGACTCACAAATATTGTTCAACTGCGCGGGTATTTCAACTCGCGAGTCAAAGACTCACAAATCTAGTTCAACTGCGCGGGTATTTCAACTCGCGAGTCAAAGACTCTCAAATATAATTCCAGCAATGATAGACCACTACTCTCTTCATCACTCGCGAAAATTAAACGCTGCTATTACAAAGCGTCGCAATATGTATGGAAAAATGGTGAAATGAAGTTTTGGCAGGGTAAACAGGGAGAAACCCAAGAAAAAACCTGCACTGGCTCTCACTAGCACATTATCAAGATCACCTGGACTTACCGAGACGAGAATTCGAGACATAGAGATGGAACACACGGAGATTTTCACCTAACTTAATATTTGATAAAACTGTTTAATCACCGATAGGACCTATTCGTCTTCTTTAATAACGTTGAGCCTACTGAACGATGGGCAGGACATGTGGTACGAATGAGGAATGAAAGAGTTTCATGGAAGCTTCTGGTAGGAAAACCAGAGGGAAAACGCCCGATTGGTACACGAAGAATGAGGTGGAAGAATAATATTAACCGTGATTTGAGGGAAGTAAATTGTACAGGGGATGATTGGAAAACATTCGCTCAAGATATGGGTGTACGGAGATTTGTTTTAATTTAAGAGCCCCGCTACCATCCTCCAGGGTTACCTCGGGCTTAGTGCTCATATCCCCAGGTCTGCTCTTGTCCCATTTATTATCTAGCGTGATTTCTTTATTTAATTCATTATTCTTTTACAGAGTGTGGCTAGTTAAAATTTAATCTATGGTGTTTACAGTTACATTACGTTATGGTTTCTTAGTGTAATTTTGTTTCTTATACAGTGCTATAATAGTATACATAAGATGAAAGTATTAATCTTATATCTATTCAATTATATATACTTAACCTAAACTTAATATTACAATTTATCAAGTATACATATTGATATATTCTAAGTTCAAATTCTACTTATTCTATCGTTTATTTCCTCGTCTTCTCTTCTCCTCTTCAGCTCGTGTAGAGCTTTTTGGGTATACTCCGCGATCAACTTGTAGTTATCTTTCTGCATCCAGAACCGCTAAGGAGGAGGCCAGGCCTCGTTGCTGACGTGCACGGCTATTTCTAGTTGTGCTTAAGTCCGCGCGGCCATGAACCTACGGGTTCGATAGTGCCAGTGAGTTAGAAAATTGAGGAAAATCAGGAAGAAAAAAATACAGCCAATTTGACAGACATCGTTAATTATATTCGAGAACTTCTGAATATCAGCTTCGTTTCTCTCTCTCTCTCTCTCTCTCTTCTCTCTCTCTCTCTCTCTCTCTCTCTCTCTCTCTCTCTCTCTCTCTCTCTCTCTCACACACACACACACACAGACACACACCACTTAATATTGTAGTACTAACTACAGGGCATTACTTTATTTGATTTCTTTCAGACTAACTCAGATCCTGAAATGTAAGTGACCAAATACAATGAAGTGTTTCAAAAATATATTGACGTTAAGAAAGAAGCAATGTTAAAATAGTTGTGTTGGAATTGGTACGCACAACATGTTAATATTGATCTATGAAAGCTTGTTCCACTCTAAGCCTAGGCGTACATTAAAATGCCACGACGTATTATACAAGCTATATGCAGTGCGGAAGTCTTTTATGTTCATAATCTATATTTGAGCCATTTTCCTGCTTCATTTTGCAATACACCCAGCTGTTCTAATTTAATTAACAAATTTAATTAACACAATGATAATATACTTTAAACAAAAACAATACTTCTCGTAATTAAGTTTCCTAGCATTGTTATTTTATTCCATACTATATTTCATTTCAGGGTTTACAGAACTTAATATATTTAATCTCTGTGAAAGAATAAAACATTATCAAAATGCTTATCTTCAGCACGTATTACATACAAATGAATGAACAGCGCATACCAAGAAGAATATATAATTATAAACCAAAAGGGAGAAGAATGTTGGGAAGACCATTGAAGAGATGGAAGGACCAATTCGACCTATAATGAGATCGGAACAGGCCTCGTTGTTGATGATGATGAAGATGATGGCGGTGGTTTACAGTCATAAAATTGCACCAAAATAGAATATTACAGTATCATCTACAGCAATATTTACAAAACGTACGCCAGCTTCACCAACATATGAAAAATTATGGCAAAATTAATTTACAAGTTAACGAATGATGACGCACAATATAAATTATACGGGAATTAATTATAAGTAGTTACCATATACTGTATATTTATTTTATTATAAGGCAAATGGAATAGTAATGAGTTTGCGTTAAACATAAATATCTATACATTAATACGTGAAGAAAAAACTTTGTACTCCTTTTAAGCACATTGCGCGCACGGACGAGTGTTATATTTGGCATTATTAAAGTTCATAGCCTATAACACAAGAAGTACAGAAAAATAAAATTCATGTATAATATGTGTTACAAATGAATTAAATTAAACAAAAAAATGAAATTGTCTCTAAGGAATTTGTGTGTATTATTCCTTCGTTTTTGTACTCATTCATTTGTTTACGTTCATACTGAAAGTGCATTGTTGTAAAAAGAAAATTGTGCAGCAGCAATGTGAATTGACTTACTCTCGCGTATTTATTATTAGGGATTTATTATTAGTGGTTTTAAAAAAAGTGAGTAAATTTTATTATTTATATTAAACCCTGTCTAATCTTGGTTTCAGTAATTTCATTACATATCCATCCATAGTAATTCTGCCCGAGGGCAGGTCCTTCACTACAATCATAGCATTTTCATTCTATGCTTTGCAGCTTTACTAGGGAATTGTGGGTGTGGTAGCTTCCCGTTGCTTTCCACACCGGTGAAGGATGATGATGATGATAATGATAAGGATGATGATGGCCATATGATTTCGGGGACCGTTTGGGCCTTAAAGTTTTCCTGATATTTGTTTTACAGGTAAGGAAAAAACCTCACCCAGGAAAACTGTCCCGACCGGGGATCGAACCCGGGCCCACTGCGTGACAAGGCAGTCCGCTACCTCCAGACCACAGCGGTGGACTCATTACATATTTGATTTTATACTTACATATTCGCACCTACTTCCTCGACATAGAACATTGACGGGTTGGAGTGAGAGACAAAGAAGATGGGATACATATTCCCCTTACTTACTTACTTACTCACTGGCACTATCGAACCCGTAGGTTCATGGCCGCGCGGACATATGCTCTCCATACATTCCTATCCTGAGCTAATACTTTCCAATCATTCCCTGTATAATCTACTTCCCTCAAATTATAGTTAATATTATTCTCCCACCTCATTCTTGGTCTACCAACTGGGCGTTTTCCCTCTGGCTTTCCTACAAGAAGCTTCCATGCAAGTCTTTCATTCCCCATACGTGCAACATGTCCTGCCCATCGCAGTCTACGAGACTTAACTGTTCTTATTATATCTGGCTTCCTATAAAGACCATGTAGTTCATTGTTATGTAGTCTTCTCCATTCTCCTGTCTGTTCATCTCTCTTTCCCCTACACATAATAATAGGCCAAATGCAAATTTAAATAGTAAAAATAGTATACAAATAATGCGCTATTGTTTTTTTAAATATGGCTTAGCCAAGCTATACCTCATATTTCCTATCGTCCGTATTAAAAAAATCGAAAAGTAATTCACAATGACGTATTTGTGACAAACTTAAAAATGTAATGAACTGTATTCGAATTTCGACCACTGGGCGACCACTAGTTTTAATAATTATGGTAATATTTGTATTTTATTTAGTCAACTAACAGCAGTGGTTAAATCAGCATGCTCGATTACGCATGGTAAATGAGATTTTAAGAAATTATTAAAATGTTACCTGTGTAGGCTATAATTTAGACAGATCCTACTTTTTTTCATATTGTAACTTGAAATATTTTGAAAATTTTAATATTACTCTTTATACGGGACAATTAAGTCTGATCATATGCTAGAGCTACGTTTTTGTATCGCGTATCTGTAATATTGTTAAATATAATTCAAGGGCGACGTAATTATTAGATATATATATATAAATTACGTGTCACGTTGTTTGTCCGCGATTGAATCCTAAACTACTGAACCGATTTTAATAAAATTTTGCACGCTGTGTGCAGTTTGATCCAACTTGATACTTAGGGAAGTTTATAAATAAAATTTATAGTCGCATTATTTTTATTGCAAATTACTTTTTTATTATTTAACAAAGAGTTATAATAATCTGTGAATTCCATACGATTCTAACAGATGACGGTGTAAGGTAATTGGTTTATTATTTAACAAAGAGAGATCCAGGTGGCTGTGTTTTTGTTGCAACCGCGAATTTCAATTGAATTACAAATATTGATTATTTCATAATTTAAGTGTGTTCAGTGTTTATTTTATTTTCAATATATTCATAATAATATTAATTTCGTGTGTAAGTATTAGTTTTAAGTAATCTGGCTGAAAGACAGCAACTTAATTTAAATTTAACTGGACCGAGAAGGGACATTGAACAACATGGCGAATCAGTTCTAGAGACCATGAATGATAAGATATCAAGTGAATTTCCGCAAATTGGTATAGGCCTGTGTGACATAAAGCTTACATTTAAGAAGAATGTCAATTAAAAACATATGAAGGTCCTAAGGGATGGAATAACAGAACTGTAAGTAAGTCTGTTAGTTATAATAATGTGCCTAATATTACAGAAACAATCTCCATGCCTCAATTAAATGAAAAACAAGATGACTATAATATATCACAAGATGGTATTACTATACAGAGACTTCTTGATGATGATGAGAATCCTAACTGGCATAACGTTTGTAGAAAAAACGCCCCGAATAGCAGAATAACTATTAAAACATCGGAAAAATTAACGTAAAAATAATTAAAGGCGATACGAAGTTCGCCGGGCCAGCTAGTATATATATATATATATATATTTTTTTTTTTTTCAGCGTGCGTATATACGCGCTCACTGCAAATAGTCGATTGTTATGAACATTTATTCATACAGGTTTTCAGATAAGGAGAGTGTTCAGTCGCTATCTATTATTCCCTAAAGCCATTAGGTGCATGAATTCACCGGAAACGAAAATTTAAAAATCCCTCTAGCGGTCGCAATTTTTATGTTTCATAACGAAACTCAGTATATGCTGTTAAAATAAATCGAGGTAGTTACTGTCCAAAACCCAGCGAAGTCCGGTCATTTTAAGTGGGGGTTTACTTGAAACCCGAAATTAAACATTGACTCTAGCAACCGCCATAATTGTATTATCACAATTTAATTATCCCGTAATTTTATTTTAACTTATTCAACTAAAAATAAAATACATATTTCATTTAATTAGGCATAGGAGCGCAATCTGGGTATTCCCTGGTACGGAATAAATTTCTGTAGGCTGCAAAAGTGAAAGTGTTTTACGAGTTCGTTCCGAAATATCTGAACTTTTTTCTTAGAATTTCATTTTAAATTCTTTTAAATGATTACAATAGTGCACGCGTTAAATATAGCGATTACAATAAACTGCAGAATTAATAAATTTCACACTTTTCAATTTTCAAGTTATGTTTTAGTCGTTCGATAATTCACACGTCTTGATTTGTGAAATAACGTAAGAGGTCAGCGTAACGGTTAGAAAAATACGATATACAATTTATTGACATATTTTGAAGTACATAAGTTTTCTGGGCTAACACAGAACTGGATATTTATAGAGTGAGTGCCAAGTTGAGATACTAATAGATTAAGCAATTAAACCTAATTGAATGGAATGTGATCTTAAAATGTGGCCAAACGTTATTTATTTTTAATCGTTTAATATAAATTTATTACGTACATTTGATAAAAATACAACTGCGAACTGTGTAAATGAGTACCAAATATATTTTGATCGGATTTTAATGAGCAATAAATAAATATAAAACACGAAACATTTGACATGTTTAGTATTAAATTCAATTATAACCAGAACTAGCGGATTCGACACCAAAACAAAAGCTACATGTTAGGTACTACGAGGAGTATAGAGGGTGAAAATTATTTAAACCGATAAACTCTGGAAGGTTGTAGAGGACACCAAAACAAATATTTTTCCCCAATGCCATTTTTTCCTATGAGGATTATTTAAACCGGTAGAGGAAGATTTCTCTAGCGGCAAATTAATTAAACCAACAAAACAACTTTTTGCGTTTTTTTTACCAATAAACAACACATTAACACAACGCAATTACTTAAATTACAGTAGAGGTTCAAAAAAGCCTCAATTGACATGTAAACAAAGGTTACAACCAGCGGATCATGTTCTGTCTAACACGGGCAAAAACTCCAGGAGTATCGTTAATTGCTCCTGCTGCTGCTTACTATCCGGGCAACCAGATCCCTTTCTGATGCAACAGGAGTTGTGTAAACAAAGTTTCGCGCATCTCTCCCCACACAAAAAAATCCAAAAGGGGTCATATCTGGGGATCGAGCAGGCCATGGTACTGGACCACCTCTGCCAATCAACTTTTCTGAAAACCGTTGGTTCATGAATCGACGCACACGACGACTGAAATGTGCCGGCTCCCCGTCATGTTGGAACCACATGCGTTGTCTTGTAGGAAGTGGGAACATCTTCCAGCAATTCTGGCAATGCTCTGGCGAGAAAATTGTAATAGTGCCTGCCAATTTAATGGCCTAGGTAGGAGAGAGATATGTCCCAAATTAAACAGTCCCCAACAACACACCTGCCCACAAATATCAGTGTACTCACTCCAGGTGTATCGCTCCATTAGTAAATAGATGCAATTCACTACTACAGTGGTGGACAAAACAATTCCTACCATCAACAGCAGTTGCAATCATGACAACTGAAGAGCGTAATACGCCCTCTATCGGTTTAAATAATTCTCATAGGAAAAAATGGCAATAGGGAAAATATTTGTTTTGGTGTCCCCTACAACCTCCCACAGTTTGTCGGTTTAAATAATTTTCACCCTGTAGAGAGCGGTGGGGAGTAGTATGCAGTCCTGCTGAATATCGTACGATCACTATACAACTGTGTATTTCGTTCAGGGAGTAACATTAATTTCAGTTCTGATACACGTAGTGCAGGTTAGACTGACTTAAAAAGTGTGCATTGTTTTGTTTGTTTTTACTTCTCTGTGGTTGCTAGCATCGACCATACTGCGTAATGTTTTAGTTACATTATTTTACAATTGTAATTGTTTGCCATTTATACCGGTTTTGCAGCACCTAACTATACCTGGTCCTGTCTTGATGTTGTGTTCCAATTGCTCCCGTCCCTCGTCCACGCAAGTGTTTACATCGTTTCTACAGTCAGGTAGTCCTGGACTTTAAGGTTTTGGTATAGGATCCTCTAGCCCTGATTATAATACTAATGCAGGTAAAAATAAATCAAACCTAGCGGCTTGTGCAATGAAGAGTTAGGCCAAAATTAATTTATTCTTAGTTAATTATTTAATATTAATACAATTCCAACATACGCAAAGCACCAAATGTTCTTTCTAGAAACACTAGACAGTTATTTACATCGTACTCGATTTACTTTTTATTGTAGTAATGTAATACTATTTTGATGTAGATTTTATTTTCAGTACAATTTTGGCCTGACTCGTTCAACCGGCAGATGTACGTTTAAAATTAACAATATTCTTGGACTGTTGTCACAAAATCAAAGCGCATTTTATGAAAACGCCCAAAGAATAGAACCTCGACAACCGCAAGGCACCCAACCATGAAGAATCTAAAACCTCAAATAAGAGATCAATACAGGTTATGACTTAAGTGTTAAATTCAGTCCATTATAAAACAAAAACAAGTATAACAAATGCAGTCTAAAATTACAGATATAAGATTTACCTGACATTTGGGAAATTCTTCAATTGGTCTGTCAACTTTCCAACCAAGTAGCGGAGGAATACATATGAGGCCGCTGAGTATCCAGACGAGAGTAATCATGATTGCAGCTCTGACAGGTGTTCTCTTCTTCAAGTAGTCCACTGCTTGAGTAATAGACCAGTATCGGTCCAAAGATATCAGGCACAAATTCATAATAGATGCAGTGCATAACAAGACGTCCATTGCACTATGCACATCGCACCACCAATTACCAAAAATCCAATATCCCATTATCTCATTTGCTAATGAAAATGGCATTATCACCAATCCCAGGAAGAAATCAGCAACTGCCAGCGATGCTATGAACCAATTTTGGATATTTTTCAAAGCTTTCTCTGTGGCTATAGCAATTATCACCAACATGTTACCAACCACTACAACTATCATCAACATGGTTACAACTATGGATGCAATGATGATGTGTGGCATGGAATACCCACTGGGGTATAAGGAATGTATGACGTAATCGGTCTCGTTTGAAGTGGCGTTGGTGTTATTGATATATGTTGCACTTGAAGCATATGTTGTGTTGTCTCCATCACTGTCATAGAATAGGAGGTAGTTGATGTTGAATCTGTCCACAGATGAATCGTTGTACGGATCTTCCCCTTCATATATCTCCATTCTTTAACCCTCTTCTATCTTCCGCTTGTTTATACCCGTGTTGTTCTTCTCAGACACTTCATTGTAGAGGCACAGTTTCTATTCTGCTCATCAACAATCACATTTTTCTTCCATGTCGTAAAATTATTTGGTCCCAAATTATTCATACAAAATAATTACATTTATTTCCATTTATTTCGTTGATTGTTGTATTATTTGTGTATTCTACAGCAGAAACATTTCTAGTCTCTTGAACGAAATCTACTTTTTAATTTTCTTAGAATTGAAATGGTTATCAATTATGTACCGAGTAGTTCTTATCGGTTACAGTTCAACATTTCTGCTGCCAGGATATAACCATTTGAAGGACTTGGAATCAGGGTAAGTGGAGGAAAGAGGCGATGAAATTACGAACAGATAAAAATGCTGTATGATATATTGAAACCGGTAAATTCCTTGGCGAATTTTAATTAACTACTAGTCAATATTCCTTTTAAACATATACAACCCAATTAATATAAATATAAAATTCTATGAAAATGCCAGACATGCAGCAAGATTCAAACCCGTGTGATTTTTCAGGAACAATCAAATGGAGTGAAAGTAAAACCTGAGCTATATGAAAATGAAAAGAAGAGATAGTTGATTTGTCTGATTGTTTTTCTATTTGTTGAGTTGAACTTTAGGAAAATGCTAGCTAATTCAAGAGGCACGAATATAAATTATTTTAGAGAAATTTGGATATCAAGGTACACTTTTAGGGGTAGATCTCGGATGTTTAAGGACACTTCAAAAAGTCAAATTTATTTTATTTACTCGACCCAAAAAAAATAATTAAAATAATAAAATTAAGAGTAAAACATTAAACCTTTGTGAATATAAAAAGACTCTACTGGGGAAACCAAAGTATGAACCTAAGAGTGTATACGATATATCCAAGATAAATAAAGCGACTGAAAATATACTTAGAAAATTCTTAGAAGCAGGATTCCAAATCTAGTTTTATATAATACAAAGATTTTTAGGTATAAATTTCATTATATTTATATCAAGGAAAAAATAGTTATTGCTCCACAATTCTCAAATTTCAAAACATCGAATGGAGTCTGATGAATTATTTTACAAACATAACTACTCTAGTGATTAAAGTAATAATATCTGGATGCTTATTTAGAAGAAGTACGTTTTCAAACTACTACTAATTCCAAGAGGCTTAGTGCCGCTATATTATTTTGGAAAAAATGCAGAAAGAATAACCTAAAATAATATTTAATCAAACTGCCATTAAAAATGAATATTATTTTCAGCTAAATTTGGCTGGATTAGGGGAAGTGAGGAGAGGGAGTAGGCGCACTTTAATCAAAGAATTGTTGGTATGCCTTGCACTTCAAAGTGCTTATGGCGATACCACGATTCCAGTACAACTAATATATTATACCCGTTTTGCCCGAGGGAACTCTATTTGATATCAGAGAACTTTATAATTTTCCAAATAAATCATAAAGTAACTAAAGAATCAAAATTAAATGAATTTTTATTTGTATATTATTACATTTAGATTAATAAGGGTTTATTATATTTTTTTTAATACTTTAGTTATTCTTAGCTTTGGGAATATTATTTTAGGTATATAATTTAGTAAAGTTGGATTTTTTATGAAAAATAGATATGAACACACAAACACGAGTTATTTTTAACACGAACAAGGAATTGGACTGTACATTTTAAGTTTAGAAAAATATCGTACAAGGTAATTTAATTAAAAATGTAATTACATTATAAAAACACCATTATTCTCTATTGAAATGTATTAAATTTACATCTATTCGTCTATGTACAAGGAAATTTAAATGTCATTGGCTCATGATTTTTCCATACGAAAAGTTTTCTTAGATTCTAGAAGTTTCCAAAGAATTGCGAATTCAGTTTTCATTTATTTTTAATAAATATCAATACCCGTGATAGCTGGCATTATCAACAATGTATTTTCACCCGTTTTTCATATTTTTCACCACATACAACATTCAATCTACTGACTTAGAAACTAAATTAAAAAAATGAACAAATATTGTAGCAGATGTTTATAAGAAAAGTGTTTGTAAACAAAAGGAAATATTTTGTTATTTACGTATTACGGGCCATATATTATAATTTTGCTTTGTAAATAGATTAAAAATTTTATTTTCTAATTATGACAGACTGAAATAATTATAATATGGTCCAATATTTATATTGTCAATTTTATAAAGAAGTAGGTAACCACGTGTTGTGCACATTCAGTAAATATCACGAATAGAGTCGAACGTTGGACCTTTCAAATTTTTTAAGTATTTCGATAGGTTAGGGTCCATTACTGCTCATAGGGAGAGTTTGTACTGACCTATATCAAGTCTCAAGGACATAATTGAGGGTTGGATATTTTCAGAGTTTATTAAAAGGGAAATTTTATATGTTTGGGGGAGGGGGGTTTGTTTAGGGTGTGGCGTCTCATGGCGTCTTTATCCTCCACTCACCATGTTCCATGGTCCTGCGGGGGAGGCTCTACACGTGAAGAAACAAAAGCAGTGCAACCACTATTAAATTACTCCAACTTTACCAGCCCTCAGTAATATTTTATATAAACCTTAACAATTTTGAATTTTCTTTGAGGATATAAAGTCACTCTTATTTATATTTTTTATTTTCATTATCACTCGTAGTGACTTTATCCGTTGAAATAAATTCACATAATTTTTTTTCAGTTTTTGTTACGTGCTAAATTTCGTATTTTATGTATTATTTACACCTATCAACTATCGTAGGAATTTTTCATTCACAATGTTTGAAATATTCGTCTAAATGATTAGGTATATTGGGTGAGGATTTATTTTTGCGTGTCTATGACACATTTTAAAATTCAATGTATTTATGATGCTACGATGATTATATTCTTACACTTTCACTTTAATTCACTCGAATTGTCACTTAAAAGACATCGAGTTAAAATAAATAAATAAAAACAAAAAAAATTAAACACTTTTGAAAAAAAAAATGTCAGCCTTCAGATGTTTTCACAGCGGATCTTCTTACTTCTCACAGACAGGCAATTGTTTTAATTTACAATTTTATGGAAATAAGTATAAAGTAAAGTGTTTTGTTTCACACTGGCAGTGCTAAGAGGGTCATTGTCATGATTTAGCAATGTTGAATTTGTCTTGACACAAGATAATCACACATTAGAGATGGACCACACATGGATCCATGTTATGTATAGAGGCTGCATGGCATTTCGACACGAACTGGTTTAGCGGGGCGGATGGTACAGTTACGCTCGGCTTCCGCG
The DNA here is from genome assembly GCA_030220185.1 of Diploptera punctata. NCBI lineage: Eukaryota > Metazoa > Arthropoda > Insecta > Blattodea > Blaberidae > Diploptera > Diploptera punctata. The sequence continues at coordinate 172,089 of JASPKZ010000017.1, forward strand.
TAGCTGCCTGACTGTTCTAGCAAGCTAGCTTCCGCAGCTGTGGAGCCCGCCGTCCCGGCGCATGCGTATGGACCCTCAGAGGATGCTGTTTTGCCTAAACATGCTCAATATCTGGATTCGAAACAAGCACCCGACGGGTTTAAAACGTTCTGTTACAGATTAAATGACCGAATCTTAACAATCTCATGTATTGATTTTCACCGCCCGCGTCAAAACTTTCTGATTCCAAACGAATTGTTGTATTTACTCTTCGTGTCTGATCAATCTTCAAAACATTAATTACACATCCATTGTAATACTGTACTTAAATGTAATAGGATTACATTTCATTACAACATAACCCTCAACTTGCGTACATCTGAATTGAATTATCACCGTGACGTCAAACGCTACCCTAACAGGACGAAACAAAATTACTATAGAATAGCGTCTATTATTCTATTGAATAGTGGTGTTCTAAGAATTCCAGCACTTTTAAATATATTTTTGTAAATGATTGTGTAAAATAAAAATTAATTAATAACGTTTCCATTTCCAACTTAAATTAAGCACTAATTCTAAGCTCAGTGCTTACAAATTACAAAAATATTATTATTAACTAATTAACTCACTGGCATTAACGAACCCGTAGGTTCATGGCCGCGCGGACATAAGCTCTCCATATATCCCTACTCTGAGACAATGTTTTCCAATCAAACCCTGTATACTCTACTTCCCTCAAATCATAGTTAATGTAATTCTCCCACCTCATTCGTGGTCTACCAACTGGGCGTTTTCCCTCTGGTTTTCCTACAAGAAGCTTCCATGCACGTCTTTCATTCCCCAATCGTGCCACATGTCCTGCCCATCGCAGTCTACGAGACTTAACTGTTCTCATTATATCTGGCTTCCTATATTATTATTAACTACTATTATTATTTTGTCCAACGCTGTGGTTTCGAGATAGCGTGCTGCTTGTCACGCAGCGGGCTCGGGTTCGATTCCCGGTCGGGATAGGCTCCTGGGTGAGGTTTTCGGGATTTGTCCACACCTGTAAGACAAATGTCAGGAAGCTTAGGTCCCCGAAAGTCATCCAGCCAACATCATCATCCTTATATTATCATCACCATCCATCACCGGTGTGGAAAGCAACAGGAAGATACCACACCTATAATTCCTTAGTAAACCTGCAAAGCATAGCATGAAATTCTATGATTGCAGTGAAAGACCTGCCCTCGGGCAAAATTACTATAGAATAGAATTATTATTTTAATATCGCTATACTCTGCATCACTCTCTATTAACCCTCTCTACACCATACGTCTATGCACTCCTTGATCCCACTGATTTTTTGGTCTCCTCTTATTTCTTTTGCCCTCCGCTTCAAAATATATCATCTTCAGTATCCAGCAACCTGACATCCGCTTTACATGGCTAAAGAATTTCAGCCTTCTTTCTTCAATAACTTCTAGAACATATTTTTGAACATCCAAAAGTTGATCTCTGTCACGAATAGTTCAGTAAAATTTACAATGGTTGTAGGAAAACTACTGTAATGCAGAATTTTTTATCTTCTTCTTCTCTTCCTTCCAAGTATTAGGCCAGGGCCTGTTACGATCCTATATAAAATTTTCCCTCCAGCGTTTCATAGGACGGCCCAGAGATCTTCGTCCTCTTGGTATATAATTATAAACAGCTTTGGGGATCCGATTTGAACTCATTCTTTGAAGATGCTGTTTCCAATTTAGTTGGCACTGTTTAAGTTATTCCAAAATTGGCGTAGTCTTCAATTGTTTTAAGATATCGGTGTTGCTCTTCCGATCCCATCTGGTGTAATCCGCTGTTCTGCGCATGAATATCATTTCACAAGCCGTTATTCTGCTTTCATGTTGTGTTTTTAGTGTCCATGAATTTTTTAATAATACTAGTAATAATGAAATATATAATATATTATTATTATTATTATTATTATTATTATTATTATTATTATTATTATTATTATTATTATTACTCCCAATGCCACTAGGTTGCCCTACAATATTTCTTGCATTCTCTCCTGGCATTAACAGACTTGTAACTCACTTCTCAGATTGGTGAGCTTGGAAGGCAGAATTGCTTTACCCCGATTATATAATGAGCGTTAAATGATAACGATGCGCCAGGAGAGTCCTTAAACACAATCTAACCAAATTCCAAATCATGGACCCTTTAAGGTAAAATTTCTGAGCGAGAATTTCATGGTCTGAATGGGAATCAAACTTGCGACCTCATGAACTGCAGCCAGAAGATGTGACCATGAGGCTGGTTTATTATTATTATCATTATTATTATTATTATTATTATTATTATTATTATTATTATTATTATTATTATTATTATTATTATTATTATTATTATTATGGAAGATCACAGAATACCCAAACAAATGTTAAGATATCAACCTGCAGGAAGAAGAAGACCAGGACGTCCACTCAAAAGACTTCTGGATGGTGTTTCTCTTGAGGCCGAAACAGGTCAACAAATGGCCTAAATTCGTGAATGTACTATGATGATGATGATGATGATTATTATTATTATTAAAAATTATAGAATAGGAGTGACCTTCCCGCTATGGCCAAACGCCTTTGGTGTTGATTTTCATCCATCTTTTATTCCAAAATTCTCTTTTTTATTCATATTTTAATTTGATATTTCTAGATTAAATAAATGTGATGTTACTCCTACTTTCCTGCTCCCTTGAGATGTCCATTGGATAATGATTCTGATCGTCGGGTTTCTTCTTTTCTAAGATGTTCGAACAATTTCAACTGCTTGTTTTTTTTTTTCAGTGCGGTTTAATATTCACATATAAATTACTATCCTTTTTTTTTTGATTGTATAATTTAGAAATTTCTGCAATATTGAGATCCTAACTGCTCTTCAACAAAAGTTCCATTTCCAAAGCTTGGAACTTCATTTGTTCTTACTTGTTTTTATTATCCAACTTCCATAATACGTTATGAATTCAAGTACAGTCCTGTCTAAACGTTTTAGCAAATTCTAAAGTAAGAAAACAATTAAGGTTATTCGTATTTTTTTTAATCTTACAAATCTTCACCGATCCGAGTTAGTAGACACCGAAAAGAACCATAACAAAAATGTAATTTTTTCGGAAAAAACTTGGCACACAATGAATTAAGAAGAGTAAGATTGAGTTCGTTAACCAGCAATATCAGACGATTAAAAGTTGGTGTTCACATGAAGCGAAAATATAAAAATCACGACAGCGGCAGCAATTTTCGATTTATCGCAACGAAAATACCAATAAAATAAAACGAGAAACATTTTTCTCCGAAATCAGCAAAATCCGAGAATTAAGAATACTCGTTTATTTGAAAGTCTTCTATTAAATATTACTATACTAGTTGCCATGTTTATTTAATTATCAAAATCAGTAAATATATTTTAATGTCATCCCAGCCAAACAATGGTCAAATTATTTTAAAAATCTATGAACCCAAACTCCAAATACTCTCACTTTACCATCATCCAATAACACCTCTACAGACATGATTACAGAGGATGAACTATCACAGTATTAACGAAAATGAGAATCAAGAAAGCTCCTGGAGAGGATTAAATCAGTATTGAACTATTTAAAAATGCAAATCCTCGTTTTTTTAGACAGATTACTTACATTCTTAAATAAACCATGGAAAGGGAGAGACATTCCCGTAATTTGGACAAAATATATTGTAATACCAATATTTAAAAAAAAGGAGACAAGAAAAGCTGTGAAAATTACAGAGGCATCAGCTCATTAAATACTGGATACAAAATTTAAGCCAATATAATTAACAACAAATTATACAAACATTTTAACAGCCTCCTCAGCGAAGAACAGAATGACTTTCGTGAAGTTGGATCCTGCTGTGATGGTTAATTCTCCATGAAATTATTAATAGAAAAACACAGGGAGTTCAGTCTAGAAACTCATTTAGCTTTTGTAGACTTCAAAAAAGTGTTCGACAAAATCGATAGGAATAAATTGTTCGAAATTTTAGCTGACAACAATCTATCACAACAGCATACTTTAAATTTGTACAATATCTATAAAACAAATTTGATTTCAGTTCGAATTAATAACACACAAACAGAATGGAACGAATTTAATAGGGGCGTAAGATAAGGATGTGGCCTCTCGCCCTTGCTCTTTATCATATACATGGATAGAATAATTCAAGATTGGCGACAGATGAGACACGGTTCTATCCAAATTAATACAAACCTAAAAATAGACTCCTTGCTTTCTGCAGATGATTTGGTATTAATAGCTCCAACAGAAACAGATTTACAGCATTCTGTACACAATTTTAATATAATTGCAAAAAGGTGCAATATGGAAATCAATACAAAGAAAACTAAAGTGATGGCCCTTTTGTGGGAAATACGCTATACCGAGCAAAATTGTTTTGGATGATGAATTTTAGGACGAGTAAATGAATTTAATTATTTGGCTTATAATTTACCATTTCAAGATGAAGGTGATATATCAAAGAAAAACAGAAATTTAACAAAAACAACGGGGATAATTAACAGTATAATGAAACCATCTTTAATACAGAAGAACACAAGATTTTGGCTTTATAAGGTTCTCGCAAGACCAGTATTAAGATATGGTAGTGAAGCACGGACATTATGAAGAAGAGATGAAAGCTGAATGACAGCAAATGAGATGCGATTTATGCGCCGTACAGCAGGCTATACAAAGTGGGACCATAAAAGAAATGAGGAAATTGTGGAAGAGTTGGATATAGAACCCATTCTGCACCATATACAAAACTACCAGAACAACTGGAAAGCCCATCTTCAACGAATGCTGTCTCATAGAATTCCTAAAGGCATGCTTGGTTACTGCCCCCAAGGCAAAATATCACAGGGACGTCCGAAAAAAGCGCTGGATCTTTTAAAAGAAATCTAAATTTATATTTGCTCTAACCTCGACTTCATCAGTGTTTTTGGTATAATTCATCATATTTATACTATAATAATAATAATAATAATAATAATAATAATAATAATAATAATAATAATAATAATAATAATAATAATAATAATAATAAAAATAATATTAATAATAATAATTATTATTATTATTATCATTATTATATTATTATTATCATTATATTATTATTATTATTATTATTATTATTATTATTATTATTATTATTATTATTATTATTTATTATTATTATTATTATACTAGATGATAATTCAACAATATATACACTCCAGTTTGCAGATGACCAATTGATATTGGCTCAAGAGTTTGAAGATATAGAATACCTCACTAGAAAATTAATACAAGAATATAGTTTATGGGGTTTAAAGGTCAATATGGATAAATCTAGATATATGACAATAGGGGATCTTCCTCAATATTTAATACTATAAGAAGATTTAGGGACAAATATACACACTGAAGAATATAAGTATTTGGGAATTAAAATTACTAAAGATGGAAAACAAGAAACAGAGATAAGAAACAGGATCAATACAGGAAAGTATGCTATATCTGCTCTAAATGGAATAGTATGGGACAAACATATCTTCAAAGAAACAAAAAAAACTATTTTTAATACAATAATCAGAAGCATTATTACCTATGGAGCTGATGTGTGGGCTTTAAATGCACAAATGAAAAAAAAAATTGCTCGCCACTGAAATGGACTACTGGAGACGTGCTGCAAGAATATCCAGGAAGGATAAAATCAGAAATTCATATACAAATCAAAAATGTGGGTACAATATTCAATATTATATTTTATAAAGAAGAAACAATTAAATTGGTACGGACACATTAGAAGAATGGAAGAAGGAAGACTACCTAAGATAATCATGGATTGGGAACCACAGGGAAAGAAAAAGAAGGGTAGACCAACTATTACGTGGATTCAGGGAATCAATGAAGCTAAGAGGGAATGGGAAATAGAAGAAGATATATGGATGAACAGACAGGAATGGAAAAATGTGTTGAAACAAATGTGTAGTTAACTGTGAACATGGTTACCGGAAAAATGTATATTCATTGTAAAAGCCGGAATAATAAAAAAAAATATTATTATTATTATTATTATTATTATTATTATCGTAAGTATTATTATTGTTATTATCGTATAAAATGTTGTTTGTATACATGAAATTTACACTGCCACATTTAATGTATCTTTAACTGTTTATAATATATATGTGAAAATATTTCAACGTAAAACCCATACTGTTTTCCTCGATACTTGAAACTTTCATAATATTTGAACACTTTTTTTGGAAATAATGTACATACTGAAGATAAAATATATATTAAAATGTTAATAAACACCCATTATTTGTTTTACGATATCATGTGCAGAGTGACTGGCATATATTAAATCAAATTAGTTGAAAATTATTAATTATTAGGAAATAATACAATATACGTTCATTAGGTATAGGACTGGATAGAAATCTATTGATAAACTTTCACACATTGCAGAGGAACATTATACGGGGTGAATCATAAAAATGGCTAAACGTTTGATCGCGTTGTGTGATGAAAATATTACCATTACAGGAAGTATGAAATTACCGTTGGAAATGCAATTATTCAAATTACAGCAATGAAATAAAACAAAACAGTGCAGAATTTACGTCATTAGTCAAAATGGCGTTGAATATGCAACAGCAAATTACAATTGCTGCATGGGAAATAACGTATGCTAATGATCGTGAGGTCGCAAGACGGGCAAGACGTGAGTTTAACGTAGCATTGCAGCCGTCGACTGTGTGGAAGTGGAGAAAACGACTGCTGGAAACGGGAAGGATGCAGAAAATCAAACCTCCTGGAAGGCCTCGCATTAATACGGATGCAAAAACAACGAAGAAAATTGTGGAGGCGTTTGACACTAGCCCACAAAAATCAACCCGTCAAGCTGCACGTGAGCAGTGATTTGTTTTTATTTTCGTTCTATTATTGTAATTTGAAGGATTCCCTTTCCAATGATAACATCATATTTCCTTTAATAATAATATTTTCGTCACACAATGTGATCAAATGTTTAGCCATATTTCTGAATCACTCTGTATGAGGAACCCGTGGACTGAGGTGATTTATTATAGAATAATGTGATTTTGATATATTATAGACATACAGTATGACTTTTGGATCATAGTAAAATGTGTTCTGATAGACTACAAATAAAACAATAATCTAATAATTACCTGAAGTAGATACTCTTAGAATCGTACACCACAATACGTATAAATCCGTTTGTCTTGGCCATTACGAACAGCTGTATATCTGTAAAAAAAAGTACAACCAGTATGTATTAAAGAGTGAACAGATACTGTATAATGTTTAACAAACAAGTGTGAGTTTTATTATCCATGTATATATATATATATATATATATATATACATATGAGACAAGATAAGAAAAATAAATGCCTGGACGGGATTTGAACCAGGACCTCTGAGTTGATATCTCAGTGCGCTACCACTTACGCTACCAGGCGAATCCAGAATGAACACTTATTTTTCTTATACGTATTCTATATTATTACCAGATTTAGCGGGAACTCGGTCTCCACTGCCATCTAGTAGCTACTATAACAAGTAAGCAAATTAAAGAGACTATTTAACTCATGCCCCAAATGGGAGTCAATGGCCAATCACGTTTCAATGATTTCTGTTTTACAACCAATCACATTCGTGTTTTACCAAATATTTATCAGTGTTAAATTTACCATATTAAAGAAAGTTCCTCCTTTTTAATATTCTGAACAGGTCTGACCATTATTTTGCAGTGACTGACTCTATAACATAGCTCTATAAGAAATACGGCTACCAGATTGTATATATAGTGCATGGATGTCAACACATAGCGCTTGCAGGAGTTAATATAAAAACATTTGTAGCAATTGATTATGTCACCAAAAAAACACTGTTTGCACTTTCTTAAATATATTTTTTTCCCTGGTAATAATCCAGAAAAATATAATTGTCATATTTACATCATACGACATCAGAATTGAATTAATATACAGTTTGATGTGTTTCATTTTTTCTCCACTAGAGAGCATTCTTACAATATTACGTTCCTTTGGCAATAAATAGTATGATCTGGTTGCAGTAATAAACAAAAGAAGCAGATGAAGCGTACCAATCGTCTCTCATTTGTTTTCAAACATCGCCGTTTACATTAAATATATAAATACTATAAATAACTATAGTTAAATAATGATTTGTGAGTAAACAGCTTAATTTTATTCGTTAAATAGTCCTAACAAATGCCACTCTTGATTTCCAAATTATCTAGATAAATTCAATCCTCACTTCGTGAGTCGTGAATTTATCGATAATTTTGGAAATCACTCGTGGCATTACTTATGAATATTTTTGCTTTATGGCAGTGACGCTTTTTCTGTGTTATAATTAAACCTTTTTTACATTGAGCAATGCAAGCTTAATATGACAAGATAAGAAAAATAAATGCCTGGACGGGATTTGAACCCGGACCTCTGAGTTGATATCTCAGTGCACTACCACTTATATATATTGCAATTTTATGAGTATTTGAGAATAAAGTTCTTACGAAAAATTTTGGACCAAACAGAGATGAACAGAGAGGATAATGGAGAGGACTCTAAAACAGTGAACTACATAGTCTATATAGGAAGTCTCGTAGACTGAGATGGGCTGGACATATGGCACGATGTGGAACGAAAGAAGTGCACGGAAGCATCTTGTCAGAAAACCAGAGGAAAAATGCCCAATTGGTAGACAAAAAATGAGGTGGTAGAATAACATTAACTATGATTTGAGGGAATTCGATTATACAGCGAATGATTGGAAAAAACTTAGTTCAGGATAGGAATGTATGGAGAGCTTATATTCGCGCGGCCATGAACCTACAGGTTCGCGGGTTCAAACCCGTCCGAGGTCGATTGGTTTTTAGGATGGAAAAATTGAAGTGTCAAGTCCTCCGGGACTGACTTCAAGTCGTCATTCTGAAGATTTTTCAGGCTCGTGATATAACAGCAAGCCTGAATAAAAGGCATCTGTGCAAAATTTATCTTCTTCTTCTCCTTCACTTCACGGGCTAGGGAAAAATTGCCTGTTCCGCCTCACAGGTGTTCTGTCCATCTTTTCACTGGCCTTTCTACATTCCTCGAACCTCTTGGCTTGTAGTTGAATGCTATTCTTGGTAATCTTGTTACATTCATTCGTTCCACATGTGTAAACCATTTCTCTCTATATTCACTGATTTTCTCATTTAATGGATATATATCCCCCCGTGGACTAACACCTCGACGTGGTGGGGGCGCCGAGTACTCAATGAACCAGACGACCAAATCGGGGAAGTTTAGCTTTGCTAACTTGCCGATTGGTTAGAGGTGAGAGAAAACTAAGAATAGTCCGCAACGTGGGAGACGTCTGCCAGAAGGATGACATCTACCAAGAAGTATGCAACGGTCTACGAGGCGATGTGATACCAGGAGATCGCAACGGCTCAAGGGGCGGAAGCAGCAACCCTCTCTAAAGGGAATACTTAGAGGAGCATGAGACAGCAGCCCTGTCATTATCCTTACCCTGCACAGCGCTCGTAACGCGGCCAGGGGACATTTATTATTACTGATTCATCTCAAAGCAAAGGCCGGATTGGATACGAACACAGCAAGAAATACCAAGAAGAATGTATAATTATAAACCAAAAGGGAGAACAATGTTGGGAAGACCATTGAAGAGATGGAAGGACCAATTCGACTTATAATGAGATCGGAACAGGCCATTGGGCTTAATCCTTCTTGTTGTTGTTGATGATGATGATGGATATATATTTTACTCTGTTCTTATATCTTCATTTTTTATCCGATCCAATCTTGTGCAGCCTTTTGTTCTTCTAAGGAAGTTCATTTCTGCGCTCTGTATTCTACTTTGTAATTTGTCGTTATCCAAAATGTATCTATCCAGGTAATACTTGAGTCACTGCTACTGTAGTTGTCTAATTGAGACGATCTGCCAACTACATGCCACTCGTCGACATATGCAGGTAAATAAGCCTATCTAAATTAACGTGGTTAAGAAACTCCCGCTACGGAGCACCGTGTCCCCATTTGGCACGTATGGGGGATATACATATTGTCAGTTTATTATTTTTACAGTATGTAGTTTTAGGATTGGAAGTAAATATCAATAAAACTAAATATATGGTCACACGTAGAAATTCGTTAAATAATGGAAATGGACAGCTAATGACAAATGAGGGAAATTTTGAGGAAGTGGCTGAATTCAAATACCTAGGAACAATAATCACAAATAGGAATGAGATGCACAAAGAAATTAAACATAGGTTCAAATCTGGAAATGCGTGCTATTATGCATTGCAGAGACTCTTGATGTCCCAACTCCTTTCTAAAAACGTTAAACCGAAAATATATAAAACTATTATTCTACCAGTTATATTATATGGGTGCGAAACATGGCCTCTTACCTTAAGAAAGGAAAGGAGATTACAAGTATTTGAGAATAAAGTACTTAGGAAAATTTTTGGACCAAAGAGAGGTGAACAGACAGGTGAATGGAGAAGACTACATAACAATGAACTACATGGTCTTTTAAGGAAGCCAGATATAATAAGACCAGTTAAGTCTCGTAGACTGTGATGGGCAGGACATGTTGCACGTATGGGGAATGAAAGACTTGCATGGAAGCTTCTTGTAGGAAAGCCAGATGGTAAACGCCCAGTTGGTAGACCAAGAATGAGGTGGGAGAATAATATTAACTATGATTTGAGAGAAGTAGATTATACAGGGAATGATTGGAAAGCATTAGATCGGGATAGGGATGTATGGAGAGCTTATGTCCATGCGGCCATGAACCTACGGGTTCGATAGTGCCAGTGAGTAAGTAAGTAAGTAAGTAGTTGTTCTATATAAAGAATAAACTCCAGGAAATCATTGCAATAGAAACAAGACCAATGTAACGTCTTCTGAATTGAGAGATTCCATAAAAAAATAAATATCCTCATCTCGCGTCCAACTCAGGGTCGGGTAGAGGAATGAGATGAGACGAAACCATTATTTTTATAGATGTCTGTGAACGACAAGGGTACCGACAGACCAATCATGACGCACCGTCATAGGGGCTGACGGATGAAATGAAACGGGTGAAATGGAGAAATGGTGGAATGAAATTTGTGATAGGGGAAAACGGGATAAATCCCGAGAAATACCTGCCCAAGCTTCGTTTCGTCCAGCACGAAACCCACATGGAGTGACCGAGACTTGATCTCGGGACCCCAGCGGCGAGAGGCGAGCGTCTAACCGCTTGCGCCATTGAGCCGCCTAGATGCCTTCAAAATGCAGGCAAGTGTTTCGCGGTTCGAACCATATCAGATAGATCCTAGGCTAATAATCGTGCTAGGCACTGACTCAACGAGCCTGAAACTCTTGTCCAGGTCTCGGAGAAACCTTATGTACCACTAGGCACAACAGAGTAAGTAATATTTTCGTACGAATGAAAAGGTTAAATAAAATATTACTGTTACAACTACCTTAAAAAAGTTTTGATAGAAGTCGTCCGTATCTGTCATAAATATACACAATCAAACAAATTTTGCCGAGATTTTTTCTAAATGATCATATTTTAAACTTTTTTATTCGTATATTGCTAAGACTTCTTGGTTTTTGTTGTCATTTGAATCTACGATCCTAGTTGTACACAAAGAAAGTGTCTGCTCCACTTAGGATACGATAAACAAATGACTTCCAGTGGTCCTGGAGAGACAAAAGAATATCCGGTGTGGTCAGAATCCACAGGTGCCGGACACTCAGCGTTCTGTAATGTCTCTTAACAAATACCATATATTTTTGTCATGATTTCACTCCTAACAAAATAACTATACTACAAAAAAGTACACATTGCTCAGGGGATGAAATTCTTGCATTTATAGATACTACAGCCATGTAGGAGGCTCCATGGCGCAAGTGGTTAGTAACTCGATCTCCATCTCTGGGCCCCGAGTTCGCTTCTTATCGATCTATGTGGGGTTCGTGGTGGAAGAGTAGGAGCCAGGGCACATTTTTCTCGTGGTTTTTCCAGTTTTCCCATTCCAAAACTTCATTTCACCACTTATCTATACCCACGTCAACTTTCGTTTCATTTCTATTTATCTTCTTCTTCTTCTTCTTCTTCTTCCTTCCAAGTATTAGGCCAAGGCCTGTTACGGTCCTATAGAAAATTTTACCTCCAGCGTTTCATAGGACGGCCCAGAGATCTTTGTCGTATAAGACTAAAAAGCACAATAATAGTCCCTTCGATTGGTTGCTGGCCAAAGGAAGGCAAAAGCAGTGATGGGGCTGCCATCTTATAGCCTCTCCTCAGGCTTTCTTGGAGAAGAAAAGAAAATAAAGGATAGAAGAAATGGAAGAAAGGAAAGACTCCCTAGCCCTCGGATACCCTAATAGCGACTGGGTCGAAAAAAATAAGAGTTAACAAAGAGAGATTAGATGGTAAAGTTAAAAAGATAGTCTGGTATAAGTAAGTGGAAGAAAGGAAGAATACCAGATCGGTTAAAGATAAAAGAAAGGAGCAAAACACACGTAAGGGGAAGCAATGTTTTGCTCAGCTTGGGCACATTGTGGTCGCCATCCACATATCCCCTAGATGGGGATCACCGTGTATATCACAGACCATTAATAATAGCGGCTTCATCTCATTTCATCCCTCCGCCTGTCATTACGTCGGACATGAGTACGTTACACCGTATCGTAAACCTAACATGGTAAAGTCGGCCCAGTCATTTAGTTTACAGGCACTTTGGTTTGCTTTGCACGCATATTAGCATATCAAGCGGCGTTGTCACTAGAATAAATGTTTACCAACTAATGATATTGCAAAAGACAAAAATTGTAATTATTAGCAGAGAACTATTTTTTAGTTTTTCGTGGTTGAAGATACATCAGGTGTCTTAGAATCCTCTAACAGCAACTTCCCGGCTCTACCTGGCAGTAACAATGGAACTTTTAAAAAACAAAATTTCCGATATTAATCAAGATGGATGCAACATGTTCATCGAATGAAAGATCACAGGATACCAAACAAATGTTAAGGTATTAACCTGCAGCAAGAAGAAGACCAGGACGTCCATTCAAAAGGCTTTTCGATGGAGTTTCTCTTGAGACCGAAAAAAGTCAACAAATGGCCTAAATTCGTGAATGTGTACCGAAAGTACTATTATGGTACGTGACATCTATGTACAGTTATCCTCCCTCTTCAGTGAAATTTATGAACTGTGCCAATTTCCTTCCTCACCTTCCTACCCCTTCCCTCTGCGCTGTCTGTAAGTGCGCAACTTCCCCTCTTCCTCGGAACACTCAAATATGTGAAGCAAGTTGTAAACAGGGTAATTTTCTTTCACTCATTCAATACATTCCTTCGTTTATCGTCTAGTTGACGTCAGTCAGCTCGAGGAGAGCTGAGTTGTTTTGGTTTTTGGTCCGGTAAGCCAGGGTAGGGTCTCCGGGGTATGGACCCTAACCCTCAGCTGGAATAAAAGGTATGCATGAGTGCTTGTGTGACTAAATATTGTCATTTTTTATTATTTCTGTATTGTCCACTAAACTGGATTCAAGTAATGACCAGGTTAATTGATTTATATTTATATTATTTGTGTATTCATGTTTTCTTTAAAGTTTTGTAATGATCAAGAGTTATTTCTGTTTAAGCATTTTTTCATATCTCAATACCAGACTAATAATTAGAATATTAAATTCTATTTTTAGAAAACAAGAATGTTTAATTACTGTGCTTGTTAGCTATGCTATTGCTGCCTTATATTTTCCCTATATACAAGCTTTCTCAAGGTTATATTAGCTCCCATCTTCCTTCTAGCTTCCATGATTGTAAATATCATACTGAGTTAAATACGAGTAATATAAATTACTACAGTGTGTTTAAGAATTCTTGTTAATAATTAACATGTGTTATTAAATCTACACAGGAAAGATGAATCAATCTTTGCCTCAGATGGGCCCGGGCAAAGAAATATAGATAGCACTTATATTTATGAACTGGACGCTACAATTAGGATAGCTAAATATATTAGTAGATTCTCTCTCTCTCTCTCTCTCTCTCTCTCTCTCTCTAGGCTAGTAAAGATCCAAATATGATAACAGGCTCGGGTTTGATGGACCAGAAGGATCGACGACCGTGCAAATGTATTATGATGATGTTAATTTTTAAATACATTTACTCATTTCTATACTTGTACTCATTCTGGTATCGAACCGAAGAGTCCGTGAAAAAAACTGTTGTACATTTAGGGAACAAGTCCCCAGACAAAGCGTGTTTTGATGCAGAAATTGCTCTTACTGCAGCGGGTGAAGTGAATAAATGTGTTGATGAAGTTATAAAAACCTCCGGGGAGTAATCAGCAGGTCATGGCCTCCTGCTGTGTTGAAGTAACAGTCCTATTCAATAAACACGACTTCTCCATAACGCTAATCCACAAGTTTAACTTCTATCAAACATAATCCTACAGCCATTACATGGATTTAATTTTTATACTTGAAGATCGACAAAAAAATTCACCATTCGAACGTGCATTTGATCCTAAATGTTCTTCCCTTTTCATTACGATTATTTTTAATCGCTTTAATTTGTCTCTTTTTTAAATGAATTAATCTTCTTTTACCAATGTTATTATTATTATTATTATTATTATTATTCTGACTTCTGGATGGTGTTTCTCTTGAGGCCGAAACAGGTCAACAAATGGCCTAAATTCGTGAATGTACTATGATGATGATTATTATACTATGTTCAAATATCATCATTATCATAAGTAAAGTCATGACTGATTTGGAAATAAAGAGTGGCATTGTTTGGACTTATTTAACGAATACAATTAAGTTGTTTACTCAAAAACCATTATTTAAATATAGTTATTTTAAAATATTTATATATTTAATATAAACGGACATGTTTTGTGTGGTTATGTTTAATTTGTTTATCCACTGCAACTTGATCATATTATTTATTGACAAATAGGATCTCAATATTGTAAGAAAGCGCCCCAGTGGAGAAAAAAATGAAACACTTCAAACTGTATATTATAACGAACAATATAGGCCATTAGTCTCGGGGTAGCGTGCTGCCTGGTCATGCACCGGACCCGGGTTCAATTCCCGGTCGGGACAAGCTCATGGGTGAGGATTTTTTCGGGGTTTTTCCTCACCTGTAAGACAAATGCCAGGAAGCTTAGGGTCCAACGGTCCCCGAAAATCATCCAGCCATTATCATCATCAGTCACCGGCATGTAAAGCAACGGGAAGCTACCACACCTATAATTCCTTAGGAAAGCTGCAAGGGATGCCATGAAAATGCTATGATTGCAGTGAAAAGCCTGCCCTCGGGTAGAATTGCTATTATATAATTTATTTTTTTAGTAAACAACTCAGTAAAATCATTATTTAAAAACAAAATAAATTATCAAACACAAAATTATCAATCGTGTAGCTTCAAGAAATTTGTTCGTTGCTGTATTCAATGTATTTGTTGGAGAGTTAGTCACTGCAAAATACTGCTCTGACCTGTTCAGAATATTAAAAAGAAGGAGTTTTCTTATACATAAAAGCTGGAGGTGGTAAAGAGAATTCGATGAATAATGAGTGAAAAACGACTCTCATTGATTGTAAAATAATTAATTGAAACGTGACTGGTCATAGACTCCCATTTGGGGCATGACTTAAATACTCATCAAAATTTCAGGGGTTTAACCTGGTTCAGGTCTCTTAGATCTACTGGAAACTTGTACGCATCCTTCCTTTATTTACTGACATTTCTTCTACCTTCTGGATTATAGCTAAAATTAATAATAATAATAATAATAATAATAATAATAATAATAATAATAATAATAATAATAATAATCGTCATCATCTACATTCATTGATTAGGTCTGTTGACCCGTTCCGACTTCAGCCCATCTCTTTCTAGGTCTGCCCACATCTCGGGTGCCTTTAGGTTTGTATTTTATTTGTTTTGGATATCTATCTTCATTCATTCTGTCTATGTATTGCTTCCATTTTTGTCTATATGTATCTATTTTATCAGTTATTGCAAATATTTCAAGTTCCTGTCTTATTTCTGTGTTCTTGATTCTGTCTTCCTTAGTGCACCCTTTAACAGATCTCAAAAATTTCATTTCTTCCGCCGTTATCCTACTTAGATCTTGTTTTTTATGTATCCAGGCTTCTGAACCATAGAGCAGTACCGGTACTGCCAATGTTTTATAAGATTTCAATTGGGTCTCTCTTATTGTTTTATTATTTAGTGATCGTTTTATCGTACCACATATTCCCTGGAATTTTGCTATTTTGTTACTTATATCATTATCATAATTAAATGAAATGTCACATCCTAGATAATTGACATGATTCACCTGTTCTATGATTTTGTTTCCTATTACTATTTTGGATCTGATTTGATTTTTCCCTTGGAATGCCATTACCTTAATTTTTTCTATGGATATTTTGAGATTATATTGTTCACATGTATTATGTAATTTAAAAATATTCCTTTGAAGCTCATCTTCCGTATTTGCTAATATTACCTGGTCATCAGCATATAATAATGTTTTCAAGTAGTGTGTTTTATCTAATTTTATTCTTTTATTTGTTTCTTCGTTCCATTTTTTATTATATAATAATAATAATAATCTATCTATCTTCGGGTTTTTACAGCTGCTGCCGTCTTCCCGTGCCAAACCTCCAAAGCCTACGGTCTTGGGCATCTTCGATGCTTAGCCCTCTAGCTTGCATTACTGTCTTCATGTTTTCCTTCCATGTTAACCTTGGTCTTCCTCTTTTCTTCTTTCTGTTAGGATGCCATTCATATAGTTGCTTCGGCCATCGCTCATCTTCCATTCTTAAAACATGTCCTAACCACTTTAATTCCTTTTCCTCAATTCTTTTCAATTATGCTTTCTTCTGCTTCCATTTTGTTTCTAATTTCCTTATTTGTGACACGTTCTAATTTAGACTTTCTGGCACTTCTTCATAAATAATCCATTTCTAGAGCTATTAGTCTATTCTTGTAGTACTTATTGATTGTCCATACCTCACTTCCGTACATTGCAACAGATTCCACCAATGTTTTACCAATATATTTTTTGTGTCTTTCCAAATATGCTTATCCCACCATATGGAATTTAATGATGATATTATTTTGCTACTCAATTCAATTCTATGTTTTATGTTCTCTTTGCCTATACCTTCGATGTTATCCATAATCATTCCCAAATATTTAGTTTGTTTCACTTGCTTTATTTGGATTCCATCTTCCAATACTAAGTTTTCTCTTTCATTGCTATTTATTGCCAGATATTCTGTTTTTTGTAAATTTACTGTGAGACCCCATGATTCATATGTGCTTTTCAACCTTTTTATCATGAATTCCATATCAAAATTGTCTTGCGCTAAAACCAGTTGATCATCGGCAAATTGTAATGTCAGCAAAAATCTGTTGCCTATTGGGATCCCCATACCTTTGCAGCTTTGTTTCCATTTCGTTAATATAAATTCTACATAAATATTAAATAAAATTGGTGATAGACTGCACCCTTGTTTCAATCCCTTTGAGGTGTTTATAGGATTAGACATTATATTTCCCATTTTAACATAAGCGGAGTTATCTTTATAGGTTTGTTTAATAATTTCTATTAGGTTTCTGTCAATATTGTATTTCTCCAATACTTCCCATAATTTGTTCCTCGGAATTGAGTCATAAGCTTTCTCTAAATCTATCATTGTCAAATGGGTTTCTTCTCCAACTGCAGTCCGTTTTTCAATTAACTGTTGTATTGCAAATATATTGTCAACACATGACCTTCCTGGTCTGAATCCATTTTGATCTTCTCCTAATTTGTCTTTAACATCTTTTTGTAACTTTGTTTTTAATAACTTCGTAAATAATAATAATAATAATAATAATAATAATAATAATAATAATAATAATAATAATAATAATAATAATAATAATAATAATAATAATAATAATAATAATATGTAAAGCACCCAATGGGCAAAATAAATGAATTATACTGAAACTAGTGTCACGTTACATCCAAGTGTTCAGATTATTTCTGATATTGGCTTAAACAAAATTGGTTGAGAGGAACTGGACTTTTCTTGCAATCTAAGACATGTTAAGTACCACACCACTCACTACACAATTCACATATACAGGGTTGGTTCTTTATTGTAACCTAACGGGCAAACGGCGTTCCGCCTCTCTCGAGCTCTTGCTAGATTCCCCCACTACTGGCTGATTTTGAGTGCGCGCATCTGCCAGCAGCGGCACTCGGTAGTACTGTATCGTCCAGTGTCGGAATCTAGCAAGAGCTAAGGAGAGCCAAACGCCGTATGTCCTTTAGGATATAAATGAAGAACCCTGTACATTAAGGCAGGCCTGGTAAAAAGACTTGCTTGTGCAGATGTGACGGTGCAAACAATGGATCGCAAAACGCGTCATTGTGTGCCTCATCTTGTATTCTTCCCGCATCCGATCCTTGTTTACTATGTCGTCAATAGTCTAAAATCTTTCACTGAGTCCCTTTGTATTCGGAGCTCTCGAAGCGATTCCTCATATGCTGCAGTAGATGGCAGAGTCGTTTGTAGTCTCAAATTTTTAACCGGGAAGGTCTCCCTGGTTAGGACATACAGAATTCGTGAGAGAGCGAAGTACCCGCTTCAGGTATCTATAATCTAAACTTATGGTTAGTATTCGGTCTATTTTCATCCCTCCAATTGTTCCTAATATTGTACTATTTTATCCGTTCAGATTAAAACTATATAACTCATTTCTAATATCTCCAAATTCCTTATTCGCACTTGAGACCTCTGAGTGATAGTTTTATTACTTGGATGGGTTACCGGCCCAACTTCAAAACCCCCAACCTGGAGGACCAGAGTTTAATTTCGGAGTTATCTTTCTCCTAGACAGACTGCCTTACAAGGCTACAGAGTTCTGTCTGCCTCGAGCATCTGGTTTTATGGCGCCAGAAACTCGCCATTCACCTTCCATCTTCAGTAAAAACAGTCCCACCACGTGAAGGTAGATGGAAGGGTTTGGTAGAGAGAGGCTATATTTTGCGCTGACTGTTTGAAGCCTTTTTTAGAGTCTGAGAGCTCATCCTCAGATCCGCCCAGTCATTCTCTACCATTTAGACGAGCATAAATACCAATGGAAATAACATTTAGACAGAATGGAGAATACAAGATTACCCAAAAAGATCAACGCCTACAAACCACATGGAAAAATATATTTGGGACTCACAAGGAAACGATGGATTTGAGACCGGAACAGGTCGCATTGACCTAATCCTGGAAAGGAAGAAGAAGAAGAAGAATATTTTCAAATTTCCTTTTATCAAAAGCGTGCAACCAGCTACACTTATTAGCCCTTAAATTGGCAATGTATCCTGTACGATAATCAAATAGTTTATTTTATTCATTACTAACAGACCGGGCAGATGATGTCCTGCCCGAACATTCAATTATCGTGTCATGGTCGCGATAAAAATACGGAGGGTTGTTTCTGATCTCTGACAACAAATGATTTTTAAGTTTTACCTTAAGAAAAGCCGTGTCTCCACCATGGAGCATGCTCTAATTGATGGCTCTTCACCCGAGCTATGGTTCGGCATCAGAGTTTCCACTGCAGAAGACTCTTACGCAGCACAGCCATGCCTAGAAGTTCCCACTCCTCTTTATATGCTTTCCAGAGACCGTCTATTGTTCGAGGACGCCTGTTTCCCAGTGCCCTTTTGAAGAGTCCAAAGACACAAAGTCCATCGGTGATGCATCAGGAGACTTCACTGGGATGTTGCTGAATGGAATAGCATGTATTCCAGTTTCCTGCTCCATTTCTCCAGGAACGCCAAGGTTGAACCCGAAGTGTGACTGGAGGCCTTGTCTTGGTGCACCCAGACTTGGTTTTTGTCTGTACCATAGAGAGCTGGGATTTCAGTCGGGTAAATTGGGGTGAGAACGTCTTCCTGGTAGTACTGGGAGTTGATTTTGGCCTTTTTAGCTACTCTACGAATGGTCAGTTTTTCATTGTAGCAATATCCCGCGATGACCATAAATCCATTGGAGAAACTTTCTCTGCATTCGGCATACCACTTTTGAAATTTTTTTTCACCCCTTTCTCTATAGTAAATTGCCCGGGATTTGTTGCAGTCTCCTAGATAAACATATGCTTCATCAAGTGTGACCAAAAATTTCCATTTTTCTCCTGCCAGGTGCTTTTCATAGTTTCCTGCTGTTGGTGCGGCATTCGGCAATGTGACGTGGCAACAATTTATGAACCCTGCTTTTGTGGCGCTTCTCCATGTTTAAATCTTTGTTTATTATGGTGTTTACAGTTTTAAGGGATATTCCCAATCTGTTCGCAATCACCCTTTGTGTGGCAGGGTTACCACCAGAGATAAGGACCTTGACCTTTCTGATTACATCTGGGGTGCGGGTAGTAGCAGGTCGTGGATTTGCCCGTTTTTTCCCCCTTTTGGAATTAATCCCAAGCGACCCTTTCCCTTTTTATTAAGCACTGAGCTAATTCCACACTTTGACACCATAAAAGTACGTTTTTGCAAGCCTCAATAATCGTGGAATATCTATAATTAGCGTCGGTAAGGGCAGTAATGAACCCTTCCCAAAACGGGTCTATCTGATTAGGCATTATGAGAGCTACACACGTGCGAGGGTAACAGAAGCAGAACACTGACTGGTTTGATCATCTCGCACACTCTTGTCCTGATGACTCACACTCCAACGTCACAATTTACTTGGCAAATCGTTATCAGAGATCGGAAACAACCCTCCGTATGTTACCTTTTTTGCCATAAAATTCACTAATTAACTTCTCTATGGCATGGTTTCTAATAATTTCCTCACTTCTGTAAAAACTACTTCCCAACCTGACATTGTAATATACTAATATATAACAACAGAATAGCACTGTAAATTGGGACAACTTTGAACAAGGATAATACAACTTTTAACATGTGTCTACAAATTTGAGTTTCCCTCTATTTTGACTCTGTTTTGAACATTGTAGTAACAGCCTTTCATCCAAGGGTATAACACTATGTAGTGATTCTAAGCATATTGTAGAGCATGCTTTCAAGCTGTTTTGAATATAAATATTAATCGTGGACTGTACAAAGGTGACCCATTTTACGGTATAACTTTTCCTCGTAATTTTTTGTTTCATGTATATAAGATAGACTCTCTTTACTGTATTATTTATCATAAGTAATGCCACGAGTGATTTCCAATTTATCTAGAGAATTTGGAAATCAAGAGTGGCATTTGTTAGGACTATTTAACGAATAAAATTAAGCTGTTTACTCACAAATCATTATTTAACTATAGTTATTTTAAAATATTTATATATTTAATGTAAACGGCAATTTTTCAAAACAAATCAGAATTGTGAGGTTATGTTCATTCACTGCTGCGTGATCATATTATTTATTGCCAAATAAGATCGCAATATTGTAAGAGTGCACCCAAGTGGAGAAGTAATGAAACACATCAAACTATATATCATAATCAACATTACAGGTTATTCATTTATTTTTTTAATAAACAACTCAGTAAAATCAAGGAATCTTTTCATTATTTACTATATTCAATGTATTTGTTGGAGAAAAATAATGATTTGACCTGTTCAGAACATTAAAAAGGAGGAACTTTCTTTATCACAAAAGCAGGAACTGATAAAGAAAAATCGATAAAGAGCGAGCTGAAACACGACTGTCTTTGGTTGTAAAACAACATTCATTGAAACGTGATTGGTCATTGACTAGCATTTGTGTTATGAGTTAAATAGTCTTAACTAACTCCCTGGCTCTATCGAAACCGTAGTTTCATGGCCGCGCGGACATAAGCTCTCCATACATCACTATCTTGAGCTAATGTTTTCAAAACATCCCCTGTAAAATCTACTTTCCTCAAATCATGGATAATTTTATTCCCCCAGCTCAATCTCGGTCTACCAACTTGTTTTCCTACCAGTAGCTTCAATGTATCTCTTTCATCCCGCATACGTGCCATAAGTCCTGCTCATCGCAGCCTAAGACACTTAATTGTTCTTATTATATCTGGTTTCCTATACATATCATGTAGTTATGTAGTTTTCTTGCTTTGTTTATTTTGTATGGCTCTCGTAGTAGCCTCGGGATAGCATCGCTGTCTCGTAAGCAGTGAGTTCGGATGCGATCCCGGTCGGGATAAGTTTCCTGGGTGATATAAGACAAATGTCAGGAAACATTAAAGCGGAACCGGTCGCTGTACATAATCCAGCCATCATAATCACCATTATATTCACCATGTATAGCATGAATGTGTGAGTAAATGGTGTGTTTCGTCTTAAATGTTCATATCGTCTCGGAAAAGAACTTGAATTGAGCTGATCTCTATTCGGGGAGGCTCTGTACCCATGTGTGGTCAAAAAATTAAGTATGTGAGTGATCCAAAGTAAAATGTCTCTCCCGAGAGGTCGTGTCACTGTAAGGCCCGGGCGACATAAAAATACCTATAAGGTAGGTTAAATTGCGATTGAGAAAAGAAAGTTTATTTTTCATGAATTGGAATAATTTGTATTAATCATTAGTATTATTTTAACTAATTCCCTTGTAATATAATGTACGGTTAAAAACTATAATATAGTTACCTTGTAGGTCCGTCTCCTCAACTTAAGTTCTTTTAAACTATGTAGGCCTTTCGGGACTAGTCCCATCATCAGCAGAATGCATTAGGTCCGTTCTTGTTGACTCTTGTTGAAGCACTGACTTGGTTGTGAGAATTTTGTATAGAGGATTGTGTGGATTAGGTGTGTATTCATTTAGAATCAGGTTGTTGTTGATTTCTCTTAGGATTGCGATTTCCTCCATTATATTTATTCTCGTTGGAATGTTTTCTCTATGTACTATTGTGAGGGTGTTATCGATGTTATGCATATGATGTCCAGCTTGAATTATATGTTTTGCGTAACTTGATTTTCCTCCATTGTAAATGAAATCTCTGAAATGTTCCTTGAATCTAATGTTGAAGCTTCTGAAGATTTAATTTACAATGGAGGAAAATCAAGTTACGCAAAACATGTAATTCAAGCTGGACACCATATGCATAACATCGATAACACCCTCACAATAGTACATAGAGAAAACATTCCAACGAGAATAAATATAATGGAGGAAATCGCAATCCTAAGAGAAATCAACAACAACCTGATTCTAAATGAATACACACCTAATCCACACAATCCTCTATACAAAATTCTCACAACCAAGTCAGTGCTTCAACAAGGGTCAACAAGAACGGACCTAATGCATTCTGCTGATGATGGGACTAGTCCCGAAAGGCCTACATAGTTTAAAAGAACTTAAGTTGAGGAGACGGACCTACAAGGTAACTATATTATAGTTTTTAACCGTATATTATATTACTGTGAACTAATACCTCAACGGAAAATCACCATGAATTTTACTATTAATTCCTTTGTTATTGTTAGTTTGACTAAATGTCCATTCACTAAAACTATTAAGATTATTACTTTGTTTTAATATAACATAATTTTTCCTGGTTGAATAGAAGATAAGTTTTTATAACATACTTTATGTATAAATAAATCCATCCCTAGTAATTTTTCCCGAAGGCAGGTCCTTCACTGCAATCATAGCATTTTCATACTTGCAGCTTTACTAGGGAATTATAGGTGTGGTAACTTCCCGTTGCTTTCCACACCGGTGAAGCATGATGATGATGATGGCCATATGATTTCGGGGACCGTTTGGGCCTTAAAGGTTTCCTGAAATTTGTCTTACAGGTGAGGAAAAACCCCGATAAAAACCTCACCCAGAAAAACTGCCCCGACCGGGGATCGAACCCGGGCCCGCTGCGTGACAATGCAGCACGCTACGTCGAGACCACAGCGGTGGACTATGTACATATATGGAGAGTTTATATCCTTGCAACCATGAATTTATCTGTTCGATGATACCAGTGAAGTGGTATTTTATTTACAGTGACTCTTTTAGTCCTAGCTCTTTAAAAAATTAAACTGAAAATATATAAAAATTTTATTCTCCCTGTTATATTATGTGGATGCGAAACGTGGACTCTTACTGTAAGGGAGGAGAGGAGATTACGAGTATTTGAGAATGAAGTTTTTAGGAAATTTTTTCGACCAAACAGGGATGAACCGACAAGCAAATGGAGAAGACTACATAATAGTGAGTTACATGATCTTATCAGAAACCGGATATAATAAGAACACTTACCGGTAAGTCACATAGACGCGATAGGCAGGACATGTGACTCAAATTGGAAATGAAAGAGGGCCATTGAAGATTCTTGTATGAAAACCAGAGGGAAAACACCCATTTGGTATACCAAGAATGAGGTGGGAGAATAAAATTAACCACGATTTGAGGGAAGTATATTATACAGGGGATGACTGGAAAATATTAGCTTAGGATAGGGATGTATGGAGAGCACTTTTACGTGCTGCCTTGAATCTACGAGTTCGATAGTGCCAGTGAGTTAGTTAGTTATATCCAAAGTGTAGAAGACCATCTCCTCTCGCATGATTTTTTTTTCTTACGAATCGCATTTTTGGGTTAATGTTCTTCGGCAGCCAATTCTCATACATCTGTATTTCTTTATCTGGAACTATGTGTGTATATGCAGTGGAATATTTAATTATTCATAGACAACCATCTCATAGATGTGTATTGTACGATAATCCGTTGAATTGTAATGTGTCTATTGTCTATGTTTTGGAACCGTATGCAATCATTGTAATTACCATGGTTTTGTACAATTTGATTACTCTGCCGGTATTGTTTGCTTTTTTAAGCTCCTCTTATTGTTGATGTTATGTAATTAACCCAGTTCATCGTATCCTCCTTTATGTAGGACAGTAAGAATGATTTCTTCCACAACTAATTTATTTTCTTTATCATCATCATCATCCGGTACCATGCCAGCTGCCGTCATCTTCCGGAAACCAAATGTCATTCCTCTCTGGCCATCCATTTATCTTCCTCCAATCCTCTGATATTCATAGCTGCTTGTATCCCTTCTATCCAAGTTGTCTTTGGTCTTCCTCTCTTCCTCTCTTCCTCATTTCTATTGGGATCCATCCCATAACAATTTTTGGCAATCTTTGCTCTGGCATTCTTTATTTTCTTCATTAGGAATTTATTTACAATATAGTAGCTTTCCTAAGATCCATTGTAAATTTTACTCCTCAAAAAATCCCATGTCTTGCATCACTCTCTGTTAATCCTCTCGATACCAATACAATTAAACTTTTATATTAAGCAAAGAAAGCCAAATATGTCATGAAGAAATATATATACATATGTTTCACCGCTGTGGTCTCGAGGTAGCGTGCTGCCTTGTCACGCAGCGGGCCCGGGTTCGATTCCTGATCGGGACAGTTTTTCTGGGTGAGGTTTTTTATCGGGGTTTTTCCTCACCTGTGAGACAAATGTCAGGAAAACTTTAAGGCCCAAACGGTCCCCGAAAATCATATGGCCATCATAATCAACATCATTCCTTATCATTATCATCATCATCCTTCACCGGTGTGGAAAGCAACGGGAAGCTACCACACCTACAATTCCCTAGTAAAGCTGCAAACCATAGCATGAAAAAGCTATCTATGAATACAGTGAAAGACCTGCCCTCGTGCGGAATAACTATGGATGGGTATATATAAAATGGAGAAAGGCAACGTTTGGAATTGCTGGCAGATGTTTCTCCTTAGTATGCTTAAAATCACAAGATAAAAAGAAAAAAAAAAAAAAGAAAAATGTACCTGTTCGAAGGTGCCGTCGTCCTCAACTGTCTTAAAGTAACGTATTTAAAATATAATTTGGAAGCCTTTCTTAAGTTAACTTCCATCATCAGCAGGATAAGCGTATATTCATCTTGCTGATGATGGAAGTTAACTTCCGAAAGGCCTCCAAATAATAATATTTTAAACACATTATTTTAAGACAGTTGAGGACGACGGAACCTGCCAACAGCTACATTTTTAATTTTTTTTAATTTCTATCTTATCACTATTCACCTCAATGGAATTTGAAATGAACTGTATTAGTATTAAACCCACATGTTGAGTGATTAATTCAGATTAAAAACTAACAATACAAAAGGCTGTATAAATATGGTTGTAGATTTAAGGGTTCATTAATGTAATAAATGGTACTGGAAACAGTGTGCTAAGACCAGTTCAACATATAGTCCTTTGTGTAGGACGGTAAGAATGATTTCTTCCACAACTAATTTATCTTCTGCTTTATTATGAATTTCTCTACAATACAGTAGTTTACCTACTGCCCATTGTAAATTTTACTCCTCCATAAATCCCTATTCTTTGCATCACTCTCTTTTAATCCTCTCGACACCATACCCCTATGCACTCCTTGAAACACTGTTCTTTTGGTCTCCCCTTTCTTCTGTTGCCCTCCGCTTCAAAATTTAATATCATCTTAGATATCCTGTAATCTGACATGCTCTTTATATGGCCAAGCCATTTCAGTATTCTTGCTTCAATAACTTGTAGAACATATTTTTCAACATCCATTACTGATATTAGTATTTTTAATTTAGTCTCTTCTTGAACTTCTAAAAGCCCTCCTCCAAAATTACAGCTCTGTCACCAAATGTTTATGTGCTTGCTCTCTGTTTTATGCCAATGTCCTTCTTCTTCTACTACAAGGTTTAGGCTATGCAGCCTGTTCCGGCGAAGTTAAAAGTGGAGTCCATCTTCTACGTGGTCGGCCAACATCTCTTGTTCCTCTGGGATTATACAGCAAGGTTCTTTTTTATATTCTTTCGTTGTTCATTCTCATTAAGTGTTCTGTCCATTTCTTATTATTTTCGCTGATTTGATCTTCAATTTTATATATATATATATATATATATATATATAGGGCCTATATATAAATATATAATTCTTCTCATATAGTTTCATTCCTTATTCTATCCGCTCTTGTGCATCCTTTCACATTACGTAAAAACAGCATTTCCGCAGTCTGTATCCTGCTTTTATCCCTTGATTTCATTATCCAATTTTCACTTCCATACAACAATAAAGGAACAGCCATTGTTTTATATAATTTAAGTTTCGTATCTTTCCTTGTTTTCCGACCTATGGTTCTTTTTATGGTTCCACAAATAGCCTGAAATGTATTTACTTTATTTTCTATATCTTTATTTTCTCTATAAGTTATATCACATCCTAAATATTGGAAATGTGATACTTGTTCTATTATTTTGTTATCCAGTACAAGTTTTGATCTAATTCCATATTTAGCAATAAATGCCATTACTTTTGACTTATTTATTGATATTTTACAATTATATCTATTGGCTATTAATTTAAATTTATATGCTAACATCTGGAGCTCATTTTCAGATTCTGCTAAAAGTATAACATCGTCAGCGAATAATAAAGCATTTATTTTATCTTTATTATCAATTAATATTCCTTCATTAGTTAAAACCTTCTTACATTCTTTTAGGATATCGTCCATATAAATATTAAATAATATAGGTGAGAGTGAACACCATTGTCGTACTCCTTGGTTTATTTGAAAAACAATGTCTTATCTTTAGTCAACTGAGGGTCAATACAAATATTTGTCAATGTTTTACAACTAATTTATAATATTGAAATTCTTGGACAACTGTGAGGCGGAACAGGCAATTTGCCTAGCCCGTGAAGTGAAGAAGAAGAAGAAGAAGAAGAAGAAAAAATTCTTTATATGCTCCACCCCGAACATTTTCTGCCATCATTATACGGATTTATTATCGTATTCGCCATCTTTATTATGAATATGGTTTTGATCTTAATGTTATGTTTATTCGGAGGATGCCTTGGCATTGAGATGATTTCTCATTTGGGAGATCCTCCATGTCATTGTGTGGTCAAAAGATATATGTGTATTCCACCGTTTTAATTTCCTCTCCCGTCATTTCGTGCCATTGTAAGGCCCGAGTGGCGTGTGACGTAAAAAATACCTATACTGTAATGTGAGATGTTAAGCTGTGTTAATAGAATGGAAAGGAAATATTATTGGCCTTAATAAATTATACTTGAATGTTCTGAAAACTGTCAGTGATATAGTATTATGTTTACACAGTAATCAACAGAATTACTTAAATTTAAAATTCTTATATAAATCGAATATAACAAATGGCAAAACAGTGTTACAGAATCGACAAACTGAATAAATAATTCTCTAATTTATTCTATTGGACAAAATACGTTTGAGTTATTTATATATATATATATATATATATATATATATATAAACTAGCGGACCCGGCAGACGTTCTCCTGCCCGAACGTTCAATTCTCTTATCATGGCCGAACGATAAAATATAAGTTACATTTTTACCATAAAATTCACTAATTAGGACTTAATTATATATTATTAAATAAGTTCGCAACAAAATTACTCACTACCATCTGTTGTGGCTCAAGTAACGTGTAAGATGATGTCACATTGTTATGCCGCGGAATATGTCGATATTGTAGATGACTACACATCTGACATAAAAAAATGTCTATAACCCGATTGCAGCGCCATTTACTGAGTCCAAACGTGAATCTAAACCATACAGGGACCCACTCACATACACACAAACAATTTCATCAAAATCTGTCCAGTCGTTCAGGCAGTTTTTAATTTCGGATTTCAGGTAAATCTCCACTTCTAATTGTAGGATTTCGGTCATTTTTGGATAATCTCTATCTCAGTTTATTTTATTAGGATATATTGAGTTTCGTTGTGAAACATCGACAAATTGTGACCGCTAGAGCGATTTTTCAATTTTAATTTCAGATGAACTCCCACACCGAAACAAATTGTGAATCTAAATCATCGAGAGATCCAATACAACACACACTAAAAATTTCATCAAAATCGGTACCGGTACAGTATTTTAGGAGGAGTTCAGTGACAAACACACGTAACAAGAATATGTAATAGTAGGACTTTAGTAGTAGTAACAAGAATATATGTATAATCCACCGCTGTGTGTCACGCAGCGGGCCCGGGTTCGATCCCCGGTCTGGCAGTTTTTCTGGGTGAGTTTTTTATCAAGGTTTTTCCTCTCCTGTAAGACAAATGACAGGAAAACTTTAAGGCCCAAACGGTTCCCGAAATCATATGGCTGTCATCAACATCCTTATCATCATCATCATCCTTCACCGGTGTGAAAAGCAACGGGAAGCTACCACACCTACAATTCCCTAGTAAAGCTGCAAGCATAGCATTAAAATGCTATGATTGCAGTGGAGGACCTGCTTTCGGTCAGAATTACTATGGATGGAAATCCATAGGGAAAACGCCCAGTTGGTAGACCAAGAATGAGGGGGGAGAATAACATTTACTATTATTTGAGGGAAGTAGATTATACAGGGAATGATTGGAAAGCATTAACTCAGGATAGGGATGTATGGAGAGATTATGTCCGCGCGGCCATGAACCTACGGGTGAGTAAGTAAGTAAGTATATATATATAAATATATGTGTATATATATATATATATATATATATATATATATAACTTTTGTGAAATAAAATATTTCTTGTATAATGAATGGCTGAACGTTTGCTCAAAACCATTGAAATCTCAACTTCACTATATTTCTAAAATTTCTATTAAATCTACTCAATTAATATATTGTGAAGAATTGCTATATAATGATGTGTAGTGACATACTCAATACATTTATTATCTATGATTACTTATGAATGGAAACAATAGCTTGTTTTTATATACTGGGAATACATGATGTCACACAAGAAAAGTTATAACACCACTCAGAAAAATAAAGGGACCTGGGCAAATAATCTAGTCAGATTCCAGCAGTTACATAGAAGAAGACGAGCACTACACATCAGTATATACCAATACTACACAATATATTAATAGAGTATATTTAATATTGTGAAACTAAACATTGGGGGTGACGTTTTCTTGTAGATCACTGAAATTAAAGCCTTTTTCAATGGTTTTAAGCAAAAATTTACCCATTCATTACAAACGAAATATTTTATTTCACGAAGGTCCAAAAAGTTATAAACCTAATATATATATATTTAAAAGTTATAACTATATTTTTAACATTTAGCAATGAACGCCAATTATGACATGAAAAGAAAAATAAATACCTGAGTCGGGATTTAAAAACAAAAAAAAGTGCACGTTTATGGCAAAACATGAAATTGCTTGGAATATTCCGTCGCTTTAACGCAAATATAAATCTGGATGTTCTAGATTAAATCTGTTTATTTATGTACTTCACTTGTTTAGGAATGGTTCAACCGAGAGAGAGAGAGAGAGAGAGAGAGAGAGAGAGAGAGAGAGAGAGAGAGAGAGAGAGATGAATGCCGAGACCTGTTCTAAATAAATTCCTAAAAAAAAATAATAGCTTGAGTTTTAAACTCTGAAAGCAAATAAAACTTATAATGTTAAATCCAAACTCATCCACTCCGCGTTCTAGCAGCTGGCTGTTGGCCTCGTTTCCATAAGCATCAATAACAGAGGTGTAGGATCATCCAGCCAAATAGGGGCGATACATGGCCAGCAATTCCAGTCCTGCAGCCGTTTTACTGGTTTTTTCAACCTGGCGCCTCAATTTACATAGCTTCCAAATTCCTAATTCTATCGTGCGGACACGCATATCACACTGGCCGAAATTCAAAGAGAAAATTATTTATCCATAGGTACTATAACTCATATGCAACGAATGGTAATTGAAAGAGGGGCATGGAGGCTTCTTGTAGGAAAATCAGAGCTGGTATTATTGCCTCACTCTGATGGTTAACAGTTTATATAAAAGCGGGTGCCGCACGGCAATGCTTGACATGCGGTGTTGTCACGTTTCTCATAGCACTATGGGCGTTTATTACACAAGGGCAGAAGACATTGATTATTTATGTTAATATTTAATTTTTATGTTATTATTTGGTATTGTCTAACTTTTAAAATTAAAATTATATATGTGTTTATTTATTAAATAATTTAATTCCAACACTATAGCTTGTAGGTCTGCATAAATTTAATATTCGTACAAAATCATGCTGAAAATATTATTATTATTATTATTATATTATTATTATTATTATTATTATTATTATTATTATTATTATTATTATTATTATTATTATTATTATTATTATTATTATTATTATTAACTGTTCGGTCTGAAATATTTTCTCATGGTCGCCACATGTTGAAATTACTTATATATTAAACTAATATAATATGTAGATATTGTATTATTATTCGAGTACATATCACAATGAATCACTGATAATTATGCCATTAATTACGGTATACAATTTTATAACTGGATCGAATGTTCCACATCGTTCCGAGTTTTAATTGAAACTGAAGGAAGATTAGCAACGTGGCAACATTGTGGTAGTCGCGGCAGTCGAGATATTTGTATTTTAATAACATATAACAACTGCGGGCAAACAAAGCTAGCCGCTTGTTAAGCATCATAGTGATGCGATAATAGACCAAGATTGAGGTGGAAATATAATATTAACCATTATTTGAGGGAAATAGATTATACAGAGGATATGCAATGGCTCAGGAGAGAAATGTATGGAGATTTCATGTCCGCGCAGCCATGAATCAACGGGTTTGATAGTGCCAGTGAGTTAGTTAGTTTAGGTACTATAACTAGTTAGGGCAAGCCGTAGCGTAGTGGTTAAGGCACTGCGCTACAAGCCGGAAGGTCGAGGGTTCAAGTCCCGGTGGATCAGGATTTTTAAAACTGACCCAAACCTTCTGGCGGCACTATGGCCTTGGGGTCGACTCAGTCTCTAACGGAAATGAGTACCAGACGCTTGTTCTGGGGGTAAAGGCGGCAGTCACGCAGGGCTGACAACCCGGCTGACGTCAAGTGCCGATTGTCCAGAAAAAGTGGGAGCTTTAAACCTCCCACTATCCCAAGGGCCTCTTGAGGCCTATAGTGGGATTACTTTACTTTACTATAACTAGTTAGTGTAGTAGCTGTGTGTCTATACATAATTTCTTAGACCGCTCGGAAACTGTTGGTACTATTAAATCCAAAATAAGATGTTATAGACCAGCATCATAGACTAGTGGTCAGCGTTCCTGGCTACTGTTTATGAGGTCCCGGGTTCAATTCCCGGTCAAACCATAGGAATTTTTCCTTAAAGGGAATCATTCCTGTGGTTACCCATGATCAGGAATTTAGGTTAAGAACTCTCCTGGCGCTTCATTATCGTTTATCATCATCGGGGTAACGTAACTCCACCTTCTAGACTCCATATGTGGGTTACAATTAACCCTTACATTGGCAAAACACAAATTTCTTCTGTTTAGTCATTTGAATGTGGCGGACCGCAGTGAAAACGAAATATTGTGTAACTGTTATTATTATGTATATTGTATAATTAGACACACATTTAAGTGGTTTCTTTTTGTTCGTTTTTTTCTTATTTATTTAAAATATCAAATTATTTGAACCAACTGATGTATCCAAATGGATACATTACAAATTTAAAGGTTGTCAATGCCAGGAGAGAACACCAGAAATTTCGAAATGACAAGCTAGGGCATTGAATAAAAAGTTTAAAATAAACATATAATAATAATAATACTAATAACAACAATAACAATATAGCAATAATGACAATAATGACGATGATGTTGATGACGATAATGATAATAATAATAATAATAATAGTAATAATAATAATAATAATAATAATAATAATAATAATAATAATAATAATAATAATAATAATAATAATAATAATAATAATAATAATAGCTTTATATTAATATTACCTTTATTTTACCTGGCAGAGCTAAAGCCTTAAGGCCTTGTCTACCACTGAACCAGGTTAAAAAACAAAAATTTATTCTTACATCTAAATTACATTAAACATCTGCAATATAATTATCATTTTTAAATATTTTGATTTAATCTCGATTTAAGGAATGAAATGTAAAATGTACAAGATATAAAAAAAAGTATTAATGACGTAGAATAAAATTATTTCTGGAGAAAAAATCATTATTTAACAACAGGTAATTGTATAAGCGTGACTTAAAGTACCAAGTGTGCGGCAACACCTGCTATCTTGAGGGAGGGATTTCCAGCAACGGGAAGAGGCTACTATGAAAGAAGTACAATAACAGGAAGTGCTATGAAGAGGGATTGTTAGCAGACTGTTATTTGTGACCTGGTGTCAATGGGTAGATTTCTCAACCGAAGTCTAAACCACGACCGCGGTTTTCCGATGTTTTATTGTTTCCATAACAACTATAAAAACTAAAAATCTACGGCTGTTAATTCCTAAAACAAATGTCTGAATCAAGTCTATGTTTTCATAACAATTTCCATGAATTTTCAGTCAGTTTTATAGGTGTTATGGAAACAATAAATAATCGGAAAACCGCGGTCAGTTGAGAAATCCACCCAATATTGTGGTAAGAAAATAATTTCTGGAATGTAGACGCCACATACAATAAAAAGAATCGAAAAGCTTAAATAATGAGAAAGATGATGTATTGAAAATAGACGGAATGAGAACAGCATAACGAGAGCTGCGTTTGAGCCTTTGGCATGGGTTCCCTGAAGTAGTCCCCGCCCGGAAAACCGAATGGGGGACTATTTGACCTCCGGATAATTTTACCCCAGTTGAACCCATGCCCGCATTTCTTGACAGTTGTATTTTTACGGTGAAAGATCGTCACTCTTTCGACCAAGGTACTTTTTTCGTCTGGCTTATCACCTTCGACCAGTCTGGCATGGGTAACCCTATCGGCAGCAATGCTACCGCCGGCATAGCTCTCAGGATCATTTAAGCACGCAAGCCACTCCACCACGACAAGGTAAAGATACCATAGCTTCCTGTAGGGAGGCCAGAGGGAAAACGCCCAGTTGGTAGACCAAGAATGAGGTGGGAGAATGATATTAACTATGATTTGAGGGAAGTAGATTATACAGGGAATGATTGGAAAGGATTAGCTCAGGATAGGGATGTATGGGGAGCTTATGTCCGCGCGGCCATGAACCTACGAGTTCGATAGTGCCAGTGAGTAAGTAAGTAAGTAAGTATAATGAGAGCTGAGAAAGATTCTTAAATGTGTTTTTAATAAACATCGCTCTTTTATCTGTCATATTTTATATAACCTCGACGATGCGATGTTTTCAGTGGACGTTCTCCGTTTCGTATATCACAGCGCTGAGTTGGCTAACAGTGTTATGAATAATAAAGTGGGCAATATAAAAACTGCAGGTTAAAAAATAAAATATGCATAAGTACAACAGTGAAGTCAGAAATTAATTTTTATGTACAACGAAACAACTAACAAACTATGATACATATAAAATAATACCAATCTCATTATAAAAAAAAACAGTATTAACAAACTAAAATTTCCTACGTGAATTTTTCATACTATGTTACCAGAACTTTTAGTTTCTATCAAATTAATTTTTAGAGCTTTTTTATGAATGCAAAACGTGTTTCCTCATTTGAGTAGAAAGTTAAAACATTAACACAAAAGTACGATTTAACATTCCCCGCGTTGATAAATGTTTTAAAACACTTTTAT
The DNA here is from genome assembly GCA_030220185.1 of Diploptera punctata. Lineage (NCBI taxonomy): Eukaryota > Metazoa > Arthropoda > Insecta > Blattodea > Blaberidae > Diploptera > Diploptera punctata. Next base: position 206,784 of record JASPKZ010000017.1, read on the forward strand.
CAAAACTAAGAAAGTATTAAGTTAATACTTAAAGATGATATTCTTAATGGTAGTATTTCATTTAACAGAGTCATAGCTTCGCGATTCAAAGATGGGCTTGAAACAACCGACAATTTTTGCTCGTTGGCCCCGAATTTCAGGCTTGAGGTTTTTTCTTCTTCTCTTCTTCTTCTTACAAAGATTAAACCTTATTGTTTCGTTCCGGTTCCAGGTATAGCTGCTGTGTCCATCTCTTTCTTGGGCGTCTCGGATCTCTTTTTCCTATCCTCTCTATTGATATTTCAGACTTTTCCTAGGCAGTCTGTAGGTATCCAGTCTGCAGACATGTTAATACCTTTTCTCCTACACTCTTCTATTCTATCTGTCAAATTAAGTATTTGTAGTTCTTAAGAATATATTCACTTCGTTTTTGTTATCCATTAAAGTATATCCCGCCTCAAATGGTATATATTTCATTTCTATTGTTTTAATTGTCTGTTTATTCAGAGTCCATATTTCTGAGCCATACTATATCGCAGGTACAGCCAATACTTTATAAAATTTTAAATGTGATTCTTTTCTTACTATCTATCACACTGTTCTTTTAAGGGTGCCACATAAATATTGAAATATTTGTAATTTATTAATGAGGTTTTAGTCCACCGCTGTGGTCTCGAGGTATCTTGCTGTCTTGTCACTCAGCGGGCCCGGGTTCGATTCCCAGTCGGGACAGGCTCCTGGATGAGGATTTTTCCGGGTTTTTCCTCACCTGTAAGACAAATCTCAGGAAGCTTAGGGTACAACGGTCCTCGAAAATCATCCGGCCATCATCATCAACCTTATCTTTATCATCATCATACTTCACCGGTGTGAAAAGCAACGGGAAGCTACTTCACCTGTAATTCCCTAGTAAAGCTGCAAAGCATAGGATGAAAATGCTATGATTGCTATGAATGACCTGCTCTTGGGCAGAGTTATTATTATGGATGGATGGATTGAGATTTTTACGTGCTTTACATCGATGATATGGAATCCACTGCTTTGTTTCTCCTCCAAAGAAAGCCATACCTCAAATTTTAACGCCCTAAAAATTCCATTGTCTCGAGTCGAGTTTGATCCCCGGAACATCGGAAACAGAGGCCAGCATGGTAAAAAATAGTCCACCGGATCCGACTGTAGTGGAATTCATAGGGATTATATGAAGAAATTGAAAATAGAATGCAATGCAACAAGTGTGGAATTTTAACATATTAAATATATTTATAATGAGGATATAAATTTAAAAATACACAGTTACAACATAGTGAAAAAAAAAAATTAGGTGATATTGGGCTAAACAAATGGTAATAGAGAATAAACTCACAAGAGAGCTGTCAACCAATGCATGCCGAAACCTACCTTGCAATTTCTCACAAAGAAGCGTTGTGATATATCAAGTTCGTGCCCAAAAAAATATGTGCCGTTTTTAACTGCAAGGTCAAATCCCTCATTTAAACCATCTCCGGATGCAACACTTCCAGTTAGATAGATTTTTTAATAAGTTAGAAAAGTCGTTGTTTTCAATTGTGCATAAAGATTTATTACACATTTATTGAAGTTTTTAAACAAATTCATTCAGAAGATCGTTATTTAATATTCGTGATATAGGACGTTCCGCAACAGCATTAAAACAGAATCCTGTAGTCCTATATTCTGCAGTTGTCATTGAAATATTTGTGTCAGTAAAGTTCGCAATTCCTAAAAAGTTTCTTAGATATATATGAATGTGACTAAATGGCACAACGAGTAGGATGCGTGTGGGCAAATAGTTTTCGGATTCTTTTTAAATTCACAAAGGGTTAAAGCCAGGATATGGACTATCCTCTCTACTATTTAATTTTGTACTACAGCTTGCCATCAAATGAACACAGAATGAAGAGGCCTAGAACTCAATTATATTAATAAGTTGATAGTTTATGTGCTAATGATATAGTACTATTGGGCGATAGCGAGGAGATACTAAAGGTCAATACGCACACACTATTGAGTAACACTAAGAAATTGGGACTGAAATGTAAATATCAATAAAACTAAATATATGGCCACATATATAAATACATTATATAATGGAAATTGACAGCTAATAACAAATGAGGGAAATTTTGAGGAAGTGGCTGAATTCAAATAAGGAACAATAATCACTAATAGGAATGAGATGCACAAAGAAATTAAAATTAGGCTAAATTCTGGAAATGCGTGCTATTATGCATTACAGGGACTCTTGACCTCCCAACTCCTTTCAAAAAACGTTCAACTGAAAATATATAAAATTATTATTCTGCCAGTTATATTATATGAATGCGACAACATGGACTCTTACTTTGAGGGAGTAAAGGAGATTACGAGTATTTGAGAATAAAGTTCTTAGGAAAATGTGGAACAAAGAGAGATGAACAGACAGATGAATGGAGAAGACTACATAACAAATAACTACATGGCCTTTAGAGGAAGCTAGATATAATATTAAGAACAGTTAAGTCTCGTAGACTGCATGGGCAGGACGTGTAGCACGAATGGAGAACGAAAGAGGTGCATGGAAGCTTCTTGTAGGAAAACTAGAAGGAAAACGACCAGTTGGAAGACCAAGACTGAGGTGGGAGAATAATGTTAACTATGATTTGAGTAAAGTATATTATACAGGGAATGATTGGAAAACATTAGCGCAAGATAGGGATATATGGAGAGCTCGTATCCTTGCGGCCATGAACCTACGGGTTCGATAGTGCAAGTGTTAGTTAGTTTAATAACCAAGATGATGTTTGGTAAAGATAACGAATACTCAAAGAACAAGAGAAAAATATTTTTTAATTTTTTTACATCTAATGTGAAAATACGTACATGCCTGTGGTGTATTCAAAACATTTTAAAATTATGTTATAATTTTATGAAACAGCCGGGTTTATGGAATTAAAAGGAGCGTAAATTATTAAAATTCTTGTGGCAATTTTCTAGAAGCGCTGATTAAAAACAACATGCTTTATGTTGGAATTGACAACAAAGACAGCTGTCCCACGTAATACAATGCCACATATGTAAACGTTCCGAACATTTTTTAACAATTTTAATATTTCTTGTTAATTTCTGCCAGTTTCATAATTTTTTCATACATAACAGCACGACAGATTTTACTGCGACAGAATAATCCCAGCTACCAAATGATTTTTATTTTAAAAATTCGTTTGCATTTTTGAAGAAGGTTTTTGTTGTTCACAATGCAAGTAAAAATATAGAGTAAAGTTTTCGTAAATTAATGAGTAATTTTTTAACATCTTACCTCATATTTTATGTTTTCTTAAACGCGGGAACTAGTTTGAAGAAACATAAAATATGAGGTAAGTTGTTAAAAAATGACTCATTCTTCAAACACGGGAACTAGTTTGAAGAAACATAAAATATGAGGTAAGATGTTAAAAAATGACTCATTCTTCAAGCACGGGAACTAGTTTGAAGAAACATAAAATATGAGGTAAGATGTTAAAAAATGACTCATTCTTCAAACACGGGAACTAGTTTGAAGAAACATAAAATATGAGGTAAGATGTTAAAAAATAACTCATTAATTTACGAATTAAGAACCTCATAATGTTATTTCCCATATTTAACTATGAATAGAGTAAAGTGCTTGCCGTTTTATATCAAGGTGAAGTAAAACTTCACTTCTAATTGTCGTCCACCGCTTTATTATCGAAGTAGCGCGATGCCTTGTTACGCAGCGGGCCCGGGTTCAATATCAGGTTGGGATAAATTTCCTGGATGACGTTCTTTCGGGGTTTTTCCTCACCTGATAGAGAGCTGCGAGGAAACGTTACCCCCCAAATGTTCCTAGAACACCGCCTGGCCATCAATATCATCAACATATTAGCCTCATTAGATTAAGTTTAGTTTAAGGCCTCTCCTGGAGGATCATTACCATCATCGTATCCCTTATCATCGGGACAGTATTTTTTATTTACTTACTAGCTATTACCCGGCCTGCGCTTCTACACCTAAATAAATTATGTGGTTTTTTTTTCATTTAGCTGAATAAGAAAAAGGAAAAATAAATATAAATTTATATCGTGATGTTGAGTGATTCCGGGTTCTGTGGCCGTGGTCCATAGTTGGTGTTGATACCAGACGTTTCGCCCTCAACTGCGGAGGGCATCTTCAGTGGCGAGTGCTTCAAGGCGTGTTTCCTGGTCGGAAGCTCTACTTAGAGTGAACGCTGCGGGTGTTGTATTGATACTAGTGGTGGGAGCAGGGTGAGCGGGCGTGGCTCTTGCTGATTGGCTAATGGTCGTCTCCTTGTTGTCCCTAGTGTTGATGCATTTATTTTCTAGTGTACGGTACCAGGCCTTAGACAGTTTAATACCTTCCTCTTTTCTGTTAATATTTTCCTTATGCTTGTGTATTTCTATAGCCTCTCGATATACTCTAGGGAAATAATAGGAAGTTGTGGCTAAAACTTGTGTATCATCGAATAGAATCTGGTGTCCATTCATAATGGCATGTTCTGCTACAGCCGATTTATCCATTTCTCCTTGTCTGCAGTTTCTTTTGTGTTCTGATAAACGGGTGGCTATACTTCTTTTTGTGGTCCCTATGTATGGTTTACCACACGAACAAGGAAGTCGATATACGCCGCAAGTGGAGAGAGGTGGCCGAGGATCCTTAGCTGAGCGAAGGCAGTCTTCTATTTTTCTTGTAGGTCTGTAAACTGTTTTTATGTTGTATTTTCGTAGGAGTTTTCCGATACGATCTGTGACTCTTTGTACATATGGTAAGTAGGCTATGCTGGTTGAGGGTGTGTTATCCATTCTGACGTGCTGTCTTCGTGGATGTATGGTTTGTCTTATTTCCTTGGATGTGTAGCCATTTTTCTGGAAACAATTGAACAGATGGTGTGTGTTCTTGTTTAAGGTGTTGTGGTTGGCATAACTTAGTCGCTCTGTCGAACAGTGTCTTAATGACACCTCGCTTTTGTCTTGGATGGTGGTTAGAGTCTTTGTGCAGATATCGGTCTGTGTGTGTAGGTTTTCTGTAAACTGTATGTTGAATTTCCCCATTGCCAGTCCTTATTATTTGAACATGATGTTCAAATAATAAGGACTGGCAATGGGGAAATTCAACATACAGTTTACAGAAAACCTACACACACAGACCGATATCTGCACAAAGACTCTAACCACCATCCAAGACAAAAGCGAGGTGTCATTAAGACACTGTTCGACAGAGCGACTAAGTTATGCCAACCACAACACCTTAAACAAGAACAACACCATCTGTTCAATTGTTTCCAGAAAAATGGCTACACATCCAAGGAAATAAGACAAACCATACATCCACGAAGACAGCACGTCAGAATGGATAACACACCCTCAACCAGCATAGCCTACTTACCATATGTACAAAGAGTCACAGATCGTATCGGAAAACTCCTACGAAAATACAACATAAAAACAGTTTACAGACCTACAAGAAAAATAGAAGACTGCCTTCGCTCAGCTAAGGATCCTCGGCCACCTCTCTCCACTTGCGGCGTATATCGACTTCCTTGTTCGTGTGGTAAACCATACATAGGGACCACAAAAGAAGTATAGCCACCCGTTTATCAGAACACAAAAGAAACTGCAGACAAGGAGAAATGGATAAATCGGCTGTAGCAGAACATGCCATTATGAATGGACACCAGATTCTATTCGATGATACACAAGTTTTAGCCACAACTTCCTATTATTTCCCTAGATTATATCGAGAGGCTATAGAAATACACAAGCATAAGGAAAATATTAACAGAAAAGAGGAAGGTATTAAACTGTCTAAGGCCTGGTACCGTACACTAGAAAATAAATGCATCAACACTAGGGACAACAAGGAGACGACCATTAGCCAATCAGCAAGAGCCACGCCCGCTCACCCTGCTCCCACCACTAGTATCAATACAACACCCGCAGCGTTCACTCTAAGTAGAGCTTCCGACCAGGAAACACGCCTAGAAGCACTCGCCACTGAAGATGCCCTCCGCAGTTGAGGGCGAAACGTCTGGTATCAACACCAACTATGGACCACGGCCACAGAACCCGGAATCACTCAACATCATGATTACCGGCCGTGAAAGCCTGCATTCAACATAAATTTATATCGTTATTATTTTTAGATACCCCTTGCTGATTACCCGGGCATTGCCCGGGAATCTACATATCCCGATGTACTTCGAATAAATAAGCTGGAAGACAAAGTCGTTATTTTGAGTTATCAATAAAAGAATACCCGCCGTGCGCTGCTATGCTTGTCCGTGAATCTACTTATCCCGATCTCTTTGGTATCAACGAAAGACAAAAATGGTTATTGTGTGTTATCTGTAAAAGACAAACATATGCTGTCGCAGACTTTTTTGTAGATTTTATGGTGGGAAGCTAGTAGAAATATAAGAGGTGATGAGGTGGACAAAGTGTTGTTTAAGAAACAGAGGCAATAATTCCGCTTTCCTGGCGCCTCAACGTCAATGGTGAGTCACAAGTACGCCATGCCAGGAGACAATACCAGAAATGTCGTAGTGACAACCCGTTGGCATTGATTAAAAATTAATAATAAATATATAAGTCCACCCCTATGGTCTCGAGGTAGCGTGCTGCCTTGTCACGCAGCGGGCCCGGGTTCGATCCCCGGTCGGGGCAATTTTTCTGGGTGAGGTTTTATCGGGTTTTTTTCTCACCTTTTAGGCAAACGCCAGGAAACCTTTAAGCTCGAAACGGTCCCCGAAATCATATGGTCATCATCATTATCCTTATCATTATCATCATCATTTTCTTCATCCTTCACCGGTGTGGAAAGCAACGGGAAGCTACCACACCTACAATTCCCTAGTAAAGCTGCAAGTATAGTATGAAAATGCTATGATTGCAGTGAAAGACCTGCCTTCGGGTAGAATTACTATGGATATATATATATATATATACACACAAGAGTACCCGGAAGACGTTGCTCTGCCCGAACGTTCGATTCTCGTATCATGGCCGGACGATAAAATATAAGTTATTTTTTACCATAAATTCACTAATTAAGACGTGATTGGATATTATGATAAGTTAAAGTTGACGTTCGGAGACTATTTCAACAAGTTACAGTTGAGGAAATATCCGAAAAAAATAACTTACCCAGAAAATTAGTTCCAACTGGGAACCCCGATCTCAGCATTCGAGGTAAAGATGTTGCTCCGAAACAATAGCTTAAGATTATTTTATGAGCCCGAAAAATCTCTAGACTCTGGACCCATGGTTAAAGTCCCTCTCAGAGATGTTGTCCTTTTGATTTCTCCATCGTAGAAATCCATCGACCCTGGTCGGGTTCTATTGAACCCACGACTCTGTGGAATTAGAGGGTAGGAACATAACCAGTAGACCACCGCTACCGATATGAACACTTGCATACAATTATTTATTCTATATTACCTTCTTATGCAATTTTTCTGCACCTAATGTTTTCATCGAATAAGTTCAAGATAAGACTTTAGGTCCTTAAGTTTGCCATTTTAAATAATTTATTATTATTATTATTATTATTATTATTATAATAAGTCCCGCGCCGTAGCCGAGCGGTTAAGGTAGGAAGCCTTGGCGCAGAGCTACGGGACTTGCGCTGGTTCGAGTCTCCATGGGGGAAGAAATTTTCTCATGGTATTTCCGCCAGTATGGGACCGGTGCCCACCCAGCATCGTGGGACAATTGGGTAGCTACAATAAGTAGCGGCTCCAGGTTGAGGAACCAGCTATAACGGCTGGGGGACTCGACATGCTAACCACATGTCACCCCTACGCTGGCTGTTGATCATCTACCTCTGTAATTGACACATGTGGATGTGAAGGGCCAGCAGCCGGCTGGTAAAGGGGCAACCGCTGAAAAGTGGAAAGACCCTCAATCGGATTATTATTATTATTATTATTATTATTATTATTTTTATTATTCAAAATAAGAAATACTATCATAAATGAATATTGGTTATTCAATAGTAGACTATATACGGTATAAGCAATTAAAGTGGTATGGGCACGTAAAATGAAGCTATTATTATTATTATTATTATGACGAATGCAAGAAGAAAGATTACCCAGGAAAACATTGGAATAGTGTCCACCTGGAAGAAGGAGGAGAGGAAGACCTCGAAACTCGTGGATGCATCAAATACGAACTGGAATGAGAGCAAGAGGACTGGAGGACATGGATTGGATGTAGAGAGACGAGTGGAGAAGAAAAATAAAACTTTAGGCACAGAAAGTTGTGTAAACATTAAAATTCTGTATATAAATAAAATTATTATTATTATTATGATTATTATTAATATTATTACTATAACTCACTGACTCTATAGAAACCGTAGATTCAAGGCCCTGTGGACATAAGCTCTCCACACAACCCTATCCAATGTTTTCCAATAATTGTTAATATAATCTACCTCCCTCAAATCAAGGTTAACGTTATTCCCCCACCTCATTCTTGGTCTATAAACTGGGCGTTTTACCTCTAGTTTTCCTACAAGCTTCCATGCACGTCTTTAATTCCCCATTCGTGCCATAGGTACTTCCCATTGCAGTCCATATGACTTAACTGATCTTATTGTATCTGGTTCCCAATAAAGATGAAGTTGTTAACTGTCTTCTCTATTCGCCATTATTATTATTATTATTATTATTATTATTATTATTATTATTATTATTATTATTATTATATATTATACGAGAAAAATGAATATTAGATATTCAATAGTAGATTATGTAACATATAAGCAATTAAATTGGTAAGAGCACGTACTACGAATGCGAGAAGATAAGTTACCCAGGAAAAACATTGGAATGGGTCCACCTGGAAGAGTAAGAAAAGGAAGACCTCGAAATTCGTGGATCCAAGAAATAAGAACGGGAATGAGAACGAAAGGACTGGAGACATGGAGTGGATGGATAGAGACGAGTGGAGAAGAAATATAAAACTTTAGGCACAGAAAGATGTGTAAACATTAAAAATCTGTACATAAATAAAATATTATTATTATTAAATTACTCATGACATCAGATATAAATGTAATATTAATGCAGAACTTCCAGAAATTATGTTAATTTTTTTGCGCGATGGTGCGTTTTGTCATACTTACAGCAATGGCGACCATGATTGAAAGTTCAACTTCCTAAAATTCGGGGTTGCCAATCGAAATAACTATACTGTAATACTTACTTACTTACTTACTTACTCATTGGCACTATCGAACCCGTAGGTTCATGGCCGCGCGGACATAAGCTCTCCATACATCCCTATCCTGAGCCAATGCTTTCCAATCATTCCCTGTATAATCTACTTCCCTCAAATCATAGTTAAATTGTTGTTCTCCCACCTCATTCTTGGTCTACCAACTGGGCGTTTTCCTTCTGGCTTTCCTACAAGAAGTTTCCATGCACGTCTTTCATTCCCCATGCGCGCAACATGTCCTGCCCATCGCAGTCTATGAGACTTAACTGTTCTTATTACATCTGGCTTCCTATAAAGACCATGTAGTTCATTGTTATGTAGTCTTCTCCATTCACCTACTGTAATAAAATAACTATACTGTAATATTACATATTAAAAAAACGCATGTGGGAAGTAAAACCACTGCCCTTTATGTAAACTACGTTCAATGTATATACAAAAATATATCCAAAAGGTAGGTGTACATTATGTGAAATAAATCAGTGCATTGTAAATGAATTGAACTTTATTTGAAACAATATAAAACAATAAATACATACTTGTCGTCATTTTATCACTAATGGGTGTCACTGCCTCCTGTAGTTTCAACTAATAAACATTGTCCACACTGTTAACGTTATCAGTTGTTTATAATGAACGCAAATATTTCCAAGAAATATGCTATTATTTTACTATTATGTCTTATTTTGAAAACACCACCGCGCAAAAAATAATGTACAACGCACGTTTGTGAAGAGTATTACAGTATCTCGGAAATTAAAAACCTCGCTATTGCTCGGTTTTTAAACATTTTCTTCACTTCTGAAAAAACCACGTACCAATCATGCAACGTAATATACTATTGTTGAAAACTTTGACTAATGATTTCTATAAATATTTATTCTTGACTCTAGAGAGATGAACAAGCGATAAAGGGCATGTTTCAGAGTCACAGGTACAAATCAGCTCAAGCTGAGAACAGTTTACTGTGAATGTAGTTAGAACGTAACGGCCCTAGGGAGTACTGCAGACCATGGCTATGTAATTCCCTTTATTCCAGTTAATTTTCTCCAAAATGTTAATAGCGGCGGAATTCAAGGAACTTTCTTGAGCAGTTTCTGTTAATTTGGCAAGTCCTTTTACCTATCGTAGCACATCCTCCGATAAAATAAAAACATTCTTCAAGTACTTCTTCTTCTTCTTCTTCTACCACATGAAATTAGGGCTTATGACCTATTTTCACTTCAAGTGGGATTTAATGAATCTTTCATCTAGTAAATGGGCGTCCAAAAGTCTATATCCTATTCGTTTGTACTTTAATAACATCTGAGGGATTCACTCAGTAGGCATTCTTTTAACATGTTCATACCAGTTGTTTCTCACGTTGTCAATTCTATTTGTCTTCTTCATCTTCTTCTTCTTCTTCTTCTTCTTCTTCTTCTTCACTTCACGGGCTAGGCAAATTGCCTTGTTCCACCTCACAGTTGTTCTGTCCATCTTTTCACTGGCCTTCCTACATTCCTTGAACCTCTTGGCTTGTAGTTGAATGCTGCTCTAGGTAATCTTGTTACATTCATTATTTACACATGTGTAAACCATTTCTCTCTATATTCTCTGATTTTCTCATCCAATGGATATATATTTATCTCTGTTCTTATATCTCCATTCCTTATCCGATCCAATCTTGTGCAGCCTTTTGTTCTTCTAAGGAAGTTCATTTCTGCGCTTTGTATTCTACTTTGCAATTTTTTGGTCATTACCCAAGTTTCGCTCCCATAAAGTAATGCAGGAACTGCCAATGTTTTATAAAACCTCATTCTAGTATCTCTTCTTGTTTTATTCTTTATTCTTTTTCTATTTATTAAATATAAGATAATTAAGTATTTTCTAATATCTTCATTTCTTCTTCTGGATAAGTTATTCTATTGTAAATATGGCATGGGAACTCGATCGGCCTTCCCGAAAGCCATGCTGTTCTTCTCTTAATGTATATTCAGATTATGTTCAGTCTTCTAGTAATAATTCTTCAAGTACTTACGTACACAATTTATTGACCCCATAATTATCCATTTTACTTTATATAAAATCTAAAAGGTAAAAATCAGCTTACTAGATATATTCCTCACCTTGGTTTCGCAATATTGAGACGGTAAGAAGAAAAGGGGTGTAATTGCAAGTTTTACAGTATTGAGAAAAACAGGTTTAAAGTTGAAGTTATATAAGAAAATCGTAGCTGATTGAAAATTATAATAATCATTCTTTATCTACTCTTAACATACATACTTTTATCTAGAGTTCGGATTTTTATGTGCTAAAAGTTAAGATTGCAACGTAGTATAATGATAAGTTAGACTTATGACTCTCTTTTGTTTTGGTTCCACATGCAAACAGTTGACTAGTATAATGAGAAGTAAGACTCCTGTCTTTTATCTTGGTTTCACACACAAGCAGTTGAACAATATATACTATCTTTATTGCAATCTTATCTTTTATTACATAAAAATCCGGACTCTACTTATATCCCTTTTCCACTAAATAAAAGTATGCTTCAAGCATGCAATTATACACCTCTTTTTTTTTGCGAAAAAAATCACATCCCTTTGCTCTAAGCACCTGATTTCATTATAATTAAGTGGATATTCAGACTTCATAATTATCTCAAATTATTGTGTGTATAGGCCCTATATATATATATATATATATATATATATATAGATATATATATATAGAGTCTTAGTCTGTCTGTCTTTTATGGGCTTAAAAACTACTTGATCGATTTCAACGGGGGGATTTTCTCGTCATTTAGAGAGTTTTCTGGGACAATTAACGTATAACATATTGCCCTACGTACTATAGGGCCAGAGCTAAGAAAAGAAAGGTCATTGGTGCACTAAAAAAGTAGATTTTTGGGCGCTTAAATGGCTTACCCTGCCTATACCATAATAAATAGACCTACACCAAATTAATGTACACAGAATTCAATATCTCAAAGATTTGTATACAAAAAAACCGCGACAGCACATGTCTATCTTTTATGGATACTCTCAATAAACATTTCTGTCTTTCAGCTCATTCATGCGAAGATCGGGATGAGCAGATTCCCGGGAAAGCCTAGCATCGCATGCCGTATATTCTTTTATGGGTAACTCATAGTAACAATTTTTGTCAATCAGCTCATTTATGCCAAGAAGATTGGGATAAGTAGATTCCCGGGTAATGTCGGGTAATCAGCACGGTGCATCTAAAAGTAATTACGGTTTAAATTTACAATTATTTTTATTTTTTAATTAAATAGGACTATGATTTATTTTTACTTAATTAATGAATATGGATTTTCATCAAGTAAACACCAACTCAATTGATTGTTTTTATTTTTACTTTTTCAACTAAACATATGAACATGTTTAATTTATTTAGGCGGAGCAGCACATGCATTTATTAAATAGTTTCAATATATGTGCCGAAATATCAGTCCGGTAGAATAATAGGTGTAACATACTAGTCTCCGGTTGCTAAGTTCGCCGGTTGAAACCCGTCCGATATCGAGCCGAGTGATTTATGACATGATGACTAGATGTAGAGATATGGAATTTGCGCTGGTTCGAGTCTCTATAGTGGAATAAATTATGTCATGGAATTTTGGCCAGTATGGGACCGGTACTCACCCAGCATCGTGAGGAATTTGGGTAGCTAACATTAGTACGGTTCCAGGTTGAGGAAACAAATATAACAGCTGGGGGACAGAATATGCTGGCCACATGTCATTCCTATACTGTCCATCTCTGTAAATGAAAAGTGGTATGAGCCCAACAGCAGGCTGATCGGCCATTGGTCGTCTAAATCTGAAGCGCAATTTAGTTATAATTTCATCAGCATCATCAACAAGGATTAAGCCCAATGGCCTGTTCCGATCTCATGGTAGGTCGAATTGGTCCTTCCATCTCTTCAATGGTCTCCCCAACAATCTTCTCCCTTTTGGTTTACAATTATACATTCTTTGTGGTATGCGCTGTTAATTCATTCGTAATACGTGCTGAAGATAAGCATTTTGATAATATTTTATTCTTTCACGGAGATTAAATATATGAAGTTCTGTTCTTATTTCTTTGTTTTTCTTTTTATCGATCTTTGGTATCCTGCTACTGCTCTCAACATCTTCATTTCTGCAGCCTCTATTTGTTTACTATCTGCCTTTGTTAATGTCCAGGTTTCACATCCATAGATAAGAGATGGAACTGCCAATACTTTGTAAAATTTTAAAATAGTTTATTTTCTAGTTTTATTCAGTAAAATACGTTTAATTGTGCCACATAGATAATTGAATCGTTGTATTTTAGTGTGTTTATCTACATTTCTGTCATTATCTAAATGACATCCGAAATAATTAAATTTCTGAACTTGGTCTACAATTACATTGTTTATCACTATTTTTGTTCTTATTGCACATTTTCCTTTCAGAGCTAATATTTTTGTTTTAGATGTAGATATTATTAAATTGTATTTTAGAGAGATATTATTTAAACTATAAAGGAATTGTTGTAAAGGATTTTCTGATGCTGTCATTATTACTTGATCATCTGCAAAAAGCAGAGTTGTCAATATACCATTTATATTAATTTGTTCTTACCATTCATTTATGATATGGTCCAAGTATAAATTAAAAAATACTGGTGACAACGGACTCCCTAGTCTTAATCCCTGGTTTATTTCTATTTTTTTTTATAATTTCTGAATGTAGTAGTAGTAGGACTTTATTAGACAAAAAGTAAGATATTTACAATATTATTTACAAATATGGGTCGCACGGGCAATAAGCCGTACGTGCTGTTGACAGTCCGTTACAATAAAGTAATAATTGCTACTAGTGTGAAGAAAAATAAACAACAACAAAAAAAGCAATAACATTACAATTACATAAAGAAAACGCAATAATATTACAATTAAATAATAACACAATAGCATTATACATTAATTTATTTATATATATAATTAATAAGAATTAATGTTATTGCATTTTGATAACATATTTATTCATGAATGAGTGTTGTTCTTATTTTCCGCGTTTTGTCCAGAAATTTACCCAAGTTTATCCAATTTTCTGGATTTACCAATAACTCGTAGCATGCCAATCTTTCCCGATTTGAATTTAGAAATCTTTCCGGTAATAACTACGTCTCCAATATCCTAATCATTACATTGTCCTAATATATGTATCTCATCTTCAAATGTAATAATAGGCTAATGCCAACATTAATGATAATAACATTCATATTTATTATGATGAAATTGAGTAGTATTGATTATTATTGTTATTATGATTACTAGGATTTATGTAATAAAATATAAGATTGCAACGTAGACAGTATATGTTATTCAACTCTTTGTGTGTGATACAAGATAAAAGACAGTCAAAAGTCTTACAGTCTTCTCATTATACTATTCAACTGTCTGTTTCTGAAACCAAAACAAAAGACAGAAGTCTAACTTCTTATTATACTACGATGCAATCTTAACTGTTAGTACATACAAATCCTAGCCCTAATTATTATATTAATAGTAGTAGGATTATGGGGCACGGCGTAGCGTAGTAGTTAAGATACTACGCTAGAAGTGGGAAGGTCGAGGGTCCGAGTTCCGTTGGGGTCACGAGTTTTAAACTGACTCAAACTTTCGGGCGGCACTATGGACCAGGGGCCAACTCAGCCTGTAACTGAAATGAGTACTAGACGCATGTTCTGGGAGTAAATCCGGTCGTCACGCAGAGCTGACAACCCGGCTGATATTAAGTGCCAATTGTCTAGAAAAAGTGAGAGTCTTAACCTCCTACTACCAGAAGGGCCTCCTAAGGCCTATAGTGGGACCACTTTACCTTTATCTTTTAGTGGTAGGGTTATATAGGGGCCTATTTACAATAAGAAAACGTCCATCACGCAGGAAGTGCGTAAACTAAGCGAATCCCTGAGCAAGTGGAGTTTATGATCCACGGAGTATTGTAAGCAGAAAAGAACTATTCGTGATCACGTGAAAGGATAGGAATATTCTGGAATGAGGCTAAAGCTGTTAGCATAAATCACGTTCGGTTGAAAACACTTACGAATGCCATTCGTTCCTAAATGGAGGTAAGAGATTACTAACTCAGTGACACTATCGAATCCGGAGGTTCATGCTCGTGCTGATATAAGCTCCCCATACATCCATCTTGCACTGGTTTTTCTATAAGAACTTTCATTGGCCCTCTTTAATTCCCTATTCGTGTCACATGACCTGTCCATCCCAGTCTACGAGACATACATGATCTCATTAATTCAGGTTTCCCGTACAGATCATGTGGACCACTACCAGTAATTTTCTCTATTCACCTATATACACTGCTCAAAAAAATTAGGGGATATTGTAGAATAACCTACTAAGACTATGTTTTTAGGAACAGTATTAGATGTAATCACTTTCTATTACTCCAAAAGAATGTCAACAAGAGTTTTAAGTCATTACGTAACCTCTGTACCACACCAGATGTCTAAGAGATCCTGATTAGGAATATGGCAAACAAACAAAGCAGCATTAACATGGGTGAAAATGTTTCTTTAGTGTGGTGTATGGTCTCCTCGAACGGCCAGCACTGCCTCACACCTGTGTGACATTGATGCAATGAGGTTAGCAATGAGTTCTTGGGGGATACGTGGCCACTCTTCCATAAGAGCAATGTGCAGCTCTGGAACAGTTGTGGGAGGTGCTGGTCTGCCTGCAATGCGCCCCACACATGCTCTATCGGATTTAAGTCCGGCGAGGATGCTGGCTATTGCATACGCTCGATACCCTCCACTTCCAGCATGTCGTCCACCAAGCCAGCTCTGTGGCGTCGTGCATTATCGTCCATAAAAAGAAAAGAATCACCTATGGCACCAGCATAAGGCACGACAAAAGGTCGGAGAATCTCATCTCTATACCTTACCGCAGTCAAAGTACCACCTTGGATGACGTAGAGGTCCGTACGTCCACCACTACTGACTCCTGCCCACACGATCAATCCACCGCCACCATATGGGGATCTTTCACGTACAAATGCTGGATTGTTTCGTGTCCCTTTTTCCCTCCAGATGAATACACGCCGACTATCACATTCCACGTCGAATCGCGACTCATCAGAAAAAAGAACTGATCCAATTCGGCATGCCTCCACCCACGATGTTCCTCCGCCCAGTTTCTGCGATCTCTACGGTGTTGTGGAGTTAACCTGGTACACACTATGGCCCTAGGGGAATAGAGACCACTTCCATGCAGTCGATTAGGGACAGTTTGAGTTGACACCCTGCGTCCTGTTGCTGTTTGAAGTGCATTTCGCAGTTGAGTTGCATTCTTCTGTGTATTCCGACGGGCTGTTAACATGAGGTAACGGTCATCCCTTGCTGTTGTTACCCATGGTCGACCTTGTCCGGCTCTTCTGTGAACAGTATCTGTTCTTTGAAAACGATTCCAAAGCCTGGAAATCACGCTTTGAGACACCCCAATGGCTTGTGCCACCTCTTGTTGTGTCTGTCCAGCTTCCATCCTTCCTATGGCCCTCTAAGCCATTGGTTCAGGTAAATCACGTTGTCGAGGCATTACTGTCCCTAAGGCAAGCCATTCACTAACTGAAAACTGGATTTAAAAACAGCAACAAAACATTCACCCCCACACCACCCTTTCACATCAACAGTACAGACACTGCCCTCTGGTGTGGTACCGAGGTTACGTAACAACTTCAAACTCTTGTTTACATTATCTTGGAGTAATAGAAAGTGATTGCATCTAATACTGTTCCAAAAAACATAGTCTTAGTAGGTAATTCTACAATATCCCCTATTTTTTTGAGCAGTGTATTAGTGTCTATCGTCCCGCGGCGTAGCCGAGTGATTAAGGCAAGATGCTTTGGCGCAGAGCTACGGGTCTTGAGCTGGTTTGAGTCCCGATGGGGAAATACATTTTCTCATGGAATTTCGGCCAGTATGAGATCGGTGTCCACCCAGCATCATGACGTATTTGGGTAGCTACAATAAGTAGCGACTCCAAGTTGAGAAGACAAATTATAACGGTTGGGGACCCGACATCCTGAACACATGTTACCACTACAGTGGCTTATGATCGTCTACCTCTGTGATTAACACATGTGGACGTGAGGCCAGTAGCCGGCTGGTAGGCCAAGGGCCTTCTAGGCCTCTCGCGCTTGGAGTTTTTATTAGTGTCTATCGATCCAAAAAAAACTCCTAAGCACTCCATCCTCTAACTCTCATAATTTTTTCTCCTCCCTAAACTATTTTTAATTAACGCTACCAGATTGTTATTACATGCCTGGTATTCTCTCCTAGCATGGCGTACTTGTAACTCACATATAAGATTGAGGCGCCTGGAAGGCGGAGATCCGCTGCTTCGATGATATGAAAGGTGATGATGATGACGGTAATGATGCGCCAGGAGAAGCCTTAAACTAAACTTAATCTAATGAAGCGAATGTGATAATGATAAAAATGGTGGCCAGCTGGTGTTCGGAGACCGTTTGGGTCTTAACGTGTTCTGATATTTGTCCTTCAGCCGAAGAAACACCCCCAAAAAAAATCCCTCGCGCAGGAAAATTGCTCCGATCAGGGATCGAACCCTGGTCCACTTCATGACAAAGCAACACTCTCGAGAACACATCAGAGAACCTCCCCCTCAAAGCAGTAATCTATGTTTCGCATCAATTATATAACCGGAAGAATAATCGTTTTACATATTTTAACATAACCTTTTTTTCGAGAGAATTTGGAATGGAAAGAGTCCCTTTGATGCATCAAGAAAGCGTTTCCAGAGTTAAGCGTTTGTTTAATTTATTTCTGCAACTTACTCCTGTTTGTAATTGTTGTTCCGAGGTAGTTGAATTCCGCTATTTCTTCAAATTTTTCCTCATTTGTTGTTAAGTGTTCATTCCCATCTAATTATATCTCGTATATGCAACCATTTATTTACACATATAATAATAATAATAATAATAATAATAGCTTTATTTTACCTGGCAGAGTTAAGGCCTTAAGGCCTTGTCTACCACTCAACCAGGTTTAAAAAAAATACAAACAAAAAATAGTCTTAAATCTAAATTACAATATATATATAAACGATTACAAGTTATGAATACAATACAATTAATATTTATAATGTATTTTGATTTACTCTAAATTTAACGAATTAAATATATAATATGTACAATATATATAAAAAACAGGAAAAGATTAATGACATAGTATAAAATTAAATAAATAGAGAAAAATTAATTATTAGACAACAGGTAACTGTATAAGCGTGACTTAAAGGTACCAAGTGTGCGGCAACCCCTGATATCTTGAGGAAGGAGATTCCAGGAGCGGGCAGAGGCTACTGTGAAGGAAGTAGAATAGGAGGAAGTGCTATGAAGAGGAATTGTTAGCAGACTGCTATCTTGTGATCATATATTCATATATTCATATATTCATATTCATATATTCAGTTTTAGTCCCAGTTTCTTAGTGGTATATAACGCGTGTGTTGGCTTTCAGTATTTTTTCTATCACTTAATAAATACTATATCATCTGCGTATACAAACAGCTGATCAGTATTACTGCTATCATTATGTTTCATCATGCTTAGCGCAACTGGTTCAAGTTACAGCCTCCCTAAGAACTCTCCTCCAGACCTCTCTATTCCTGGCGACTGTCCACCAGTTTCAAATTTTAAATCTTTGGAGATTTTCCAAAAGTCCATCCATCCGCTTAGCTTTAGGTCTTCCAAAATTTCTTCTTCCATCTGGTGGATGGTATTTCATTATTTTTTAACCATCTCTATTATCCATTCTCTGGATATGTCCTCCCATCTCAATGTAGATATTTCAATATAAACAAGTGATATAATTCCTCATTATATGGTATTCGGCATTTTCCTCTTTACTGAATGGGCCCATTTGGCCTATTCTTTTCAGAATTTTCCTTTAAAACATTCCGAGGATTATTGTTACATCAAAATATATTAAACTAGCGCATACCCGGCTACGCTTAAATCAATTAAATGTGTTTTTTATGTTTAGTTGAATAATTAAAAAAGAAAAATAATTATAAATTCATATCATAATTATTTTTAGATACTCCGTGCTGATTACCCGGCGTTGGCTGGGAAACTATTTATTCCGATCTTAGCAGCACAAATGAACCGAAAGACAAAAGTGTTATTGAGAGTTATCCGTAAAAGATAGACATATGCTGCCGTTGACTTTTTTTTGTAGATTTTTTTAGATACTTAACCCTGTGTATATTATTGTATTGACGTAGACTTTCTCGGCAGGAGTTGCTATGATGATCTTGAAGAAGATTTTTGGGTTGTAGGCCGTGGTCGCGAGGCTTGTAGTTCCCCGACGTTTCGCCAGATGCCTCACGACCACGGCCTAGAGCCCGAAAATCTTCTTCTGTGTATATTAATTTGGTGTATATGCTATGGTTTAGGCATCGTAAGGCATTGAAGTATCAAAAAAGTTCCGAAAACACCTTTCTCTCCACAAAGGATGATTTTTAAGGGTGAAGGGGTTAGTATTACAACTCTATTATAGCCTAAAACTTTCCCGGGACACTCCTCAATATTTTGCAAAAAGGCCCATCACAATCGGATGAACGGAATGGCAGCATATAAATGACAAATAGACGGACAGACATACATTCGTATATATATATATATATATATATATATATATATATATATATATATATATATGGAATGATAAGAAAAATAAATGCCTGGACGGGATTCGAACCCGGATCTCTGAGTCTGTACCTCAGTGTGATATCCATTACACTACCAGGCGAATCCAATTCAAACACTTATTTTTCTTATATATGTATTATACTCTCCATTATAACATATATATAACCCGGATCTCTGAGTCTGTACCTCAGTGTGATATCCATTACACTACATATATAAGAAAAATAAGTGTTTGAATTGGATTCGCCTGGTAGTGTAATGGATATCACACTGAGGTACAGACTCAGAGATCCGGGTTCGAATCCCGTCCAGGCATTTATTTTTCTTATCATTCCATATATATATATATATATATACGAATGTATGTCTGTCTGTATATATATATATATACTCTATAATTTGCTTACTTGTTATAGTCAGCTTCTAGATGGCAGTGAAGACCGAGTTCTCGCGACATCTAGTAATAATGGAGAATATAATACATATATAAGAAAAATAAGTGTTTGAATTCAATTCGCCTGGTAGTGTAATGGATAACACGCTGAGGTACAGACTCAGAGTTCCGGGTTCGAATTCCATCCAGGCATTTATTTTTCTTATCATACCATATAAATATATAATTTATTTATTTCAGGACTGTTTCTGTTATATACACAGGTCTACTTAACCAAAATATACATTTTTTTCTTCCACACTTCCCGGTCTTGAGTGTTTGCTTGTGTCATATTTATCTTCTTCGTGTTGTCTTAAATTTCCTTTATCTACGTTGGTTTTGGTCTATCACGTTTCCCTTATCCACGAGGTATCCATTCCATCAATACTTCTTTGTTTATTTCTGGGTCCCCTCTTCTCATTATATGTCCATTCCATCTTAGTTGTATTTCTTCACTCTCTTGTACAATACCCTTTTCTACATTCATAATATCTCGTTCTTAATATGTTTTATGTTGTCTAATATATATATATATATATATATATATATTAATTATGTAAAGAGAACTGGCAAATTTTCAGGGGCGTATTTTATTAAAAAGTAGTATATTTGCAGAAAGAAATGTATACTTGAAATATGTATATTTATATTATTTGTACTCTATAAAGTGGCCCAAGTTCGCGTAAACTGTAACCACAAGAGAATATCTGTTAGCATAAGCATAACATGTTAGGTAATATAAATCATAAGTGTCCCGAGGGGAACCGCCACTGAGTTATGATGCATCTACATTAAAAGTTTAATACAGAAGATACAATTGACAGATGGGAAGAGATCTCAAGTTTCTGGTAACCAAACAAAGGCAAAAGTTGGTCGGTCACCAACTGTTTTCAAAAGCACTCGAGGGGATTCCAAACTTTACAATTGACAGAACACATTCACTACCCTGCATACAGAGTGATTTCGAATGTTTAGCCAACACTTTACCTGAAGGAAAATAATTTCACCTAATTAATTCACTGGCATTAACGAACACATGGTATCTTTACCTTGTCATAGTGCATGCTTAAAGGACCCCGAGTGCTAATGTCGGCAGTAGCATTGCTGCCGAAAGCATAACCCATGCCTGACAGGTCGAAGGCGATAAGCCAGGCGAAAAAATTACCTAGGTCGAAAGAATAACGATCTTTCACCATAAACATGCAACTGGCAAGAAAGGCGGATGTGGGTTCCACTAGGGTAACATTTTCCGGAGGTAAAATAGTCAACCATTCAGTTTTTCGGTCGGGGACTGCTTCAGGGAATCTATGCCAAATGCTCAAGCACTGAAATTTACAACGTTAGAAAGTGATAATGTAAATATAAATTCATTATTCCTGTATGTGGAATCGAACCAAGGTGTCCCCTAGCTCTACATCAAAGCATGGTGCCTTAGAATGCTCGTTATATATTTCTTAATTAATTAAATAAAAATTAGACTGTTTCGGCCGCGGTGGCCTAGTGATATTCTCCTCCATTGGTCCCTATCCTTATCAACTAAATCATTCTATTCATTCTCGGATATCGAGTTTCTTAATATCCGTCAAAAAAATCCTTTCTCCATCGACTAAAGTCTTCCTAGTAGTATTTTTCCCAGTAATAATACAGGACACACTATATAACATTTCTGTATGAGTTTGGTTGATACCTAGCATTCCTAGTGCGTCTACTTTGAACAGAAAGGATTATAATCTAGCAACCTGTGTAAGACGTAATACTGCATGAGAGAATTTAAAAGCGAACGTTAGACTTAAATGTGAAACTTGGCAACAGAGTTCTTAACTGGTCCAAGCACTGAAGCTGCACTCTGTAACAAGTGCAAAGCCTCTTAGTAAGAGAACATCTAGAGTACTTAATGACATGCGCTTTATACAGCCTGTCCATGTTAAAACTACACGCGGATAACTCCAAGTCATAAGTTACTTTCACATATCATGCTTCAAAAATGCGGAATCTCACACTGGTCCCATTTTAATCCATTCTCTTCAGCTTTAAAAGCTCAATGCATTTTCCCAGAAACCGTATTTTAGTTACTGCAAATGATATTGTCTATTATCAGACATTCAAAACAAACAAAAGATAACGGTACTTGAGATCACAATAAGTGTGAAGGCAAAAACACATTCCTCTACTATTTATAAGTGTTAACAAAATATTGCCCTGCCATGGGATGTACAAAATAATGCAACATATATAACAGCAGAGTTAAGCGAGTGTACCTCGTCTTCTGAGGCGAATGGGTTAAAAGTCGATATTTCACAATTATATTTTGAAAGTAATAGTATATTACAATGCGAGGTTGGGAAGTGGTTTATACAGACGCGAGGATATGACGAGATTCTGTAAAACATTTCACAAACGTGCGTTGTACATTACTTTTTGCGCGATGGTGTTTTCAAACTAACATCTCTGTTCATTATAAACAACTGACTAACGCTAACAATCTGACCAATGTTTATACGATAAATGCCGAAAATAATTTATTGAGACTACAGCAGTCCGTGACACCAATCAGGGCTAAAATGGCGGAAAGTACGAATTTATTGTTTTATACTGTTTAAATATAGTTAATTTACTATTCAGAGATTTCTTTTGTGTAATTTATATTAACACTACCTTTTGGATATATATATATATATCATCATTATCATCATCCGGTATAATGGCAGCTGCCGCCGTCTTCCGGAAACCAAACGCCATTCCTCTCTGTCCATCCATTGATCTTCCTCCATTCCTCTGATATTCATAGCTGCTTGTACCCCTTCTTTCCAAGTTTTCTTCGGTCTTCCTCTCTTCCTCCTTTCCATTGGGATGCATTCCATAACAATTTTTGGCAATCTTTTATCTCTGGCATTCTTTTGACACGATCATACCACTGCAATCTCTTCTTTTCTATAATGTCTATGATGTCCGGCTTCTCTTGTACACCCATAATTTCCCTTATTTCTTTATTTCGGTATTCTAATGCCGATTACTAGATGTTTCCATCATCGCAGCTGAATCGAAAACATCCATTTCTGTACGTAAAATTATTTTCATTTTCCCTGGTAGGGAATTTGCACAGACTTCAGCACCATATTGTTAAAAGCTTTTATATATATATATACTTATATATATATATAAGTATATATATATATATATCTATGTACGTAGTACTAAAAAGGGTAGGATACATAAAGGGCAGTGGTTTTATTTCCCGCACGAGGTAGGTAATATGTAATATTACAGTATAGTTATTTATAGGTTGGCAACCCCGAAATTTAGGAAACTGAACTTTCAATCATGGTCTACATTGCTGTAAGTACGATAGAACGCACATCGTGCAAAAAAATTATTTATATTATTTGATATATGCTATTAATGTTTGCTCATGATACAGTATTATTAGATGACAGCAAAATGAGATACTAAGGGGCTACATATGCACTCTATTGTGTAACACTAAGAAATTGGAACCGGAAATAAACATCGATGAAACTAAATATACATGGCCACACATATAAATGTATTATATAATGGAAGTAAAGAGTTAATGGAAGATGAAGGAAATTTTGAAGAAGTAGCTGAATTTAAATACCTAATTATGCTTATTTCCTTACAGATGTTAGGGAGGACATGTGGTTAGTACATATTCTCGAGGAGACATCTAGTAGGAAAGTAAGGTATTAGTATAGTGTATATCTATATTTGTCGAATATTTATTTGTATTTGTGCTGGTTGAGTGGAAGAGAGGGCCTTATGGCCTTAACTCTGCCAGAATAAATAAAGTATTATTATTATTATTATTATTATTATTATTATTATTATTATTATTATTATTAAAGTATGCTCTGATGGATGAAGGTCGGTTAAATTTTGTTCAGATACCTCTTTTATTCAGACTTGAGGTTCTTTAACGAGCCCGAAATTCTTCAGACTCGACTTTTGGCTTAAAGTCCCTCCCATAGGACTATTCCTTGAATTTTCCATCCTAAAAATCCACCGACCCCGGCCGGGTTTGAACACCTACCCTCGGGACTAGAGGCATGGAACATAACAACTTAACCGTCGCAGACGTAAACTACATTAACAATAAAGTAAATGAAAGAGTTAATAATTCACATATATAGACATATATTATAATTGAAAGGCTTAAAGCAGTAACATGTTAAGCCACATTCTGTTAAGAAATGTCATTTATTAGAATGATAACGAATAAATGTATTGAAATATTCATAAAATCATATGAAAGTGCGCCAGTGATGAGTTGAAACATATAGACACACAATGTATTAACAACATTACTGCCCAATTAGTATTTATAATTTTTTGAAAAATTAAAATCCTTACATCTCAGAAAGAACAATATGTGGCTTATCATGTTATTGCCCTAAACCCTTCAATTGTTCGATGAAAGTGATATACGTCACAAATGTTGGTAAATTCAATCAAACAGTGGGGATAATTAATTCAATAATGAAACCTTCCCTTCTTCAGCGGGATAGGGAAATGCAGCATGACTATT
Source organism: Diploptera punctata (assembly GCA_030220185.1). Lineage (NCBI taxonomy): Eukaryota > Metazoa > Arthropoda > Insecta > Blattodea > Blaberidae > Diploptera > Diploptera punctata. The sequence continues at coordinate 231,710 of JASPKZ010000017.1, forward strand.
AAGGAATACAGAAGTTAGCAAAATAACAAAAGAATGAAGTTTATGAGAGAAAGGACATAAGACATTCGTTGGGACCTTGGAAATGAGAATATCATGAAATAATTTCAGCTACATTCAGATTTCACAATTAAATACCAACTCAATTGGAAAAATCGTGTTCAACGAATAGCCATAAACAGAATTCCAAAAGCCATGATTTAGTACTGTCTTCAGGACAAGAGATATTTTGGTGGTTGTAAGAAAATACTACAAAAATATACTAATAGCTCTAGAAATGTATTATTTACTAATAAGTGCCTGAAATTGAACATTTGTAAATGTTAGAAACTAGAAACATAAAGGAAGCAGAAGAAAACATAATTGAAAGAATTGAAGAGGAAGAATTAAAATGGTTACGACATATTTTAAGAATGGAAGACAAGAGATGGCCGAAACAACTATATCAAAGACAACCATCCAGAAAGAAGTAAAACGGAAGACCGAAGTTAACATGGAGAGAAAGCATGAGGATAGCAATGCAAGCAAGAGGGTTGAGCATTGAAGATGCTTAAGATCGTAGGCTTTGGAAGTTTTGCACGAGAACACGGCAGAGGCTGTAAAAACCCAAAGATAGCAAGATAAGAAACAGTAGATAGAATATATCACACAGAGACCGGTAATAGGCCATATGGTCTTATATTGGATTATAATGATGGGATACAACCTTCTTACTCCCCTTAACACAAAGTTTTCAGAAATTATGGAATTTTTGCTTTAAGGAGAGTATTGGTCTAGGAAATGTTTTTGAATTCCAATGACGGTTAAGCGAGATAGGGAATTAAGTTTTCATAAGTAATGCCACGAGTGATTTCCAAATTATCGATAAATTCACGACTCACGAATTGAGGAGTGAATTTGTCTAGAGAATTTGGAAATCAAGAGTGGCATTTGTTAGGACTATTTAACGAATAAAATTAAGCTGTTTACTCACAAATCATTAGTTAACTATAGTTATTTTAAAATATTTATATATTTAATGTAAACGGCGATGTTTGAAAACAAATGAGAAACGATTCGTACGCTTCATTTGTTTCTTTTGTTCATCACTGCAACCAGATTATATTACTCATTGCCAAAGGATCGCAATATTGTAAGAATGCACCCTAGTGGACAAATTTATAAACATTTGTAAACCAACATTATAGGTATTAATTAATTTCTGATATCCTATGATGTAAATATGTCAATTATATTTTTCTGCAACGTCATTTCCTAGAAAATAATTCGTTTAAGAAAGTGAAAACAGTGGTTTCTTTTTTTTTTTGTGGTATAATCAATTGCTGCAAATGTTTTATATTATCTCCCGCATGCGCTATATGCTGACATTCATGCACTATATATACAATCTGATAGCCGTATTTCTTAGAAGGTCAGTCACTGCAAAATAATGCTATGACCTATTCAGAATGTTAAAAATGAAGAGCTCTCTTTAATATGATAAACTTCACTTGATAAATTCAAGGCGAAACACGACTGTGATTGGTTGTAAATAAAAAATCATTGAAATGTGATTGGTCATTGACCCCCATTTGGGGCATGAGTTAAATAGTCAATGATAATTCATGCCTGATGTTGATAATAAAATAATATAGTTTATAAAGATTTTAATAATGATTTAAGCTACAATTCCCTTCATACAGCCAGCGGTAGAAGGAAATTTGCTGCCTGTAAATTAAGCTGCTCACCACAACCGTGATAAAAGAGAATTTAACAAAAATAAAAGCAAGAGGTTGAACTGAAAGCACTCACGACACTTTCAGTAATTCTTGTTGAGTAGTTGGTAGGTTCCAAGAGCTTTTTTCTAAAAAAAGATAAATAATTCTACAAAGAAATAATATTTCAAATTAATATTTAAGTCTTCTCTCTTTTGTTTTCGCGGAATCGTGGCGCAACACTTCACCCTCCTCAACTAGGTCCGGAGTTCGCATCTCTATAACTCTGTGTGGAGTTCGTGGTGGACAAATCGAAGTAAGGGGAATTTTTACACGGGGCTTCTCCCGTTTTCATGTGTAAAAATTTAATTCCAAGACCTTTCCATACGTTTATCATCCAATCGTTAAATTTAATTTCATCTGCCCATACCATGATGCGGCAGTCCTTTCAGAAGATATCTATGAATAATAATAATAATAATAATAATAATAATAATAATAATAATAATAATAATAATAATAATAATAATAATAATAATAATAATAATAATAATATAAAACTTTATATATATTTTTCTTCTTTACTTGTGCTTGTCACCGAACTCATTCTAAACAACTGGACCGATTTTGATAACATTTTTTGTGTGCGTCTGATTGCGTCTCCCGATGGTTTAGATTCACAATTGGACCCTCTAAAACTATCAGGTGTAGGAGTTCACCTGAAGTGAAAATTTAAAAATCGCTCTAGCGATCACATTTTTCGAGGTTTCACATCGAAACTCAGTATATACTATTAAAATAAACCGAGGTTAGGTATTATCTAAAAATGCTCGAAATCCGACCATTAGAAGTGGAGATTTATCTGAAATCCGAAATTAAAAAATGCCTATATGACTGGATCGATTTTGATGAATTTTTTTGTGTGCGTCTGATTGGGTCTCTCGATGGTTTAGATTCACAATTGGAACCTCTAAAACTATTAGTTGTAGAAGTTCACCTGAAGTGAAAATTTAAAAATCGCTCTAGCGGTCATAATTTTTTATGTTTCACAACGAGGGTCAGCATATCATATTAAAATAAACCGAGGTAGTAATTATCCAAAAATGAGTGAAATCTGACAATTAGAAGCGTAGGTTTACCTGAAATCCGAAATTAAAAACTGACTAGCAAACACCATGTTTGGTTCGTCTCAGCATATAGCATACGGTTTAATTAACCTTTAATATTTCATTTATTTAGGCGTAGCAACGCACGCCGGGTATTTGCTAGTAAATATAGATGTGAATAAAATATTCAATATATAAAATAAATCAAATTACCTTTACAGTAAAGAGTCAGGAATCAATGTGGGATATAAATCCGTCTACTTAAAAACCACAGATACCAGTAGGAGTGATAAAACAATACAAGAAATATACCAAAATCTTGTCTTGTTTTATCACTCTTATTATCATATGTGGATTTAATTGGACAGATTTGCATCCCAGATTGATTGCTGACTCTTTTAGAGGAATTAATACTAAGGTAAATTGTTTTATTTCATATAGGCATGCAATAAATTTCCTCAAAGTTCCGCTAGACCCTATTGATTATATTCTACGTAAGGACTTTATTAAACTAAAAGTAAGATACATACAATGTTATTTACATATATGAATCACACGGGCAGTAAGCCGTACGCGCTGTTGACGGTCCGTTACAATAAGTTGATGTTTAAAAACAAAAAAAAACACAATAATATTACAATTATATATCAATACAATTACATTATAGGCTACAATAGCTTAGTTATGTAGAATTATTAAGAATTAATGGCATTGCAATTTGCTAATAATATTCCTGAATAAGTGTTGTTCCTATTTTCCGCGTTTTGTTCAGAAATCTACCCAGGTTTATCCAATTTTCTGGGTTTACCAGTAACTCGTAGCATACCAATCTTCTACGGTTTGAATTTAGAAACCTTTCCGGTAATAACTGATGCCTCCAATATTCTAAGTCGTTACATTTTCCTAGTATATGTATCTCGTCTTCAAAGCTCCCGCACATTGGACATATTCGCATATCATGATCGTCGCTAATTTTTAAAAATTTCCGTGCCCCTAACCTGAACCAAGCAAGCCCTGATCTCTCTTTAAATCCTATATTGAGTATAAAAGATTCTTTTCCCCAAACTTGTTTTAGGTCTCTTTGTAAAAATAGTGATCGTTTTCACGCACATTCGGCCAAAATATTTTGTCGCTTTATATCTAAGTACCTCCTCCTAATTTTTCTCCATACATTCTTGCGATTTTCAGTCCCTTTTTCCCATACCCACCCATCCCAATCTTTTGGAGTTCTCTCTTAACCTCTGCCCAGAATTTCCCATTTGCGTTCCTAATTTGGTGGTCGTAATTAAACATTGATTATATGATATACAGAGTGATTCAGAATAAGTATTACAGACTTCTAGGGGTTGTAGAGACGACTTAGCAGATAAAGGTTTGATGAGGAACCCATGTCCGGAAACGTATCATTTCGATGTAGAATGATTTTAAACAACGAAACACAATGGGCTGATATCGTGTGTCTTGTGTTTGAGAATAAGTATTACAGACTTCTAGGGTTGTCCTACTACAAGTGTGGTTCCACGTGGCGACCCTGTTGTTCGTTGCACAATGTGTACCTGCGACGCACAAGACCTGATGTGTGCTCAATAATTTCTGCTGCCCCCGGAATTCGTGCAAGAAGATCTTCCTCCTATTCAACAGGTGTAGTACAACCTCTAGCAGTCTGTAATACTTATTCGGAAGCACAAGACACACGATATTAGTCCATTGTGCTTCGATCTTCAAATTAATTGTACATCCAAATAGTACGTTTCCGGACATAGGTACCTCATCAAAACTTTATCTACTCCTTACTAAGTCCCCTGTACAACCACTAGAAGTCTGTAATACTTATACTAAATCGCCCTATATTCAAACCAAAATTGAAACAAGTATAGGTTTATTATAGCTTCAACAATAATAGGCGCTTCATTTTACCGTACCTCATCCCTTGACCTGCCATTACGCTGGACACGAACAGAGACATTATTTTACTTATATTATTTTTGGTCTGGACATCTTACCTCAATATTAATGATTAATATTAAATTGAGGTAAGATGTCCAGACCAAAAATAATATAATTAAAATAACCTCAAAATATAACTTCCTAAAATTAAATATTCGTTTACTTGTTTTCTTTACGTTGTGTTTTCTCTTCTACTTCTTTGATTAAAGGCCACATTATTTTTTTACGCTAATGATTTTTGTGATGTAATGTAAATAGCTATAAAAATACGGTCCTTTGGCAAATATACGGTCCATCATGGAAATTGTGAAGCTTAACAATGAGAACGTCATAATTTATACGGTTAAATAATACTGTGGAAGTGAAAAATTATAGTGATTCCTCTACAAATATTAAGAGGCGTTTAAGGCAGAAGGAAATTAAGGCTAACACCTATGCAGACAATGGTGCTCATTTTCTTTAGAGTCATAGTGTCGTCAGAACTTTCAGACCAGTTTAAAAATTTCGACACGATCAGTAAAAAAAAAAAAATGTATTACTTTAAAAATGTAAGATAACTAATTCACCAACTCACTGGCATTATCGAACCCATATGTTCATGGCGGCGCGGGTATAAGCTCTCCATACATCCCTATCCTGAGCTGTTTTCCAATCATTCCCTGTAAAGTCTACTTCCCTCATATCATTGTTAATGTTATTCTCCCACCTCATTATTGGTCTACCAACTGGGCGTTTTCCCTCTGGTTTTCCCACAAGAAGCTTCTAGCACGCCTTTCATTCCTCATTCATGCCAAATGTCCTGCCCTTCGCAGTCTATGAGACTTAACTGTTCTTATTATATCTGGCTTTAAAAATGTATGATAGTTCATTGAATCAGTATCTAAATACATACAATTGAAATTGTAGTATATTACAATTACAATTTAATTAATATGCAAAATTTAGTAAATAAGCAGAAGAATAAAAAGTTATACGAGCTTATGTAATATGAAGTGTACAGTGAAATAAATATTTTTCAAATAACTTGTTTCGTCAAAATGCAGTTTGAGGTAATGTTAAATTCCTCGAGGAAAGCATTGCCATTTCGTTGTGTAAAACAGTAGAAGATATACAGTGAGTTTCACTCGACTTGCGGCCACTTGCGTGGACACTGCGTGGGCAGCGCGAATGGATGACTCAATGCTTGTAGTCACTTTTCCCGCTATCGGCCGCAGGTCGAGTGAAACTCGCTGTATTTTAGTCATGAGTTTATTTACCTCCGAAGCTTGGCAGATATGTGGGATGTATCTATGTTTTACAACTAAAAGTACGTTTTTGTATGTTTCAAGGAAAAGGTAATTTACTTGTTTTTCTTCTTCTTCTTCTTCTTCTTCCTTTCCAGGATTAGGTCAATGTGACCTGTTCCGGTCTCACGTCCATCGTTTCCTGGCCGTCTCAAATACCTTTTTCCATGTGGTTTGTAGGTGTTGATCTTTTTGGGTAATCTTGAATTGTCCATTCTGTCTAAAATGTTCTATCCATTGGTATTTGTGCTCTTCTAGTTTATCAACTATTGAAAATATATCCAGTTCATTTCTTATTGATTAATTGTGTAATATATCCATGCGTGTACATCCTTTTACAGATCTTAAACATTTCATTTCAGTGGCTTGAATGTGTGAGATATATTTTTTTGTAAGTACCCAAGATTCAGATCCATATAAAAGAACAGGTACAGCCATAATTTTATAAAACCTGAGCTGAGTTTCTCTTCGAGTCTTTCGGAGGAGTCTTCTTATGGTGCCACCCTTCATTTTATATCGGTTTAACTTATTATGTAGGCCCTATATCCCAATCATAGCTATATGTTATATCTGAACCAAGACAGTTAAAGTGTGCTATCTGTTCTATTATTTCATTATTGATCACTATTTTTGCTCTGACTGGCACTTTGCCCTGAAAAGCCATAATTTTAGTTTTTGAAGTTGAGACTTTGAGATTATAATAGAGTCCTAATTCATTCAACATGTAAATGGCTCTTTGTAAATCATCCTCTGACTTCTGTATATTTACCAGATCGTCTGCATATATTAAAATATTCATATACATTTCCTTATTAATTTGTATTCCTATTGGACTTGATTTTTTCCATTTTCGTATAACATCGTCAAAATATGTATTAAACAATGTAGGTGATAATGTACACCCTTGTCGAACTCCTTGATTTATTAAAATTTCTTCTCTGTACCCTTTATTTAATAAAAAAGTTTCTTATAGAACCAGGATACACTTTTGAATAAATTGTATATATATATATATATATATATATATATATACTTCAGTTTGAATCAGTTACCAACTTTATAAACAACTAGCTAATACCCGGCATGTGCTGCTATGCTTGATTAAATTAAATATGATTTTTTAAATGTTCATTTCAGATAAACTCCTACACCTAATGGTTTTACAGTAAAATAGACAGAGGCTAAGAAATCGTTCCTGAAAACTGTATATACAATGGTATACATCACAACTAAATCAACAAGGCGGTTGTTAGATTCAATTTTTAATTTCGTATTACAGGTAAATTGAAATATAGAGGAATAATCATACTACATCTACAAAATGGCAATATCAAGCTGCTGCTTCCATTTCCAATGGTTCCCTTTCGATAATTTTTCAATAATATCTATCTCGGTTTATTTTAATAGCATATACTGAGTTTTGTCCACCGCTGTGGTCTCGAGGTAACGTGTCCCCGTTCGGGACAGTATTTCTGGGTGAGGTTCTTATCGGAGTTTTTCCTCAGCTGTAAGACAAATGCCAGGAAAACTTTAAGGCCCAAACGGTCCCTGAAATCATATGGCCATCATCACCATCCTTTACCGGTGTGGAAAGCAACGGGAAGCTACCACACCTATAATTGCCTAGTAAAGCTGCAAAGCGTAGCATGAAAATGCTATGATTGCAGTGAAGGACCTGCCCACGGGCAGAATTACTATGGATGGATGGATACCGAGTTTTGTTGTGAAACATAAAACATTGCGAACAGTAGAGCGGTTTTTGTTAATTTTTCTTTCAGGTGAACTCCTACGCGTAATGGTTTTAGAGCTTATTATATGGCGGCTAAACACTCGACATACTTTAAAACCGGTGTATACAAATTTTCAGATAACTAGTTTTTACGTTTTGCGAGCGCAAACATAAACAGGATGAATTTTATATATAAAGGTTACCGAAAGAATTGGAAAGCTCATGCTCAATATATGTCCATGAAAACATTCCCAAAACCTAATCCCTGGGGATAGATATAGAACACATTGTGAATGAAACATATACTGGACTATATTTTTTATGGGGATGAGACATGGATTTAAATAAAGATGTAAGTAGAAGTCAGAAAGAGTAGATGAATATTTAATAAGTTTGTCAAGAAAAACTATGAAAGACAAAATCCAGAACGCGCAAATAAAATAAATTTTTAATCTGGACAGAGTACTGAATGAAATGGAAGATAGTAGAATAATATGATATGGCCATGAAAAAAAAGATAGATTCTGGGATATTAGCAAGACAGGCACTAGAATGCTGAATACAAGGGAACAAACCAAGAGGTCAGCCAAGAGGGGAGGAACTAGTAATAAAGGAATTGAAAGAAGAAAAAGAGATCAGAATGAAGTGGAGAAGAGTGAAATATGAGACGATAGAGATAGGAGAGACTTTCATCCAAGACTCGATCCCCCATATGAGGATTGGGGAAGGACGATGAAAAAATAAAGGAAATTGATGAATATAATTAATCAGTAGGTTATTTTAATTAAAGATAAATATAGCCTAATTAAATTAAGAGTTTCAGCTAATTATTATTAAATCTATGAAACAGGCATGGAAAGGAAATGTATCGATTATTGGTGACAGTAAGAAACTTTTTATTAGAAAAACCTTGAGGAAAAAATATTGCGAATACTTAGGCGTTGGTAGGATAATAATATTCAGATGGATCGTAGGGAACTGGATATTGGAGATAAGAGTTCGATGAAATGGACTGAGGTTACTAAACACTGGAAAGGCTTACTGAACGCTGCAATGACCTGCGGTTTCCATAAGCCATACTAATAGTATCTGTTATACAAACTTACTCAAATTTATAGGCTGAGTGTGCAACAGAATATTTAGGCCAGTTTAAATTATCAGACCCAACGGGATTCAAACCCGCGACATTCCGCTTATAGCGTCTTGTCTTAATCAACGATGTCCCAAATTTTAAAGTGCCTTATCTTTATGTACAATAATTCAGTAATAATAATTACAACAAGAAGTAGGCCCTAATCGTTATCTCTGTCAAAAAATGAATTTATTAAGTCAACGTTTCAATCTCCATATGTGAGGTCATTTTCAAGGCATAGTTGTTACCATCACCAAGACATTTTTTTAAAAATTTAAATTGACAAATTTATAATTTTTTTAAATTAAAAAAATTGTCTTTGTGGTGGTAACTATGTATTAAAAACATTCATGTCTTGAAAATTATCTCACACAAGAAGATTGAAACGTTTACTTATTAAATCAATTTTTTGGCTGATATAACGATTGGTTCTTGTTGTAATTATTATTATTAAGTAGTCTCAGTGAATAATATTTAAGAAACGTATTAAATAAATATTTAGTCTGCATGGACTCTTACTTTAAGAGTTATTGTAACAGACTGTCAACAACACGTACGGCTTACTGCCCGTGCGACCCATATATGTAAATAACATTGTATATATCTTACTTGTAATCTACGAGTAATAAAGTCCTATTACTACTACTACTACTACTACTACTACTACTACTACTACTACTACTACTACTACTACTACTTTAAGGGAGGAAAGGAGATTACGAGTATTTGAGAATAAAGTACTTAGGAAAAATTTTGGACCAAAAAGAAATGAACAGACAGGTGAATGGAGAAGACTACTTAACAATGAACTACACGGTATTTATAGGAAGCCAGATATAATAAGAACAGTTAAGTCTCGTAGACTGCGATGGGTAGGACATGTGGCACCTATGGGGAATGGAAGACGTGCATGGAAGCTTCTTGTAGTAAACCAGAGGGAAAACGCCCAGTTGGTAGACCAAGAATAAGGTGGGAGAATAACATTAACTATGATTTGAGGGAAGCAGATTATACAGGAATGATTGGAAAACATTGGCTCAGGATAGGGATATATGGTGAGCTTATGTCCGCGCAGTCATGAACCTACGGGTTCGATAGTGCCAGTGAGTAAGTATGTTTTTGCTCGCAAAACTCGAAAAGTGGTCGGTCAATTGACTTGAAATTATGACACAACGTTACATTTGAAAACGCGCGTGTTTGTCGCTATATATTATGCTCTAAAACCATTAGGTACAGAAGTTCACCTGAAACGGAAATTTAAAAAAAAATTCTCTAGCGGTCACAATTGTCGATATTTCACAACGAAACTCAGTACATTCTGTTAACATAATCTCGGGTAGACAATGTCCAAAAATCAACGAAATGCAACCATTAGAACGTAGGGTGTACATGAAATCCGAAAATAAGAATTGACTCTTAACCGTCATATTTGTTTCGTCACAATGTATACTTACTCTTACTCACTGGCACTATCGAACCCGTAGGTTCATGGCCGCGCGGACATAAGCTTTCCACACATCCCTATCCCAAGCTAATGCCTTCCAATCATTCCCTGTATAATCTACTTCCCTCAAATCATTGTTAATGTTATTCTCCCACTTCATTCTTGGTCTACCAACTGGGCGTTTTCCCTCAGGCTTTCCTACAAGAAGCTTCCATGCAAGTCTTTCATTCCCCATACGTACAACATGTCCTGCCCATCGCAGTCTACGAGACTTAACTGTTCTTATTATATCTGGCTTCCTATAAAGACCATGTAGTTCATTGTTATGAAGTCTTCTCCATTCACCTGTCTGTTCATCTCTCTTTGGTCCACAAATTTTCCTAAGTACTTTATTCTCAAATACTTGTAATCTCCTTTCCTCCCTTAAAGTAAGAGTCCATGTTTCGCACCCATATAATATAACTGGTAGAATAATAGTTTTATATATTTTCAGTTTAACGTTTTTTTAAAGGAGTTGGGACATCAAGAGTCTCTGCAATGCATAATAGCACGCATTTCCAGAATTGAGCCTATGTTTAATTTCTTTGTGCATCTCATTCCTATTTGTGATTATTGTTCCTAGGTATTTGAATTCAGCCACTTCCTCAAAATTTCCCTCATTTGTCATTAGCTGTCCATTTCCATTATATAATGAATTTCTACGTGTGACCATATATTTAGTTTTATTGATATTTACTTCTAGTCCTAGTCCTAGTGTTACTCAATAGTGTGTGCGTGTTGTCCTTTAGTATCTCCTCGCTATCGGCCAGTAGTACTACATCATCAGCATAAACTAACAGCTTATTAATATCATTGAGTTGTAAGCCTTCCTCATTCTCTAAAGATGCATACCTTTGTAAATTCAAATTTTAAAATATGGAAGGGTTAAGCCACTATCTATTATGCTCTAAAATCTTTAGGAGTAGGAGTTCACCTAAAACGAAAATTTAAATATAGTATTTAATTTATTTAGGCGTAGCCGTGCACAACGAATACTAGCTAGCTAGCATTTTACATTAAGCGTAATATTACTATTATTACATTAACGGTATAATTTGCTGGTGTATTTCTTTATTCATTGATAGATTCGTCTTATGCACATGCAAAAAATTAATTAATTAATAAAAATCCCAACGAGCATAATTATCTCACTGGCACTATCGAACCCATTGGTTCATGTACGCGCAGACATAAGCTCTCCAAACATCCCTATTCTAAGGTAATGTTTTCCAATCATCTCTGTGTAGTCTTCTTCCCTCAAATCATGGTTAATGTTATTCTCCCATCCCATTCTTAATCTACCAACTGTGCGTTTTCCCTCTGGTTTTCCTGCAAGATGCTTCCATGCACGTTTTTATTCCCCATTCGTGCCACATGTCCTGCCCATCGCAGTCTCCGAGACTTAACTGTTCTTATTATATCTGGCTTCCTATAAAGACCATAACGTTTACTGTTATGAAAAGTCTTCTCTATTCACCTGCCTGTTCATCACTCTATGCTCCGAAAATTTTGCCAATGAGTATAGGGATTTGAATTAGTTTGTAGTATTTTATTTGAGCCTCTCAACGTTCCTTGATATCTAGTAACATTATGGTCTCAATTCAATGCTAGGCATGGAATGCTGACAAGTTTTCTGAAAGGTAGTTCATTACGGCCAGTATAATACGAGATTCAGGCTTTACTTCCCTTCTTAAGGAAAACCATTCATTTTCATGCTATGCTTGCAGCTTTACTAGGGAATTGTAGGTGTGGTAGCTTCCCGTTGTTTTCCACACCGGTGAAGGATGATGATGATGCTAATGAGAAGGATGATGATGATGATGGCTATATGATTTCGGGGGCCGTTTTAAGGAAAACCATTGTCAGAATTTTAACTGTTTAAAAAATCTATCGGCATTAACAAAGTTTTCAATTTTAAAAACTGTACCTTTAAAAACACCTATTCACCACGAGGAAGAAGAAGTTTGGGAAGACCAAAGAAAAGATAGAAACAGCAGCAATGTGGAGCCGGAACAGGCTAGTAAATAAGCCTAAACCATGATGATGAAGAAGAAGAAAAAGAAGTAACTTTGAAAACAGTTGTCCTCAACTATAATAACTTCTGTTATAAACTTCGTCACACTATTAAAATTCAAGGCCTTTCAAAGACATGTTTCATCCGCAAGGAATTCTTATGGTACTGAAATGATTTGTATATTGCATACAGAGGGCTAGGATATCCTGGAAGAGATTGAAATTATCAAGGATGTAGAAAATAAAAAATATGCTATATGAGAACACACCCAATAACCAAAGCCCACTGTATGAAATATACAAATAAGTTTAGTACCATAAGATTCCTGAGGTTGAAGCATGTCTTTGAAAGGCCTTGAATTTTAATAATGTGAATAGGTTTATAACAGAAGTCATTATAGTTGAGGACGACTGTTTTATAGGGTACAAATTTTTACAATTGAAATAATTTTAATCTCAACGGCGTTCACACATGATTATTAAAAGTATACATTAACAATGTTTCAACTCAAATTTAGGATGTAGAAGCAAGCATAGTAACCGTTAGTTCAGTGTTTATTTTGTTTGTATTTTGCTTTACTATTAATGGTAAAGTAGGATGGAATCATGTTCATCTATATTGAAGCAATCCATTGATTAGCGGTGAAAGTAACCAGATCTAGGGGAAGAGAAGAGACATGATAGGGATTTGTAGACCACAGTATATGTGGCACAGGCATCCCAAGGGCTTTGTACCCGGGAGAGTGGGCTCTCTTCTTGGAAATACGATCACGCTACAAGCGAGGATTTCAGCTACAATAACAATTCGCTGTACGGAATGCCCAATATTGTATTTAGAAGACATGTTTACAGAGATTACTGGCAGATCCTTTACATAGGTTTTAACAATATTGTGCAGTGTAGGCACAACACAATCAAAAACTTGATTATCGGAGGCAAAACACAAAGCTATGAATTAGCTAAGAATATTGTTAAAACGAACTCACGTACATAGCTTCAAAGCCTCGCGGACGTACGTTCTTTGCACTTCTTTACCCCGAGATAATGTCTACCATTTATTTACCTCTTTTTTTTTTTGATGCCCGAGGTTGTCATTTTGACATTTCTGGTATTCTCTCCTGGCCTGACGTACTTGTAACCCACTTCTGAAGTTGGGGCGCCTGGAAGGCGGGGATTACACTGTCCCGATGATGTGAGAGTTGATGATGATGGTAATGATGCGCCAGGAGAGGACTTAAACTAAACTTAAGCTAATTAGGTGAATATGATATTGATGATAATGATGGCCAGACGATGCTTGGGGACCGTTTGGGCCTTAAAATTTCCTGACATTCATCTTATAGGTGAAGAAAAACTCCGAAAAAAAACTCACCCAGGAATCTTGTCCCAACCGGGGATCGAACCCGGGCCCGCTATTTGACAAGGCAGCACGCCACCTCAAGGCCACAGCGATGGACTGTCTACCAATTATTCCGTGCATAATTTTATTTATTTCCCTCAAATTAGGGTTAACATTATTATAACTACACCTTTCTTGTCCTACCTATTGCGCGCTTTCTCTCTCTCTCTCTCTCTCTCTCTCTCTCTCTCTCTCTCTCTCTCTCTCTCTCTCTCTCTCTCTCTCTCTCTCTCTTTCTACCTATACAAATTCCTATGCTCCTTGGCATGAGAGCTTCGGAGAGCCAGATTAAAGTGGTCGCTGTCACTGTATTGCAGAACACTGTGCAGTGGGTCACGTGGATAGCATAACGGCGAACCTCGCCTTTATTTTTGGGTTTCTTAATCGCATTTTGCTATTTATTATATCAAATAGTTACTCATGTATCCTCATAAGACTGAATGGGCCACGTTTCAAAACCTCCAATTTTCGAGAGAAAAAAAACTATATGCACTAGCCGGAAATCGAATCTGGAACCGCTGGGAAAGTAGTCGGATATAGTAAAAATTAAATCACATGTGCACATACATATGCTAGAACAAAGATTGCCTAAAATTGTTATAGAATGGATCCCAATGGAAAGGAGGAAGAGAGGAAGACCGAAGAAAACTTGGATAGAAGGAGTACAAGCAGCTGCCATGATACCGGATGAAGATGATATATACTTACTTCGAATTTGATGGATTTGTGGTGATCATGCTCGCCTCTGGTTCCATGGTTCGCGGGTTTAAACTCAATCGGGTCCATTTTTCAGGACCTAACACTCCTGACAACGGGCTCCTTCGGGCGGTAACTAAATCTGTGGGTCCAGTGTAGTACATTTACAAGCACGTAAAATGATTTTAGTCCCGTGCCGTAGCCGAGCTGTTTAAAGAATCATACCTGGCACAGAGCAGTAAACGTGCACTTGTTCAAGTCTCAATGGAGTAAGAAATGTATCATTGAATTTCAACCAATATGGAACGGCCTGCATCCTGAGGAATTTGGGTAGTTACAATAAACAGCGGCTCCACATTAAGAAAACCAGCTGTAACTTCTGGGGGATGCGACGTGTTAACCATATCTCATTCCAATTATCCGAATAATTGCCCATCTTTGTAATTAACACATTTGGATGTGAGAACAGCAGCCGGCTGGTAAGCCAAGGACCTTCGAGACATGTGCGCCATTGAGGTTATTTTTAAAAGGAACCTCAAACATCAAAAGGCGGGCTCTTAATATAATTTGTAGGCCTTATTTGAATTGAGGCGTTAATTTCATCATCATTATCATTATCATCATCATCATCATCCTTCACAGGTGCGGAAAGCAACGGGAAGCTACCACATCTACAATTCCCTAGTAAAGCTGCAAAGCATGGCATGGAAATGCTATGATTGCAGTGAAAGACCTGTCCTCGGTCAGAATTACTGTGGATGGATGGAATGTCTTTGGGTGTTAAACATCGTCATTAAATAAAATAATGGTACCTAATAAAAAATATTAAACTAAAAGATTATATAGCGTTTATTTTTCCATGGATATAAAACGTGGTCTCTTCTATATCAGAGAGGAGAAAGGAATGCTATTAATGGAGAATGATCTGTTTAGGAATATTTTTTGGACCAAGGAGAAACGAACAGACAGGTAAACTGAGAGAACCAACTAAGTCAAATGACAGTGAGCTGTATGATCTTCCTGAGAGACAGGTGTAATAACAGTAAAGTCCCGTAGATTGAGATGGGCAGGACATGTGACGCGAATAGACACTATGCATTTAATTTAATGTTCAACATTTATAATTATAATATTTAAAAGAGCATGTCTAAATTTAAATTAAAATAAATTAATTTTAATATAAATTAAATGATAATAATGGTTCTTGTCACAATGACACAAGGTGTCCTAAAGTTTCGGAAACCTCGCATCATTCTATGTGTAGGCCTATTTTTATAATAATCTAAATTAGTTGAGTTATTTGTATTTTGTAGCTTCTGTCTACATTTGCCGGTAATAACGGAACACGCTGGTGTAAGCACAATAGTGGGCAAAGTGAGAGCCGCTGCAACGCTGTAAAAAGGTTTCCACTTAAAATGGATTCCTTATAGTTTTCAGATATGAACTGTGAATATACTGAATAGCAGTAGCGGATATCTAACAAAGAATGGTCCTACAATTTCGGGATGTGGCTTGAAATTAACAATCTCTATCTATAAAAATATCGTACGTTCTTTTACAGATATTTGTTAAGGCCTCGGATTATGTTACATTTATTCCAACAACAGACATGGAAAACGGACACGATATTTGGTCTTTTGCACACCAGAAATATATACAGAGCAGAAGGATTCAAATAACTAACTAACTCTCCCATTCACTGACACTATAGAACTCGTAGGTTCACGGACATGAGCTCTCCATACATCCCTATCCTGAGCTAATGTTTTCCAATCATCCCCTATATAAATCGTGGTTAATATTCTCTCACCTCATTCTTGGTATACCAACTATGCGTTTTCCCTCTGGTTTTCCTACAAGAATATTCCATGCCTCTCTTTCATTTTCAATTCGAGTCACATGTCCTGCCCAATGCTTCTACGAGACTTAACTGTTCTTATTATTACGGCATCTTATAAGATCATGTAACTCACTGTTATGTAATCTTTTCCATTTGCCTGTCGGTTCATCTCTGTTTGGTCGAAAAATTTTCCTAAAAACTTTATTCTCAAATACTCGTAATAATGTCTCTCCTCCCTTATAGTAAGAGTCCACGTTTCGCATCCATATAATATAATTGGTTGAAAAATAATTTTATATACTTTCAGTTTAACATTTTTTCAAAGGAGTTGGGAAGTCAAGAGTACATGTAATGCGTCCATCCACCCATAGTAATTCTGCCCGAAGGCAGGTCCTTCACTGCAATCATAGCATTTTCATGCTATGCTTGCAGCTTTACTAGGGAATTGTGTAGGTGTGGTAGCTTCCCATTGCTTTCCACACCGGTAAAGGATGATGATGATAATGATAATGGTAAGGATGATAATGATAATGGTAAGGATGATAATGATAAGGATGATGGCCATTGATTTCGGGGACCGTTTGGGCCTTAAAGTTTTCCTGACATTTGTCTTACAGGTGAGGAAAAACCCCGATAAAAACCTCACCCAGAAAAACTGCCCCGACCGGGGATCAAACCCGGGCCCGCTGCGTGACAAGGCAGCACGCTACCTCGAGACCACAGCGGTGGGCATGTATTGCATAATAGCACGTATTTCCAGAATTGAGCCTATGTTTAATTCTTTAGTGCATTCAACACTTTTGAACTTTATATTAAAGCATCGTTGAGTTATGTAATAAGACACTGATTATAAAATTGGTACCTGGTAAGTCAGTCGTCCTCAATTAAATTATTAACTTCATCAAGTTATTCCAATATGGAGGCCTTTCAAAAACTATGTTCCATCTCCTGTATTTTAACTGATACTGATATTGTTGCATAGGTTGTATAACGGATTTAATGCATCTCATTCCTATTTGTGATCACTGTTCCTAGGTATTTCAGTTCAGCCACTTCTTCAAAGTTTTCCTAATTTCTCATTAGCTGTCCATTTCCATTATATAACGTATTGGTAAGTGTGACCATATATTTAGTTTTATTGATATTTACATTCAGTCCCAATTTCTTAGTGTCACTCGATAGTGTGTGAGTGTTGGCCTTTAGTATCTCCTCGTTATCGCCCATCATCAGCATATACTAACAGCTTATTAATACCATTGAGTTGTAGACCTTCTTCATCCTCTAAAGATTTGATGACACCCTCTAGTACAAAATTAAATAGCAGAGGAGATAGTGGATCTCCTTGCTTCAACCCATTGTGAATTTCAAAAGTATCCGAAAACTGTTTGCCTACACGCACCCTACTCTTTGTGGCAAACAGGTTTCGGATACTTTTGAAATTGACAATGGGTTGAAGCAAGGAGATGCACTCTCTCCTCTGTTTAACTAGCTAATTAAAATTGCCTATCATATTCTATGGGTAAAAAATTACTCTTTCATTACAATTTAAAAGTGTTAGTTAGAAAATATGTTCCAAATACGAATATTCAGTACTATCCATTCATAGTAATTCTGCCCGAAGGCAGGTCCTTCACTGCAATCATAGCATTTTCATGCTATGTTTGCAGCTTTACTAGGGAATTGTAGGTGTGGTAGCTTCCCGTTGCTTTCCACATTCAGTACTATAAGGGAAGAAAAATGAGGAAGTTTAAAAAACTAGGAACTCTACAATTTACGAGCATATAATGGTCTAATAATGTCGGGTTGTTAACTGTAGGATCCTGAGAAGACAGATTATGTACCTCGAGTGGGTGATAGTACAAATGCTTTCAATTTTTTTGACAAACCCTTAGGAAAATATACATTAGGAAGACCCAGGGCTTGATGGGGAAAGAAAATTAGCATTAATATTAACTGGAATTGTGATATATGAACTGAATTCGGTTGGCTAAAAATAAGGATCAAAGGAGATCCTATGAGAATATGGAACGCAGCCTAAAGGTTCCATAAGCCATTGAGTTAATAGCAGTAATTATAAATTCAAAAAGATTACCAAAATAACTTGCCCGAACCTGACTCCAATGTAAGCCTTGTTTTTTTAAATACCGTAAGCATTATTAACTTATTAAATATTTAATATTCATCAACGAATGGATAAAATACCTGTCTAATATATCCATTCATCCATCCATTGTAATTTTGCCCGAGGGTAGGTCTTTAACTGCGATCATAGCATTTTCATGCTATGCTTTGCAGCTTTACTAGAGAATTATAGGTGTGGTAGCTTTCCGTTGCTTTCCACACCGGCGAAGAATGATGATGATGATAATGATAATGATGTTGATGATGGCCGGATGATTTTCGAGGACCGTTGGGCCTTAAGCTCCATGACATTTTTCTTACAGGTGAGGAAAACCACGAAAAAACCTCACCCAGGAGTCTGTCCCGACCGGGAATCGAACCCGGACCCGCTACGTGACAAGGCAAGCTCGCTACCTCGAGACCACAGCGGTGGACGTCTGACATATCAACAACAGGTAATGGTAAAAAAATAAACCCCGGCCCTTTAGCACGAGCAACGCAAGTTTCCTGCATATGGGTTGTACTAATTGGAGTTCAGGGAGTGAAGTCAGCACTTTTTGCTTTTCAGGTAAATACTAATAAATTATGCACTTATGTTTACCATGACAACTGGGAATATTGCGTAATAAAACCATGTGACGATTAGCATATAAAGTAATAAAAAACAATGTCTGGACAAGCTGACGTTAAAACAGAATTGTTTTGAAACATGTCCAAGAACAAATCAACATTAATATTGAGGTAAGATGATCAGACTAAAAATAATAAAATTAAAAAACAATGAATTTGATTACAAATAATATGTAAATAAACAGCTAAATTAGTCAATGGCCATAAAATTCACCTTCGTAAATAAGTTTAACTTAATAAACCGTTTATTTAAACATTTATTGTATCCAATGTTAGGAGTAAATACTTAATAATATGAGTGGAAGATGACTCAACCATATATACGCTGTAAATATATCACTGGCACTGTCTAACCCATACGTTCATGGCTGCGCGGAAATAAGCTATCCACACATCCCTAACCTGAGTCTATGATTTTCAATCATTTACTGTGTAATATACTTCCCTCAAATCATGGTTAATGTTATTTTTCCGATCTCATTATTGGTCTACTAACTGGGCGTTTCCCTCTGGGTTTCCTACAAGAAGCTTCCATGCACGTCTTTCATTCCCCATTCGTGTCACATGTCTTGCCCATCGCAATCTACAAGACTTAACTATTCTTAATATTTTGATTTCCTATAAAGGCCATGTATTTCACTGATATGTAGTATTATCTGTACTATACTTAACTTAGGCCAAACTTTTAGGAAAAACTCTGACTTTGTGGAAAGATGTGCCTTTGATTGGAAAACTCAGGGAGCCAGAAACAGAGGACGACCGCGTGGTACCTGGTAGCGAACTGTCTGCGATGAGGTGAAGAGGACTCAAAATCCTGGAATGAAGTGTAAACTGTTGTGTCCGGTGGGAAGGTCTTACTAATGCCCTATACTCCTAAATGGAGCTACAGGATTATGGTGGTGATACCAACTTAATTCCATTCTCTATCTGGCAAACGACCGGAGTTCGGTAATAAAATACTGGAGACCATGATTCCATTATATCAAAACACAACCACCATCTTTCAACAATTGCTCAAAGTCTGTAAAGTTAGTTACCACTCTATATATGCACACCGTTAAGCTTCCCTCCTCCTCCTCCTCCTCCTCCTCTCTCACACTTTCCTTTGTCTATCTCTTTCTTGCTCACCTGATAACCTCTGGATTCATGATTCGCGGACTCAAACTCGGCAGAGTTCGATTAATATATTATTAGTGTTCCTAACAAGGGAACTGTCAACAATTGCATGCCGAAACCTACATTTATATTTCTTCCATATGTAAGACAAATGTCAGGAAGCTTAGGGTCCAACGATCCCCGAAAATCATCTGGCCATCATCAAAATCATTATCATTATCATCATCATCACCATTCTTCACCGATATGGAAAGCAACGGGAAGCTATCATACATATAATTCCCTAGTAAAGCTTCAAAGCATAGTATGAAAATGCTATGACTGCACTGAAAGACCTGCTTTCGGGCAGAATTACAATGGATGGATACATATATATGTATATATATCATCGTCAACAGCATTAAAGATTAAGCTTTAAGGTCTGTTCCGATCTAATGTTAGAATTGGTCTGTCCTTCTTTTACTGGGTCTCCCTAATTTCTTCTTCCCAGTAGTCTATAGTGAGGAAACTGATTCGGAATTCTGCTGTAATCCATTCTATTGATGTGGTCCAACCATTAGTATCTGTATTGTGCAATCCTGTCTAATGACTTAAATATATTTAGTTCTGTCGTATATCTTCACTACGTTTTCGATCTGCTATTGTATAGCCAATCACAACTCTTAAGAATTTAATTTCTGAAGTTTATATTCTTCTCTTCAGGTTTTTGGTTAAGACCTAGGGTTCCGATCCACATACTATTTTAGGAATCGCCATTGTTGTATAAAATTTTTTAAAATGTCTCTTTTCTAGGTCACTCGAGACTTCGTTTTATGGTACAACACATATAATTAAATTTATTTATTTTATTTATAATGTCTTCATTTTTATCTAAATGACACATTGTATCCCAGATAATTAAAATTATTCACCTGTGTTCTATTGTTTCACTCTCTAATGAAACTTTTTACTCTTAGTGGCTCATACACTCTAATATATATTCGAGGGTACATAAATCATCATCATAAGGGAGTCAAAGATAATGGCTAAAGAGCTGTTTCAATCTTTTTCGTCCATCCAGTACGTATGTATGTATGTGGCCGTCTTTGGCATCGTTTCTCAACTGGATGATATTTTAATATTAAATTGTTTCTTTGAAACTTATTTTATTGCAGCACACGGATAATTAACTTAGTTTATTTTAATTGCGATGTCTTCACTTTTTCTGTATGACACAGATAAGTTAAATTATTCGCTTGTTCTATTGTTTCATTCTGTAATGAAATGTTTACTCTTCGTGGCTCATATCCTCGAAAAAAAATATAATCATCATCATAAGGGTATCAAAGATAAAGGCTAAAGAACTGTTCCAGTGATTTTGTACTCCCAGTACGTATGTACTTATGTAGTTGTCCTTGGCATCGTTTCCCAACTGGATGACATTTTAATAATAAGTTGGCCAGTTTTTCTCTAGTTATTATCCCAATGAGCATCTCCATTTAATCATGAAATCTATATATATATATATATATATATATATATGCCTATAGACACTTCGGCTAATTTGGGCCTCTGTTTTTAAGTTGTTGTTTTTCTTCTTTTAATTAAGGAATTTCAATTTTTGTTTAATTACAGTGATTATCATTAGTGTTGTAACTATGAAATATCATAGTTATTTTATTCAAATATGGAAACATCTTCATAATTTATCAACCTTTTTACATTACAAGAAAGGTCCACTTTAACTTCCTTATTCGGATAAAGTGGACCCCAGAGTCCATCTTAGCTTTTAGTGTATTTTTAAGTTTGCTTACTCTATTAATTTATACAGACAGACACACAGTAATCTAACAATATTTATGACTGATCATAATTAAAAAGCGTAGATATTTATTTAAAGTTTTAAAAATGGTTTATTGATTATAATAACATTCACACGTCATTAAACTGCAGAAAGCAACGGTCTTGGGTTTAGTAAAATTACAATGATATTAAATATTTAATATTTATATGGACGATATCCTAAAAGAATGGAAGAAGGTTTTAACTAATGAAGGAATATTAATCGATAATAAAGATAAAATAAATGCTTTATTATTAGCTGACGATGTTGTACTTTTAGCAGAATCTGAAAAGCTCTAAATGTTAGCATATAAATTTAAATTAATAGCCAATAAATATAATTGTAAAATATCAATAAATAAGTCAAAAGTAATGGCATTTATTGGTAAATATGGAATTAGATCAAAAATTGTACTGGATAACAAAAGAATAGAACAAATATCACATTTCCAATATTTAGGATGTGATATAACTTATAGAGAAAATAAGGATATAGAAAATAAAGTAAATAAATTCCAGGCTATTTGTGAAACCATAAAAAGAACCTTAGGTCGGAAAACAAGGAAAGGTACGAAACTTAAATTATATAAAACACTGGCTGTTCCTTTGTTGTTGTATGGAAGTGAAAATTGGATAATGAAATCAAGGGATAAAAGCAGGATACAGACTGCGGAAATGCTGTTTTTACGTAATGTGAAAGGATGCACAAGAGCGGATAGAATAAGGAATGAAACTATACGAGAAGAATTAAATATATATAAAATTGAAGATAAAATCAGCGAAAATAATAAGAAATGGACAGAACACTTAATGAGAATTAACAACGAAAGAATACCAAAAA
Source organism: Diploptera punctata (assembly GCA_030220185.1). Lineage (NCBI taxonomy): Eukaryota > Metazoa > Arthropoda > Insecta > Blattodea > Blaberidae > Diploptera > Diploptera punctata. The sequence continues at coordinate 254,558 of JASPKZ010000017.1, forward strand.
GAACCTTCCTGTATAATCCCAGAGGAACAAGAGATGTTGGCCGACCATGTAGAAGATGGACTCCACTTTTAACTTCGCCGGAACAGGCTGCATAGCCTAAACCTTGTAGTAGTAGAAGAAGAAGAAGGAATGGTTTTTACAGATAGCATCCTCATTGATAAAATATAAATATTCGTGTCAAATGAACCCAGATGGTCCACATTAACAGAATTCCTTTGTTATGTTCAATTATTTTATACAGCCACCGTGTTACAAAATATCAAACCAAACCCTTGAGTATATTAAAACAGCATCAAGAGAATAAAATATATTTAGGAGTTTTTTTGAACATTTTTAACATTCAATAGCAGAAATGAAGAATTGATTATTAGCTTGAAAAACTTTTAAAGTGGGCATTTTCATAAATATCACAAATAAACCCTTCTTCACACAACGAATAACAGAAGTTGGCTTTGAACCCGTCAAAGTTCATGAGGGGAAGAAGTTAGAATACTTTCTTTTCGAGGGCAGAACCAATTAAACAAAATATTAACAGGGTCCACTCAAACAGAAGGTACCACATTACCCGAACTTCCCTATATATATATATATATATATATATATATATACACGCGGTGGACTAGTGGTTATGCTCCTTGCCTCTGGTCCCGAGTGTCGCGGGTTCAAACCCGGCCGGGGTCGATGGATTTTTTAGGATGGAAAAATCCAAGGAGCAAGTCCTCCGGGAGGGACTTTAAACCGTGGGTCCCGAGTCTGAAGATTTTCAGGCTCGTAAAAAATCCTTAAGCCTGAATAAAAAGGCCTCTAAACAAAATTTACCGAATGTTCCCGTCCTAGTATTACCTTGGTTTCCTAGATGTCAGTATGAGGCGGAACGCTGACCACGGACCACTCAAATGACATCTATAAGAAAACAAGTGTAACTAAATTAGTATGGTTCAAATTCTTCCCTGTAGGGGGAGAGAGCCTAAATCTCTGTTAAGGGAAACATGGGTTTACAAGAAGAATACACATACACACACACACACACACACACACACAAACTCCAAACTCTCTTCAGATGTGAGATTTTATAATGTGTGTGTGTTTGTATGTGTGTGTGTGTGTGTGTGTGTGTGTGTGTGTGTGTGTGTGTGTGTGTGTGTGTGTGTGTGTGTGAGTGGATATGTGTATGTTTGTTTGTTCTTTCACTTTCTGCATGTCTGGGGCAAGTTTTTCAACTTGAAACCGGATACAAATTCCTTTAACTTAGAGTGTTATTCTGCAATGTTGAAGCTATTGGAAGTAAAATACATAATTATGAGAAATAAATAGGTGATAATATGTGTGGACACAACAGTGTTTTAAGAATATAGGTGACTGGTGGTGGTGAGAGTAAAAGGGGTCGATATTAGCTCGCTTACGTCATGAGCGAGGGATGCAGTGGCTCGGTGCAGCACAGTGTTCAATATGACCCAGCTCGACTGCCGGGCGGGCGGGGTTTTGGAGGCCCGGGGCTCAACCCTTCATCTGCCGGCAAGAAAAACCCTCCCTCCCCATGCATCACTTTACAAAATATACTTCAATACAAAACATACCTCCGTCCCCTTTCCCAACTCTCTTATACTTCTGTCACAGACTCCTTTTTCTACCCAGACATACCTCACAAAGTACCTCGACAATGTCAACTGTGTCCGCAGTTCTTGTACACTCAAGGAAATTAGAATGCAGGGACCAATCTAACTCTGGCTGAACGTCTACCACCGAACATCTCTCTATTTCCTTGTTTCTCTGGAATTTTCTGTACCTTACTTTTAAGAACTGTCCAACGCAAGCAGAAAATAAACTGACTCAACATTTGTTAAGATTACATTCTATCTAACTAATTCAGTGCCACTATCGAACCCGTAGGTTCATGGCGGCGCGAACATGAGCTCTCCACACATCCCTATCTTGAGCTAATGTTTTCCAATCATCCCCTGTATAATCTAATTCTCTCAAATCATGATTAATGTTTTCCTCTCATCTCATTCTTGGTCTACCAACTAGGCGTTTTCCCTCTGGTTTTTTAAAGTAGTTGCATGCCCTTCTTTCATTCCCCATATATGCCACATTTGCTGCCCATCGCAGTCTAATTGACTTTACCTCTTTTTATTACATCTGGTTGTCTATAAAGATCATGTAACTCACTGTTATATAGTCTTCTCCATTCGCCTATCCATCCATCCATAGTAATTCTGCCCGAGGACAGGTCCTTGACTGCAATCATAGCATTTTCATGTTATGCTTGCAGCTTTACTACGGAATTGTAGGTGTGGTAGCTTCCCGTTGCTTTCCACACCGGTGAAGGATGATGATAATAATGATGATGATAAGGATGATAATGTTGGCCATAAGATTTCGGGGACCGTTTGGGCCTTAAAGTTTTCCTGACATTTGTCTTACAGGTGAGGAAAAACCACGATAAAGACTCACCCAGAAAACTGCCTCGACCGGGGATCGAACACGGGCCCGCTGCGTGACAAGGCAGCACGCTACCTCGAGACCACAGCGGTGGACCCATTCGCCTAAATGGTCCAAAATGTTTCCTAATAACTTAATATCTTGGATAGCGGAGCGAATCCTCATTGGATTAAAAACATGTTTCGAATTCAAATCTCGCTGCCCGTGCGATCCATATTTGTAAATAACATTGTACGTATCTTACTTTTAGTTTAATAAAGTCCTTATGTATTAAGTACTTCATTTTATTTTTTTATGAAGCAACAATTGTAATATTTATAATGTATTTCACCTTACTTTATTGTATATGAAAAGACATTCAGTACAGAATTAGGCCTATATTGATTTAATAATGTAATAAACTGATAATAAGTTATTTAAAATGCTCAAATGTTGGTCGCAGACTTGGCATAGGATAATTTTTCCATTTGTTGTTAATGTAGGATTGATGAAGCGAAGATATTTTACTGGAATTTTCCTTCGGGAATTGAAAAACACTTGTCTTGGTCCACTAACACTCACAAAATGGTACTTGAGAAAATAATTTAAACTTCGATTCCCGATTAGTTTTGTCACCGTGGTCAATAATGTACAACAGGCTTCCTTTGTGTGAAATTAAGTATATTTTGCACACATCAAAGTATATTTGAGGAATGATTTTTGAGTCCTCGTGTGTATGCCGACAGTCTCAATAAAGCTGATGTTCAAACTTCAAAGAATAACGCCGGTTGAAAACGAAAAAAAGGAAATTACCACCAATAAATTGTCCATTGTTGGCAAGCATGTTCATTTCTTCCTAAACTTCCTTTCAGGAAATGGTTTAGGCCAAATTGCTTTATTGACCTGTTCAGATTTAAAACTGCAGACCCCTGCTTGACATTTTTAATGTTGTGCGAAAATGCGAAATAGGGAAGAAAACAAGATTGCCTTCATTTGCAAAAACATGACAGTAAAGCAGAAACTTTTCATTTTATAGGGTTACAAACTAATATTTTAGTACTAAATGGAGAAAAAAGTATAATATATGCACCCATATGCACATATTAGTGAAATATGCGCTAATCCCGTGAATATGCATTTACATGGAATATAAAATTTTTCCAGTTGATTCCAAATGACATGAAACGCATTTTCCTCTTTCATGCATACGTTTATCTTTGAAGGAATAAAACATGCAAATATGCAGAAATCCGCCCTCTAATGATCACAAACAGAATTAGATTATTAGCTTATAATGGATATGGACAGTTATTGACAAATTAGGGAAATATAGAAGAAGTGGCTGAATTCAAATATCTTGAAACAATAATTACAAACAGGAAAGAGGTCCAGAACGAATTTAAACGTAGGCTTAATTCTATAAATGCATGCTTTTATACATTATAGGAACCTTTGTCATCCCAATATCAAAATAAAAAATAACTTTAAACTCAACATTTATTATCTATCTCTATAGTGTTCTGCCCTAGGTCAGGTCTTTCACTGAAATCATGGCATTTAGCCTACTTGCAGCTTTACTGGGGAATTATATGTGTGGTAGCTTCCCGTTGCTTTCCACACCGGCGGATGATGAAGATGATGACGGACATATGATGTTCGGGGACCGTATGGGTCTCTATGCTTCCTGACATTACTTTACATGTGAGGAAAAGAACCCGAAAAAATCCTCATCCAGGTTGTCCCGACCGGGACAATATATATATATATATATATATGTGTGTGTGTGTGTGTGTTATATTGCAGATTTTCACGGATATAAGTATGAATATGAAAGTTTTCTTGGGTTTTCCGCGTCTTGGATTCAAGTTCGGCCTCTGCCCACTGATTCCGAACTTGAATCCAAGACGCAGAAAACCCAAGAAAAGTTCATATATAGTAATTGGGAACAAAGTTCTAAAATTTGAAGGAAAAATGTTAGGCCAAAGAGAGATAAATACAGAATAATGGAAAATAGTGCATAACAATGAGCTACATTATGTTTATGAGAAATCAGATATAATAACAATTATGTCTCGTGGACGACTACCGCTGTGGTATCGAGGTAGCGTGTTGCCTTGTCACGCAGCGGAACCGGGTATGATCCCCGCTCGGGACAAGTTTCCTGGGTGAGGTTTTTTCGGGGGTTTTCATCTCCTGTAAGAAAAATGTCAGGATACTTTAAGGCCCAAACGGTCCCCGAAAATCATCTGGCCATCATTATCATCAATATCATATTCACCTCATTAGACTAAGATTAGGTTTAAGGCCTCTCCTAGCGCATCATTACCCATCGTCATCTCCCATCATATCATATCGTAACCCCGCCTTCCAGGTGCGCCAACATCAGAAGTGGGTTACAATACGCCAATGCCAGGAGAGAATACCTGAAATGACATTGAAAAAAAAAGTCTCGTGGACCGTGATGGGTACGACATGTGACACGAAAGAGGAATGAAAGAGGGGCATGAAAACTCCTTGTAGGATAACCATAGGTAATGCGACCAAGTAGGTAGGCCAGGAATGATGTGGGAAAATAACATTAACTGGGAGGTAAATTATACCAGGGACGATTGAAAAAACATTATCTCAGGGTGTGAATGTATTGAGATTTTATGGGCGCCCGGCATTGAACCTATGAGTTTGATAGTGTTAGCTAGTTAGTTGTATGTAATTACAGTACACTACCCAACAAAAAAAATCATACCTCTGCGGCAAAAATGTTATTCTTAACGAAAATTTTGGGGAGATTTTGAAAATCGCCAATGAAATCTCGTACCGCGCCAGGTTAAAAATATATAAACGCTTTAAAAGTTACATATACTGTTATAGTCACAACGGCTCCTGTCTGGTGAATTTGGTGGATGTTTATACTTTCCAATTCCACACGCTTAAACATATTCTACTTAACATATTTTTTAGGGCGGTATTAAGGTAAGAGTTCAATTGTTGATAGCGAGGGAATGTTAATAAAACAACTCCAATTGTCTATCTTCTTCTTCTTCTACTACAAGGTTTAGGCCATGCAGCCTGTTCCGGCGAAGTTAAAAGTGGAGTCCATCTTCTACGTGGTCGGCCAACATCTCTTGTTCCTCTGGGATTATACAGGAAGGTTCTTTTTGGTATTCTTTCGTTGTTCATTCTCATTAAGTGTTCTGTCCATTTCTTATTATTTTCGCTGATTTTATCTTCAATTTTATATATATTTAATTCTTCTCGTATAGTTTCATTCCTTATTCTATCCGATCTTGTGCATCCTTTCACATTACGTAAAAACAGCATATCCGCAAGTCTGTCTGCTTTTATCCCTTTTTCACTTCCATACAACAAAGGAACAGCCATTGTTTTATATAATTTAAGTTTCGTATCTTTCCTTGTTTTCCGACCTAAGGTTCTTTTTATGGTTCCACAAATAGCCTGGAATTTATTTACTTTGTTTTATATATCTTTATTTTCTCTATAAGTTATATATCATCCTAAATATTGGAAATGTGATATTTGTTCTATTATTTGTTATCCGGTACAATTTTTGATCTAATTCCATATTTACCAATAAATGCCATTACGTTTGACTTATTTATTGATATTTTACAATTATATCTATTGGCTATTAATTTAAATTTATATGCTAACATTTGCAGCTCATTTTCAGATTCTGCTAAACGTACAACATCGTCAGCGAATAATAAAGCATTTATTTTATTTCTCCTTCGCTTTTTAGTAATAGAAAATTCATCTGGCCGCCTTACAAGGGCTGCGCAGATATAGTTGGGTGGTGGGATTGCCACCTTACAGCCTCCCAACTTGCTTCAATTGTTTATTGTTGTCTGAATTAGTAGCATATATATTTTAAATAACAGTTTCGCACTGCATATTAATTAAAAACATGATGAATTGTGTTGTAGAGGAATCTTACAAAGATTTGACAACATATAGTTGACATGGCAAGGGGCTATAAATGAATTTCGTAATGTCAAAAAATAACTTAAATATTATGTTTTCTTGTGATATTATAGCAGTGCTGCCATTACTTATCGAATGCCTTAGTATCTTTATTTTTTTCTAGTATTGAATACACATTAAACAGCTTTACTAAAACAGGTTTCTACGTAAGAATTGTATCTTAATAATTATATTCACGCAGTAATCATGAAACAATAAAGTAATTAAATGCTTCAATAATTTCATCTGACCGAAAGCCTTCACGGTGCAAAATGATAACAGGATTGGCCAAAATGTTTAATTGAGCTAATATACTGCAAACGTGTACGAGCTTTAGTGGTGAAAATGTTAGTCACTGGACATCCACCTCTGGGAACCAAATTAGCGCCTTGATACTCCATGTGGGGTTCATGGTATCTTTCTCTCGGGGTTCACTCCAAATTTTCGTGCCAAAAAATCATTCCATATATGTATTATTGTAGGAAGTACTACACGCCATCTGCCTAATGCACTGTGGGGAACAATCGTTAGGCTTTCGAGGGCGATGTCTGTCCATTCAGAGGTCTATATTCAAAATAAACCTGAGAAATATGGAATGATGGGGTCCAACAGAAACAAGTGCACAACAACACTCTAGCTTTCAGTGGAAGCAAAATATGCAATGTCTACCCTAGAAAAAGATAAGAAGATAGCTATGGAATGTGTGGACTGCAAGAAACCCATGTGCAATGATCTCAGATCCCTCCTTTGTGCGTCAATTAGTGAACTTGTCAAAATAACTTTTCATTGGTCTGGCGTGTGTTTACAATGTGAGATAGTTATATACTTAATTAGCTATGTAGTCCCTGACCCTCAATGGTCTGCTTAATGGTGTTAAATATGGAAGTTTAATTTACTATAATGCATAATATGATGAAACAGAAAACCTTATACAAGTACTATTAAAATAAACAAGTTTTAAAACTAAAATTATGAGGGGTAACTGTGACCCCACAATCAGGAATATTGATGCAACCGTCAGGTTCCAGGGTTAGCTGTGCACATATACTTCAGAATTTCAGAGTTTACTATTTATATTTGGGCGTTGCATTCTTTCACAGGTTAGAGTGCTTAATTTGCGTTAGGTTAGCTTATAGGTTCGTTAAATATCGTGTATATCTATAAAGAACTGCTGAGGGAACTCAACTAGAAGAGAGAACAGATATGGCCTGCGTTCTACGCAATGGATGCGATGATCTACAGGGAATGGGTAGCAGCCAGATACGACCTCAGACACACCGTGACAAGAGTCGCGGTCCATGGTTTCCACCACACAATATGCACAACAGTGAAGCGCCATAACCTAGAAGAAAAGTGCAAGTGCAAACTATGTGGGTCGCACTGCGACCGATATCACCTATTACAGTATAAAAACATAGGAACATCGATAACAGACTTCTGTAAGACATGAAAACAATTCTTTCTACATGGCCATTGGCTGCAATAATACATATTATTAAAATATCGTGTGTATGTTGGCTGCATCCCATGTTTCCATAGTGTATACCGCTTCGCGTTTGTTGGCGCATGCGCACCGTGTATGATTGGATCTTAAACTTTTTTGCGTCACATGTTGTAAAGAATCCCCATTAATATTATTGTTACTGATATTAATAATTTATTTCTTCTAGGTAAGTACAAGTATTATTAGCCCATATACCGAACTATATGTTTTGTTTGGTTAATTTTTAAGTTTACATTTTTAATAATAGTAAAGAAATATAAAATAATAATAATAATAATAATCATAATCATTATAATTGTCATCATTCATATTCGCCTTAGCTGAAGTTTAGGATTAAGGACTGCAAGCTCATTTTTGTAAGATTATATTCCTATGGACATCATCGAGTGATAAAGAGACACCTAGTATAGGGAAGTTTTGGTAATGTGGACCGTTTTGTTTGAGTGGACCCTGTTAACATCTTCTTTAATTGGTGCTGCCTTCGAACAGAAAATATTTTAACTTCTTCCCCTCTTCAACTTTGATCCGTTCAAGGCCAGCTTCTGTTATTCTTCGTGCCAAGAAGGGTTTATTTATGAAACTTATGAACATGACCACTATAAAAAATTTCAAGCTAAGAATCAATTTTTAATTTATGATAATGAATAATACAAATATTTAAAAAAAATCTCGTAATTATATTATGTTGATGCTGTTTTAATATACTGACGGGTTTGGTTTGATATTATGTGACATGGCTGTTGTATAAAATAATTAAACATAACAAAGGAATTGGGTTAATATGGATCCTCCACAAGAACTTGAGTACACTTTACGTGAATACGTATATTTTATCAATGAGGATGCTATCTGTAGAAATCATTCACTTAATAAATTTTATTTAATATCTTTGTAATTTTACTAAACCCAAGACCGTCGCTTTCTGCAGTTAAATGACTTATGCATGTTATTATCAACCATAATTTTTCGAAACATTAAATAAATATCAAAGCTTTTTAATTAAGATCAGTCATAAATATTTTCAGATTAATTCGTCTGTATAAATTAATACAATAAATAAATTTAAATGTAGACTTAAAGCTAAGGTGGACTCTGGGTTCCACTTTATCTGAATATGGAGTTTTAAGTGGATTTTTCTTGTAATGTAATACGTTTATAAATTATGAAGACGTTTCCATATTTTAATACAATAAAAATGCTATTTCATAGTTACAACACTAATGATTATCACTGTAATTAAACAAAATCCACATTCCTTAAATAAAAGAAGAAAAACAAGAAATTCAAAACAGGGCTCCAAATTCCCCGAAGCTCCTCTAAATAATTAAGGTACTACTTGCATGGGAAAGGCCGATTAAATATTTCGCAGAGGCTCAAATTTAGGTTGAAGTTTCTTTTAGGAGTCCGAAAATCTTCAGAATCGGTAACCACGTCTTGAAGACCTTCTCGGAGGACTTTTTTCTTGGATTTTCCATCCTAAAAAATCCATCGAACTTCGGACGGGAGATGGAGACTTTCGGAACCAGAGGCAAGGATTAAAATCCCTAGACTACAGAGGCAGATAGTAATAATAATATTAATAATAATAATAATAATAATAATAATAATAATAATAATAATAATAATAATAATAATAATAATAATAACAAAAATTGTTTAAAGTATTTGGTAATGTAAGTATAAAATACGAAAATATAATAAAAATAGCCCTGGAACTTTGTTATATCGGGTGTTTCTGAATGAATGTCGGGGTTTGAATGCTCTGTGGTATTTAGTACATTTAACGTACAATTATAAATAATACATCAAATTAAAGAGCAACTCAAAACGTTTTGTACACATGAATTCGCATGCAGTGTTTCCTCTGCCGTTAGAAAGCGCTAGTAGCAAAAAATGGCGACTAGTGAGCAGAAACATTTTGTGTTTTACATCTTGCAATGACTGAATCTGCAGTTAGAGTGCAAAGAGCTTTCCGTTTTGAGTTCAGTTCAATCCACCAAGTGATAAGATTCGTAGATGCAATCATCATTTTGAAAACACAGGCTGTCTGTGCAAAGGGAAGAGTACGGGACGACCAAGAGATATTGAAGAAAGTGTTGAACGAGTGAGAGAGTCTTTCATGCATAGCCCCAAGAAATCAGTTCGGAAGGCTAGTCTTGAATTAGCAATTACAGCGACGTCTGTATGGAACATTTTAAGGAGACACAACTACGTCCTTATTGTTTGCAGTTGCTACAAGCTCTAAAACCTACAGACTACACTTTACGGGCCAACTTTGCAAATGTATTGTTGCTGAATAACGAAAAAGATTTTCTGTATCTTGTCATCTTCAGTGTTGAATCGACATTCCACTTAAGTGGCCATGTGAAAACGCATAATATTTGCATCTGGGGGGTCAGCAAATCCCCATGAGATAGTACTAAATGGAATGTTCTTTATGCCAAATCCCGCCGGAACGTTTATGGGCCTTTCTTTTTCGGCGAAGCAACTGTAATTGGTGCTTCTTATCTTGATTCTTTAGAACAATAGCTCCTTCTTCAATATTGGAAGAAGGTGAACCAGAAATCTTTAATTGACAGTAAGATGGCGCGCTACCTCACTGGCATCAGGACATGCGCGATTGGTTAAATTACGTTGTACCCGGCCGCTGAATAGGAAGAACGGGGCCGAATGTCAGTTTGTTTCGCATGACCCCGCGTTCACCAGTTCTTACGCCATGCGATTTTTACCGTTGGGGAATCATAAAGGATAATGTGTGTGTGCCACCGCTACCAGCTGATCTACCCGACTTAAGACAGAGGATTGAAGCAGTTGTTGCAACAATTAATGTAGACTCATTGATCAGGGTTACGGAAGAACTCGTTTATCGACTCGATGTGTGCCGTGTGACGAATAGTGCTCACATTGAACACTTGTAGCAAAAATTGTTTGAGATGCTCTTTATAATTATACGTTAAATGTACTAAATACTACAAAGCCTTAAAACTCCGATATTATCTACAGTCTCGCATGTGTCACTTAATGGAGTTCAAATCCCTTATAGTGAGACAGTAAAAATTCTACGTGTATTTATTGACAATAACTTAAATTGGAATGCACAAATAAACCACTCATCCAAAACAGACTTCTCGATAATACATTCATTAAATCGCGTAAGAAATTGTCTGTCATTCGCTCTCAAGAAAATGTTAGCAGAAACACTTGCAATGCCGCATTTTGATTATTGCGATGCTCTCTTTTTACAGACTTAAATACTATTTTCGTCCCGCGCCGTAGCCGAGCGGTTAAGGTAGGAAGCCTTGGCGCAGAGCTACGGGACTTGCGCTGGTTCGAGTCTCCATGGGGGAAGAAATTTTCTCGTGGTATTTCGGCCAGTATGGGACCGGTGCCCACCCAGCATCGTGAGGCAATTGGGTAGCTACAATAAGTAGCGGCTCCAGGTTGAGGAACCAGCTATAACGGCTGGGGACTCGACATGCTAACCACATGTCACCCCTATACTGGCTGTTGATCACCTACCTGTGTGATTGACACATGTGGATGTGAAGGGCCAGCAGCCGGCTGGTAAAAGGGCAACCGCTGAAAAGTGGAAAGACCCTCAATGGAAATACTATTTTCACTTAAAGACTTCAACGTGTTCATAATTCTTCCACACGGTTTGTTTGTGGTATTTGCAAATTTGACCATGTTACACCGTCCCTGGAACAATTATCGTGGCTTCGAATAAGAGATCGTAGGACTGTCTATTCCCTAACACTTCTCTATAAAATACTTCACACATTTTCGCCTAATTATTTATCACGCCGCTTCATGAGATTGTCCGACACACATAATACTGAAACTCGATCACATGAGCACATTGTCCTTTATACCCCTCCTCATCACACTGTGCATTATTCATTTTCTTTTAAAGTCTCACTTGCCAAAACACAGAATTCCCTTCCCCCTTATGTCAGAGAGTGTCAAACTATAACATCCTTCAAAAACAAACTAAATAATTATTTAATAACAAACTAACTTATACACATCATTGATAGAATCATTTATGAAAATAATATTAAAATTAACAAATATTTTCACTTCTTTAAATATTGTATAACCGTAAAATTATTTTTCTATATCTCATTATTTTTCTCTTGTTTTTATATGGGCCCCTATATTAGACAGGGACGATCTACCAACAATGTATTTTATCTTGCTAGAATATATTCTATTCTGGATATGCGTGCTACTATGCATTACAGAGACTCTTGACTTCTCAATTATTTTCAAAAAACGTTAAACTGAAAATATATAAAACTATTATTCTACCAGTTATATTATATGAGTGCGAAACATGGACTCTTACCTTAAGGGAGGAATGGAGATTACGAGTATTTGAGAATAAAGTTCTTAGGAACATTTTTGGACCAAAGAGAGACGGACAGACAGATGAATGGAGAAGATTGCATAACAATGAATTACATGGTCTTTATAGGAAGCCAGATATAATGAGAACAGTTAAGTCTCGTAGACTGTGATGGGCAGGACATGTGGCACGAATGGTGAATGAAATATGTGCATGGAAGCACAAGAAAACCAGAGGGAAAACCCCCAGTTTGTAGACCAAGAATGAGGTGGGAGAATAACATTAACTATGATTTGAGGGAAGTAGGTTATACAGGGGATGATTGGAAAACATTGATTCAGGATAGGGATGTATGGAGAGCTTATGTCAGCGCGGTCATGAATCTACGGGTTCGAAATGCCAGTGAGTTAGTTAGTCAGTTAGAGTTAGAATACATTTTATTATTAGTTTTAGTCTTAATCTTTAGTATCATTAACTGGTTGTATTATGGATCGTAATATAATAGATATTATCTTATTGGTCAAATATGCATTTAGTATTTAATATTGGAGTTAATTATGATTGTTATACTCTGATGAAATATATGTTTGGTGAGTGAAAGAGAAGGCCACATAGCCTTAACTCCACCAGGCTAAATGAATAAATAAGTAAAATATTAATTGAGAAACACCCTGTATATTATAATTGTCTAAGAAAGTTTACTTCTAAACTGTTTTGAGTCGGGCAGTTATTTATAAAAGTTATATAGGTTTCTTTGAATGAAAATTTAATTATGTGAAGACAGTGGGTATTAGAAGATGCATTAAATCCATGATATAAATCATTAATTTAAATATTCAGACGAAAAATACGGTATTTGCGTGTACTCAGTAAATTTAAATTAAGAATGATTGATTACTAAAGACTCTTTTGACCATAATCTCTGTTTTCGTAACCTGAGTATTAATATTTAAGTAATGTACTTTAAACCACATCCTTCAGAATTCTTTATGGTCTATTTGCGGATATATATATATATATATATATAGAGGAACTTCGGGTAATGTGGGCGACTATTTTGAATTTGTTGTTTTCTACTTTAAATGAAGGAATTTGAATTTTATTTCATGACAGTGATTATCATTATTGTTATAACTAAGAAATAACATTATTATTTTATTCAAATATGGAAACATCATTATAATTGATAAAAAAATTAAATTGCAAGAAAGTCCACCATAACTTCCATATTCGTGTAAACTGGAACTCAAGAGTCCACCCTATTTTTTAGACTATTCTTAAGTTTATGTACTTTGCTAATTTATACAAAACGGCACAGATTAATCTGATAGTATTTATGACTGATAAATGGGGTATGAACCCATTAGCTTGATTTAGCTTACTTTTCCTCTATAATTATGTTTTAGAGTATGGTGCACAGGAATTTTTGATTAAAAAGTGTTGATATGTATTTAATGTTTTGAAAACATTATTGTTGATCACAACATTCACGCGTCATTAATCTGCAGACAGCAACGGTCTTGGGTTTAGTAAAATTACAAGGATATTAAATAAAATTAATGAACTTCATGGTTTATACAGATAGCATCCTCATTGATAAATATTCTTATTAGTTTAAAGTGGGCCCAGGTCTACTTTAACCGCCTCGTGAAGGGTCCACATTAACCGAATTCATTTGTAATGTTTAATTATTTTATACAGCCGCCATGTCACATAATACGATAGCAAACCCGTCTGGATATTAAAAGAGCATCGACATAATATATTTAGTGATTTTTCAGTATTCATATTATTCAATAACAGAAATTAATAATTAATTCTTAGCTTGAAAAGATTTCTTCTTCTTCTTCTTCTTCTTTCTAAGTATTAGGCCAAGGCCTGTTACGATCCTGTAGAATATTTTCCCTCCAGCGTTTCATAGGATGGCCCAGAGATCTTCGTCGTCTTGGTATATAATTATAAACAGCTTTGGGGATCCGATTTGAACTCATTCTTTCAAAATGGTGTTTCCAATTTACTTGGTACTGTTTAATATGTTCCAAAATTGGCGTAGTCTTCAATTCTTTTAAGATATCTGTGTTCCTTTTCTGATCCCATCTGGTGTAACCCGCTATTCTGCGCATGAATCTCATTTCACAAGCCGTTATTCTGCTTTCATGTTGTCTTTTTAGTGTGCATGCTTTACTGGCATAGGTCAACACTGGTCTAGCCATTTTAAAATAGTAATTTTCAAAAATATCACAAATAAATCCTTCTTAGCACAAATAATAAAAAAAACTGTCCTTGAACACATCAAAGTTGATGAGGGGATGAAGTTAAAATATTTCCTGTTCCAGGGAAGCATCTATTAAAGAAGATGTTAACTGGGTCCACTCAAACCGAAGGGTACATTATCCGAACTTCCCCTACTATATTCACTCGTTTCAAACTTCATAAATAGCTTCTAATTAAAATTAACTCGCGGGACTTCACGTTCACAGCATTCTAAACACCAATTTCGATTTCAGTTTGCTGAATTAATTTTAAAAATCTGGATTAGTTTCTTCTGGATTTTCTCTTCACTGAAGACAAATGTTAAAAAATTTAAAAGCCAATGTAATAATATTATATTGCCTAAGGTGTCCACTGCTGTGATCTCGAGGAAACGTGCTGCCTAGTCACGCAGCGTACCGGGTTCGATTCCCGGACTTCACACGTTTCCTGGGTGAGGTTTTTACGGGGTTTTTCCTCACCTATAAGACAAATTTCAGGAAACTTAAAGGCCGAAACTGACACCGAACATCATTGGCCATCATAATCATTGTTCATATTCGCCTTAGATTAAGTTTAGTATCAAGGCCTCTCCTGGTGCATCATGTTATCACCCATCATGTTATTGGAGTAGCCTTCCAGGTGCCCAAACCTCAGAAGTGGGTTACAATTACGCCAATGTCAGGAGAGAACATCAGTAATGTCGAACTGATAACCAGGGACATTGAATAAATAAATAAATATTTAAAACTTTCCAATATTATTATTTTAACATAGTTCCAAAAATGTATCAAATTATATTATACGCTGAACCAGGAATCGAACCGTATTTTCACAATATCATTATAATATAATATGATCCATTATTGGAACTGTGTTAAAATGACAATATTGGAAAGTATTAAATAACATCGACTACTGCTTATATAAGTGGTGGTGTAAAACTCTTAAACAGATACTTCTAAATGAAGCCGGCCGTTGACGTTGGTAGTGAAGTCTACCTTAGTTGCGGCCGAAACGAGAATTAGGCCCTATAGATTTGTATATGTGGAAAGAATTGTTAATGTTTGTACTATGTCTCGAATAGTGTAGTGGTCTTGCACGTTCGTACAGAATATGAGAGGTCCACAGTTCGATTCCTGGTACAGACACTAATTTTTCTTTTCACAATATCTTTATAATATTAAATAAATATTGCCTAAGGAATCTTAATTTTAAACTGATTTTTATTCGGACAGTTCTTGATATAGGCCTAAGGTACATAGGTTTTTAATGAAAATTTAATTATCTAGAACAGTGAAAATTTAAAGATGGATGAAATTTATAATGAAAATTATTAATTTAAACATTCAGACGAATGTCCACCGCTGTGGTCTCGGGGTAGCGTGCTGCCTTGTCACGCAGCGGGCCCGGGTTCGAACCCCGGTCGGGACAGTTTTTCTGGGTGAGGTTTTTATCGGGTTTTTTCCTCACCTGTAAGACAAATGTCAGGAAAACTTTTAGGTCCAAACGGTCCCCGAAATCATATGGCCATCGCAATCATCATCATTCATATTCATCTTAGGTTAAGCTTAGGATAGGGACTCTCCTGGCGCACCGTTATCATCATCACCCATCATATCATCGGGGCAACGTAACCCCGCCTTCCAGGCGCCCCAATCTCAGAAGTGGGTTACAAGTACGCCATGCCAGGAAAGAAACCAGGAATGTCGAAAGACAAACCTGGGGCATTTGAAAAAAAACAGACGAATAATTTGCGTGTAGTTTGTAATTTTTAAATTAAAGGACGATATATTAGAGTCCTACTGAATAGCCTATTCGTATGACCACAACCTCTGTTTTCGCGAACTCAGTGGTAACATTGAAACAGTACACACGTCATCAAATCATCATAATAGCAAAAGTGTTATTCGCTGTTTGTTATGATGAGGGTAAGGATTTTAATGCAGTAAAGGTTAAGATTGTAATATAGTATAATTAGAAGTTAGACTTCTCATTGTCTTTTGTCTTGGATTCACATACAAACAGATGCATAATGTATTGAGAAGTTAGACTTCTGACTGTCTTTTGTCTTGGTATCACACACAAACAGTTGAATAATTTATGCTATCTGTGTTGCAATCTTAATTTTTATTGCATTAACGTCTTTGCCCTATTTATGATATGTAAGTGCATGGTTATCTCGTCGCAATTGTTGCAATTTACTCAAAGTCAAATGCATTATAGTATGTATTATGCATAAGAGCAAAAGTATAGTTTATGTATTGTATATTTGTGCTAGTTGAATGGAAGAAAAACTCTTATGGCATAAACGTCAACAGAATGAATTTAACAATAACAATTCACGTATTTATAAAATAATTCCGAAAATGATTTGCAACGATCAATTTATAATTTACAAAAAATAGCTGCTGAATTTAATATGGAAATATCAATTAACAAAACTAAAATTATGGCATTTCATTGGAAGGACCACATACAAAATAAAATCTGTCTCCAGAATAACATTTTAGACAGATCTACTCAATTTAAATATCTTGGATATTATCTCTCTATCTGGGATGAAAAGGATATCCCTGAAAAAATTACTAGTTATAATAAAAGTTTGGGAATTATTAGTCAAGTTATGAAACCATCCCTGTACAAAAAAACACCAGACTACGTTTATATAACACTTTGGCTAGACCAGTGTTGACCTATGGTAGTGAAGCATAGATACTAAAAAGACAACACGAAAGCAGAATAACGGCTTGTGAAATGAGATTCCTGCACAGAACAGTGGGTTACACCAGATGGGATCTTAAAAGAATTGAAGACTACGCCAATTTTGGAATATATTAAACAGTACCAACTAAATTGGAAACACCATCTCGAAAGAATGAGTTCAAATCCGATTCCCAAAGCTGTTTATAATTATATACCAAGAGGATGAAGATCTCTGGGCCGTCCTATGAAACGCTGGAGAGACAATTTTCTATAGGATCGTAACAGGCTTTTGCCTAATATTTGGAAGGAAGGAAGAAGAAGATAAATTAATAATTTACTTATTCTGGTAGAATAAGACCATCTGCGAGCAGAAATGTACAAAACACAGATTAAAATAATAATATATGAAAGTTATAATGGACTAGCGGATCCGTTAGATGTTGTCTTGCCCGAATATGTTCTATTCTCGTGTCATGGCCGGACGATAAAAATATAAATTACTATTTTACCATAAAATTCACTAATTAATAATTAACAAGAAAACTCCTCACTGCCATCTGTTGTGGCTCAAGAAGCGTGCATTATGACGTCACATTGTTGTCGCGCGAAATATGTGGATAATGCAGATTACTATACATCTGGCACAAAAAATCCTATTACCCGATTTCAGCGGCACCTATCATGTCCAATTGTGAATCTAAACCATCCAGAGATCCACTCAAACACATACCCAAAATTTCATAAAAATCGGTGCAGTCGTTAAGGCAGTTTTTAATTTCAGATTTCAAGTAAACTTCCAATTCTAATTTTCTGATTTCGCTCATTTTTGGACAATACCTACCTCGACTTATTTTAATGGTATATACTGAATTTCGTTGTGAAATCGAAAATTGTGGCCGCTAGGGCGATTTTAAAATTTTCACCTCGGATGAAATACTACACATAATTGTTTTAGAGGGTCTATTTGTGAATCTAAGCCATCCAGGGACCCCTAAAACACACACAAAAAAATTTAAAATCGGTTGTCATAAAGGCATTTTTTTTAAATTTCGGATTTCAAGTAAATATCCTAATTCTAACGTTCGGATTTCCCTGATTTTTTGATAATACATACCTCAATTTATTTTAATGAACTATTCCGAGTTTTGTTGTGAAACATCGAATATTACGATCGCTAGAGCGAATTTTAGCTTTTTTGTGGTGAACTCTTACACCTAATGATTATGTAACATAATAGATATCAGCTGAACACTCGTCTCATCTGAAACCCTGCATATATAAATTTTCATAAGGTCGGTTCAACGATTTTGAAGTCTATAAAGGACAAACAGATATGCGTTTATATATATATATATATATATATATATTTCTTAGGAAAATTTTTGGACCAAAGAGAGATGAACAGACAGGTGAATGGAGAAGACTACTTAACAATGAACTACATGGTCTTTATAGGAAGCCAGATATAATAAGAACAGTTAAGTCCCGTAGACTGCGATGGGCAGGACATGTTGCACGTATGGGGAATGAAAGACGTGCATGGAAACTTCTTGTAGGAAAGCCAGAAGGAAAACGCCCAGTTGGTAGACCAAGAATGAGGTGGGAGAACAACATTAACTATGATTTGAGGGAAGTAGATTATACAGGGAATGATTGGAAAACATTAGCTCAGGATAGGGATGTATGGAGAGCTTATGTCCGTGCGGCCATGAACCTACGGGTTCGATAGTGCCAGTGAGTAAGTAAGTAAGTATATATATATATATATATATATAAACCACTAACAAATTAAAATCATGCAAAACGTATACTTAAATCCCTTATTTTTATACACTAAAAATAATAATACTATTAATAGTAATAACAATAAATTAACAGTAAATGAGAACCACCGATTAATACATGGACATTAAAGCATTAAAGATATTAAACTATAGTTAGCCATCCATAGCAATTCTGCCCGAGGGCAGGTCTTTCACTGTAATCATAGCATCTTCATGCTATGCTTTGCAGCTTTAGTAGGGAATTACAGATGTGGTAGCTTCGCTTTGTTTTCCACACCGGTAAAGGATTATTATGATAATGATAAGGATGATGATGATGGCCGGATGATTTTCGGGGACCGTTGGGCCGTAAGCCTCTTGACATTTGTCTTACAGGTGAGGAAAAACCCTGAAAAAACCTCACACAGGAGCCTGTCCCGACCGGGCCCACAGCGTGACAAGGCAGCAGGCTACTTTGAGACCACAGCGGTGGACACCAAAGTTACAGCAAACACAAATTTAGATTTATAATAAACGATTCTAACGTCGCTACCCTACGATTTACTTGGTACGGAATAATTAAAATATAGATATTAATATTAATACTACTATTACTGATAATAATAATAATAATATATAATAATAATAATCATAATAATATTAATCTTAACAATAATAATAATAATAATAATAATAATAATAATAATAACTTTCAAAATCAAAAGTAAGCAGGATTACCACCTGTGTTAGCACTCATTTAAAAAATATATATAATAAGGAGCTTGTGCCGGTGTAATCTTTTCCTCCTCTGTCCCTTCTAAAACTGTTACATATCAACTGAAATTGTTAATGTTATTATTATTATTATTATTATTAACACTATTACTAATATGTATATTTTATAACGAGATATTGAAATGTTATATTCATGATTATGGAGTATTAGTTTTTGGCTACATTAAAGAAATTTATATATAAATGAATATTATTATATGGATCGGAAAAACTAATAATAAATGCCATAGAAGAAAACATAAATGAGAGTCAGAGAATCAGATTTTTGGAGACCAGCAAAGAAGTCAGGAAAAATAAGTAATATATAAATAAAGAAGGATATCATCATCATCATCATAGTACATTCACGAATTTAGGCCATTTGTTGACCTGTTTCGGCCTCAAGAGAAACACCATCCAGAAGTCTTTTGAGTGGACGTCCTGGTCTTCTTCTTCCTGCAGGTTGATATCTTAACATTAGTTTGGGTATTCTGTGATCTTCCATTCGATGAACATGTTGTATCCATCTTGACTTATAATCAGAAATTTTGTTTTCTAAAGATTCCATGTGTAATTCTTCTAAGATGTCTTCATTTTTTTTGTGATCTAGTAGTGTGTACCCTGCAGTCCTCCGAAGATATCTCATTTCAGCAGATCTAAGTCTCTGTATATATTTCAATTCCTTCTGGGTTTTTTCGTGTTGAGACTTGAAAGTAGTTTTGAAGTTCCTTAGGACAGGTTACTGGCCCGACGCTAAGTAGTCCAGTGGTAGGGCTGCTACCTTTTAGTCTCTGGACAGACATTAGCATACCGCATTTACTCAGTACCTGATGGAACGGTTATACCGCCGTGACTCGGTCCTCAGAGCCTCGTTTGTGAAAACGGGTTGTACCACGAGAAGGTGAGGATGAGAATTGGGTAGGAGAGGTTATATACACGTCACTACCCCTTACAACCTTTATATTAAATAAAGAAGGATAATGGATATAAATAATAAATAAATAAAGGCTATAACTGAAAGGAGATTACAGTATTACGGACAGGAGGGTAGAAGATTCCAGAAGAAAATAATATTTATACCGTACCAGAAGAAAGAAATAGGACAAGTGTGTGGACGGGCTAAAATGGAGTATGGAACTGAAAAGTTACAATATATGGTTGCAGTGAAAAGAGATAATGGAGAAATACGGTTCAATGAAAATTATTCTTTGCTTGGTTAAAAAAAATCATTGTGAAAAGTCATAATTATTAAATACATGAATTTAATAAAATTATGAGTCATTCTTTTTAGTGGGTGAAATAATCCATGAAGTTATAGTTGTTTTAGCGACACTTGGAGGTGTGATTGAACATTAATTAACGTGAAGTCCTTCACAATGGGCCGAGGAGAATTTTAGAGTTTAATTATTCATTAGAAGTGGCACAAAAACTAAGAGTTTAATAAGAAGCTCTGCTATTTCCTTATTAAAGGAGCACTGTCTGCATTTTGTATTGGTTTTGTAGATAAATGAATGTTTGGGAGAATAGAATTCCATTCGAGTCTCTCCAGGCGAGCTCTTTCTTCATCTCTTTGTAAATTCTCTACAAAATCCCACAATATCTCCACATCACCATGTACTAAGCTAAAAAGGAAAAAAAATCGTTTTGTAACAAAAGATCTCCATAAATTCCCTAATAGAAAGATGCAGAATTTTAATAACTCTTTTAAGGATAATGTTGGATGAGGAGTAAGAATAGCAATATATTGTATTTTCGAAAAACAAATGAATATTCTGTCAAAAACTCCAATTAATTTTCAATTTAATATGAAATCCTTTAATAGTATTCAAATACTGTAGGGTGCACTATGCTATGCCGGCGGTAGCATAGCTGCCGATAGGGTTACCCATGCCGGACTGGTGAAGGTGATAAGCCAGATGAAAAAAGTACTTTGGTCGAAAGAGTGACGTTCTTTCATCGTAAAAATACAACCGTCAAGAAATGCGGACATGGGTTCAACTGGGGTAAAATTTTCCGGAGGTCAGATAGTCCCCCATTCGGTTCTCCGGGCGGGGACTACTTCAGGGAACCTATGCCAAAGGTTCAAACATAGGGACATGTTCCTAGGAACATGGAATGTTAGGACTTTATAAAATAGCGGGGCGCTAGAGGTATTAACCCGTGAATTAGATAAAAGAGAGATGAACAGACAGGTGAATGGAGAAGAATGCGTAACAGTGAATTACATGGTCTTTAGAGGATGTCAGATATAATGAGAACAGTTAAGTGCCGTAGACTGAGATGGGCAGGACATGTGGCACGAATGGGAAATGAAAGACGTGCATGGAAGCTTCTTGTATGAAAACCAGAGGGAAAACGCCCAGTTGGAAGACCAAGAATGAGATGGGAGAATAACATTAACTGTGATTTGAGGGAAGTAGATTATACAGGGGATGATTGGAAAACATTAACTCAGGATAGGGACATATGGAGAGCTTATGCCCACGCGGCCATGAACCTATGGGTTCGATAGTGCCAGTGAGTTAGTTAGTTAGCACTATAAGCAGAGAAATGGGCTGCTTGCAAGAAGCCAAGCAGAGGACAAGAATGGCTAAATAACTTTTAATGGAAATTAAAAGAATTTTAAGTAAAGAAATGGATATTTTAAGATCAATGGGAAAATCTAGAATGGATACAATACGAAATAAAGAAATAAGGGAAATTATGAGTGTACAAGAAGAGGCGGGCATCATAGACATTATAGTAAATAAAAAATTATTATGGTATGGCCATGTCAAAATAATGCCAGAGCAAACATTGCCTATTTTTTTATGGAATGGATCCCAATGGAAATGAAGAAGAGAGGAAGACCTACGAAAACTTGGACGGAAGGTGTTCAATCGGCCATGAATATCATTAGAGGATTGGAGGAAGATCAACGGATGGACTAAAAGGAATGGCGTTTTGTTTCCGGAAGACGGCGGCAGCTGTCATGATACCGGATGATGATGATGATGATGATTATTTTTGTGTACCTCTGGTACAAGTACTTTAAACTGCGAGTAGATACTAGTGATATAATTTTATTGAGCTCTGGTCCCACAGAATTCTGGCATTAATTTGTAAAAATGTGGCTTGCAATGGGTTTTCATTGTTTTGTTGTTAAAGAAGATTTTCTGTGATTGTAAGAATTCCTTAACACACTGAAACTGAATCGGAATAAGCTGTTGAGAAAATAAAACAAATTCAGAAGATAAACAGTTTAGAACAATGAAACAACAGTGAAAACTAAGTACTCTCTAATTTTTATTGCTGCAAAAAATTAAATACAAACTACACAAATAAAAAGTTCTGATTTATTCTAAGAGTACATTCTAATAATAATAATAAAAAAACAGTTTCTCATTAATAAATACTCTTGTCAGATGAACTACTGCGAGCTCCAATGTGAAAAATTCCAATCATACTTGCTACAAATCTGAAAGAAGATGGATACCCTGACAGTGAGATTGGAATCCATGGTTCGTGATAAGATGTTAATTATAAAATTTTTACCTGGTAAGTTAGTCGTCCTCAACTAAGTTATTATACGTCTTCAAGTTATTCCAATATGGAGGCATTTCGAAAACAATGTTTCATCTTCTGCGTTTTAACCATCAGTTACAGTTAAAACGCAGAAGATGAAACATTGTTTTCGAAAGGCCTACATATTGGAATAACTTGAAGAAGTTTAATAACTTACTTGAGGACGACTGATTTACCAGGTAATTTTTTTATAATTAACATCTTATTACATAACCTCAACGGTGCTTTAACATGTATTTCAAACGTATTGATTAAAGGTTTGTGAGCCGACAGTTTTAAAGACGTGATGTAAGAAAGAACCATAGAATAGAGTGTACTGGGAACAACAGATGAATAAAGACTCATGATGTAAACGATAAATCGAGAAAAATAAATTGTCTGGTTAATGGCACAACGAGTAGGGTGCGTGTAGGCAAACGGTTTTCGGACACTTTTGAAATCCAGAATGGGTTGAAGCAAGGAGATGCACTATCTCCTCTACTATTTAATTTTGTACTAGAGCATGCCATTAAATCTTTAGAGAATGAGGAAGGCTTACAACTGAATGGTATTAATAAACTGTTAGTTTATGCTGATGATGTAGTACTATTGGGCGATAGCGAGGAGATACTAAAGGACAACACACACACACACTATTGAGTAACACTAAGAAATTAGGACTGGAAGTAAATATCAATAAAACTAAATATATGGTCACACGTAGAAATTCATTACATAATGGAAATGGATAGCTAATGACAAATGAGGGAAATTTTGAGGAATTGGCTGAATGCAAATACCTAGGAACAATAATCAGAAATAGGAATGAGATGCACAAAGAAATTAAACATAGGCTAAATTCTGGAAATGCGTGCTACTATGCATTGCTGAGACTCTTGATGTCCCAACTCCTTTCAAAAAACGTTAAACTGAAAATATATAAAACTATTATTCTACCAATTAAATTATATGGGTGCGAAACATGGACTCTTACTTTAAGGGAGGAAAGGAGATTACAAGTATTTGAGAATAAAGTACTTAGGAAAATTTTTGGACCAAAGAGAGATGAACAGACAGGTGAATGGAGAAGACTACATAACAATGAACTACATGGTCTTTATAGGAAGCCAGATATAATAAGAACAGTTAAGTCTCGTAGACTGCGATGGGCAGGACATGTTGCGCGTATGGGGAATGAAAGACGTGCATGGAAGCTTCTTGTAGGAAAGCCAGAGGGAAAACGCCCAGTTGGTAGACCAAGAATGAGGTGGGAGGATAACATTAACTATGATTTGAGGGAAGTAGATTATACAGGGAATGATTGGAAAGCATTAGCTCAGGATAGGGATGTATGGAGAGCTTATGTCCGTGCGGCCATAAACCTACGGGTTCGATAGTGCCAGTGAGTAAGTAAGTAAGTAAGTAAGATGAGAAAGAAGAATGGATATTGCTGAGTTTGGAGTCAAGAATGTGTTCTTATTCAGAAAGCTGTAAATTAATTTTTGATCATATAACGTGTATACTGTTTGGAGTAGCCTGCGTGGAGGGAGAATAAAAAAATTAATGGAATTGAAACGTACTGTATTTCACGTACAGTTTGCATATTTGTTGTTAATTTAGTTAATTACTATAATTTATTTTTACTTCTTCATCTCAGTTTAACCTCTCATCTTATAGGTACTTTTCAAATGTCACACACCACCCTGGTATAACAGTGGTGTGACCTGTCGGGAGAGGGATTATAAGCACTTGAATCCTACACATACTTTTACACACTGAGAAACATTCGGCACCACATTATTCGAAATATGATGGCAGAAGCCTTGCGAGATTTTGGATACACAGTTTATGAGGAAGTTCATGGTGTGGCCACTAATGGGAGTAGCAGACGAATAGATATTATTGCATTTAGACCATCTTCTAAAATTGGTATGATATTAGATCCACAATTCGTTTTGAGACTCATAATGGCCAACCTGAGGAAGTTGACTCTAAAAAGAAAGCCATATATGAGCCAAGAATTGTCTATTACAAAGATAAATACCAACTAGATAGTATAACTGTCACAGGATTGATGATCGGGGCAAGAGGTACTACCAGGATTCCTAGCCAAATTTTGGAATTCCTTAGATTTGGACAGGGTGTATCTTTCTAAAATTGTCATCGCTGCCATTAGAGGATCCATTTCAAATTTAAGAAACCATTTTTTTCAAAATTTCTACTTTGTAGTATGTATACTTCAATTAGGCCTTCAATTTGAATTTTTTTAATGTATTTACAGAAAGTATTTCATAAATTAAAAAATTAATTGTCTGTAACACTTTGTCCTTGAGGCAATACTCTAATGAGGAAAGTTGTATATAATAAAAAATACACAAGGTATAGAGATAAATACTATCACTTTTAAAAACTCCTTCCTTCCTGTAAATACTTTAAAAAATAATTTATATGCCAGCCGCCTAGCAAAATTTTAATATCATGCAGATGAATTTTTGGACAAGGATTAAACCTAATGGCCCGTTCCGATCTCATTATTGGTCGAATTGGTCCTTCCATCTCTTCAATGGTCTTCCCAACATTCTTCTCCCTTTTGGTTTATAATTATTAATTCTTCTTGGTATGCGCTGTTCATTCATTCGTAATACGTGCTGAAGATAAGTATTTTGATAATATTTTATTCTTTCACAGAGATTAAATATATTAAGTTCTGTTCTTATACCTTCGTTTTTCTTTTTATTGGTCTTTTGTTATCCTGTTATTGCTCTCAACATCTTCATTTCAGCAGCCTCTATTTGTTTACTATCTGCCTTTGTTAATGTCCAGGTTTCACATCCATAGATAAGAGATGGAACTGCCAATACTTTGTAAAACGTTTCTCTGAAAGAATTTCAAGGTAGATTTCGGCATGCAATGGTTGATAGTTCCCTTGTTAGTAATATCGTTAGAACTTCACACGCTATAGCCAATTTAGTTCTTAAAAAAAACAGAAATTTAAGCTCCAGAGCTGGGCGTTATTGGAATTTTCTATGAGAACATTTTTGTCAAGAGAAAGAGAAGAGAGAATGAAGTTTTGTGTGGAAGTATAAAATTAGGGTTAAATTTGCTCCCAGTTTATACGCAACCATGCAGAGGACTGAAGTAAAGTGACTTACATAAACATTGGAACTTATGTTTCATTAGCAGTTTGGAACGTTTTGAAAGGAAAAAAATAATTTTCATCCTTTGTGTGGCATAATACAGTATATAAAATAATGTAATAACACCTATACATTTATTTATATACAGATTTTGAATATTTACACATATTTCTGAGCCTAAAGATTTATTTTCCTTCTCCATCCACTCCATTTCCTCCAGTCCTCTTGTTTTCACTCCACTTCTTTTTCCTTGCATCCACGAGTTTCGAGGTCTTCCTTTCCTTTTCTTTTAGGTGGACACCATTCGAATATTTTTCTTCTTGCATTCGTCGTACATGCCCATACCAATTTAATTGATTGTATCTCATACTATCTACTATTGAATATTTGATATTAATTTTTTATCGTATGACAGTATTTCTTATTTTTTACACGCTTTATTTTAGCTTGACCCGTATCTGTCCATCTATCTATGTAACGGAATCTTTGAACACGATTTTCACCCACATAAAAACATTGGATATACTTGAAATTCTATATACCTGTAAAGGACCCACGCCAATACAATTATTTCATAACTTTTTTCTAAAATGCTAGCCAGAATTATGAGAAAATAAAAAAATATAATAAAAACCGGTATAATAGGTTGCGGACTTACAGAATTTTTAGTCATCCTCGTTGTAAGTGCTCAGTTGATAGAGCGGTGGACTGTAGTGGTATATGATTTCAGTAATCCCTAGGTCGCTGGTTCAAATCCGGCCCGGAGAATTTTTTTAGAAGAGTATTAACCAATTAAATTTTCTTGGGGTTCCGGTTTATGACAATCAATTAAACTAAAAATAAAAAAATTATAGTTTAAAAACTAAAACAACACACTTTATTAAAAAACCGAACTAAAAAATAAAATATAAATAATAGTTCAAAAAACTAAAACATCATGCTTTATTAGAAAACCGAACTAAAAAATTAAAAATAAATAATAGTTTAAAAACTAAAACATCACGCTTTATTAGAAAACCGAACTAAAAAATTAAAAATAATTCTAATTTACAATACGCTTGGGATAAAATTAAAGTGGTCAACAAAAAATCATTTTCAACACATCTACAATAAAAGTAGAGTTATCTACAAAAAAATAATCTTACCAACAAAATCGTGGGGTGCTTTTTTATGGTTTTTACGATTTGTCTTTAGAGACTTTACTTTTACCAATATCTGTTTATTATCAAATATATTAATTAATATTGAGCACCCCAAGCTTTTGATGGTAAAATTATTTTCTTTGTATATAACTCTAGTTTTATTCTAGATGTGTTGGAGATGATTTTTATGTTGGCCACTTTAATTTTATCCCACGCGTGTTGGAAATAAAAATTATTTTTTTATTTTTTAGTTCGGTTTTCAAATAAAGCGTGTTGTTTTAGTTTTTTTAATACTATTATTTATTCTACTTTTGATCACCTTTGCTGCTCTCCTCACGAAATCCATTTCCATCCACCTAAGTTTTTGTTTTAAGTTTTTGTTGAATTTCCAAACTTCAGCTCTATATGTGACGGTACTTCTCACAATTGAATATTTGTAACTTATTTTTTTCTGATTATATGTCTGATACCTATACATACATACATACATACATACATACATACATACATACATACATACATACATACATACATACATACATACATACATACATACACACATACATACATGCATACATGCATATTAGAGTATTGAAAAAATTCATATACATACATACATACATACATACATACATACATACATACATACATACATACATACATACAAACATACATACATACACACATAGTGTTCTGCCCTAGAACAGGTCTTTCACTGCATACCAAGCATTATCCACTCTTCCCTCAACTGAGTTTTCCTTTCTGTATCCGCATACAAACCATTTATTTTAATATTATCTATCATCTGATGTCTTCTTCTGCCTCTAACCTTCTTTCAGTTGACCTTTCCTTCTAGGGCATCCGTCAATAGGCAGTTTATTCTTGACCAGTATGAGTTACAGCATTGTTCTTCCTTCAACCACTCTGTCTAGCACATCTTTATTTTTATTTTGTCTTTCCATTTTATACGTTTCATCTTTTTCCATATCCACATCTCAAAAGTTTCCAGTCGCTTTTCCTCATTCAGTCGCAATGTCAAGTCTCTGCACCATATAATGCTACACTCCACAGAAAGCACTTCACTAGCCTCTTCCGTAATTCTTTTGCCAAATGACCGCAGGAAGTGCTTGTTTTAAAAATGCATATAAAGACCTTTAAAAAGAACTAAGGATACCATATAAAATACCTAAAAACCTGAAAAAGGACGTAAAAAATTCTGTTTCTAACTAGTAGATAAAGACAACCTCGTTGCGTTCACACTCTGCTCGAGGTAATTGTCTCAAATTGGTAACTTCTTAGAAAATTTGAAGTCGAAATACAATAGTTCAGGTGGTCAGTAGGCTGGTGTTTAAAAATAGTGAGATATATTATGAGGGTTCAATAGTGTCTCGAGGAACAAAAGTGTTTTGAACGTGAATAGTCTTTACAAATAAAACTAGAAAGTATTTTTAAAAGAATTGGAGCTAAAACTGGACTCTGTGGATTCTTGAATTATACAAATGGTATCCTTCTTCTTCTTCACTTCACGGGCTAGGCAAATTGCCTGTTCCGCCTCACAGTTGTTCTCTCCATCTTTTCACTGGCCTTCCTACATTCCCTGAACCTCTTGGCTTGTAGTTGAATGCTGTTCTTGGTAATCTAGATGCATTCATTCTTTCCACATATGCAAACCATTTCTCTCTGTATTCGCTGATTTTCTCATCCAATGGATATACTGTATATATATTTAACTCTGTTCTTGTATCTTCATTCCTTATCCGATCCAATCTTGTGCAGCCTTTTGTTCTTCTAAGGAAGTTCATTTCTGCGCTTTGTATGCAAATGGTATCCATCCATAGTAATTCTGCCCGAGGGCAGGTCTTTCTCTGTATCATAGCATATTCATGCTATTTTTGCAGCTTTACTAGGGAATTATAGGTGTGGTAGCTTCGCGTTGCTTTCCACACAAATGGTATAAATTTAGTAAAATAAGGTATAGTTGCAAAAGAAAGGCGTTAAGACCTAAAAAAAGGCTATAAAATTACCAATAAACAAAAAAACTCCAAAAAGAACATAAAAAGGACAGATAAAATCTACCATGTTCTGGCCTACAATAACCCAAAATGTATATATATATTCTGTTGGACCTCGTATTCTTCTTCTTCGTCATGGTTTAGGCGTATTTACTAGCCTGTTACGGCTCCAAATTACTGCTGTTTCCATCTTTTCTTTGGTCTTCCCAGACTTCTTCTTCCTCGTCTTCAGACATAAAATAAAATAAAAGTATTTTACTCAATTGTATGAACATGTTAAAAGAATGCCTACGGATAGAATCCACCAGCTGTTATTAAAGTACAAACCAATTGGACATAGAAGTGTTGGACGCCCATTTACTAGATGGGAAGATTCATTAAATCCCACTTGATGTGAAAAAGGTCAAAAGGCCTAATTTCATGAAGTAGAAGAAGAATACGATTTCAATATTCTAGCGCTAGTAATTACATAGAAATTTGGACTCTAAGGTAAAATTTCGCGTAGCAGACTTCTCAGAAGACAGTAAGTAATCCGCTTTTTTCCGTCACGAATGCAGAAATAATCATTTTTCAATTTTTAACGAAATATAGTCTCCATACCACGTTTGTTACGTTAGCCATGACAGAACGTCACGGATTGCTCGCTTTGTGATGTCATTAATTTCTAAACAAATATTCATGGGCAGGAGTACATTTGTTTACGCTCTGAAGGGCGGAAGCCCCCCAATCCTGAATTAGAAGAATAACAATTATGTTTATAAATATTGTGTCTCATTTGTAAGGTACTGAATTATTTGAAGCATTGCATTTAAATAATTAGTGAATCTCGCACGTAAATGTGGTTTTGCGTGGATTAAGTCGTTTTTCTGGTGATACACAAAGTGGCAAGCGATGTACGATCTGGTTTTATAAATGTAACATCACCACACTCACTAGCCAAGGTAAATAAACCGAGAGAATCAGGCCATCTGTGAACATAAACCAACAAGTGGTTTTACAGTATACGAGTATAAAAAAATATGTAATATTCACAAAATCATATATCAGAGAACCAATTACATTAAATTTCATTTCATACGTGATAAAAGAGAAATGTGGAATATTTTAAATACCTTTTTAAACATGTAACTCATAAATTGATAGGATTGTAGAAAAACTAAGATTTATAGTGTGTGTGTGTGTGTGTGTGTGTGTGTGTGTGTGTGTGTGTGTGTGTGTGTGTGTGTGTGTATGTGTCTGAATGTTAATGCCAACACATTATAGTTTTCATGCTTCGCATTCTTCAAGTTCTGAAGAATGTTTAAATGAATTTGTAAAATACTTTAATTAATTCAATATACAATAATTTTATTCTTATTACAACTAGTGTTGGCCGCGGTGGACTAGTGGTTATGCTCCTTGCCTCTGGTCCCGAGGGTCGCGGGTTCAAACTCGGCCGGGGTCGGTGGATTTTTTAGGACGGAAAAATCCAAGGAGCAATCCTCCGGGAGGGACTTTAAGCCGTGGGTCCCGAGTCTGAAGATTTTCAGGCTCGTAAAAAATCCTTAAGCCTGAATGAAAAGGCCTCTAAGCAAAATTTACCGAATTTTCCCGTCCTAGTACTACCTTGGTTTCCTAGATGTCAGTATGAGGCGGAACGCTGACCATGGACCACTCAAATGACATCTATACGGAAACAAGTGTAACTAAATTAGTATGGTTCAAATTCTTCCCTGTAGGGGGAGAGCGCCTAAATCTCTGTAAAGGGAAAACATGGGCTTACAATACAATACAATTACATCTAGTTGAATTAATTGAAATAATTTAATATTAATATGTAAGGTAAAAATATGTTAGTTATAAAATTGTTACCAGGTAAGTCAGTCGTCCTCAACTAACTTATTAAACTTCTTCACTTATTACAATATGGAGGCCTTTCTAAAACAGTGTTTCATCTTCTGCATTTTAACTGGAATTATATTGGAATAACTTGAAGAAATTTAATAATTTATTTGAGAACGACTGACTTATCAGGACCAATTTCATAATTAACATCTTATTACATAACCTCAACGGTGCTTTAATATGAATTTCAATAGTGTTGACGTAGGGTAAAGGTGCCGTTTTCGAGATATCCGCAATTCCGTGATAACATTTCAATTAGTAGTTCCCTTGGTTACTCCAGACATGGTATAAACTTTTTTTATTTCCATTTTATTACTTTCCCCGCGTTTAGCAAAAACAATACGAAGCCTTTTTCCTTTCCACATTTATAGACAAGAAACATTAAATTTTATTCCTATTAACAATTCAACAACCTTACCATTAATTAAACTCTATAATTTTCCCCTCAAAAGCCATCAAGGTGTTGAAGTGTTTGAAGAAGTAATTTTTCTAGAGACTCTCCTTGAATAAATGTTCTGTAATTTGAATGTTTATTTAATAATTAATTACGTAACATTGTAATGTTGTATTGTAATATCAACTAAACCAACTGATACATGAATCCTAACAGTATAAAATATAACAATGGCACAGCAGTTTCCTCATCTATGAATCTCTTTTTTTTTTTGTATCTCTAATATTTAACCGTGTGAATGTAGACACAGTAAGAAGAAAATTCTTAAGAATATTAATAACCCATCATATTTGTTATATAACGTATAAATCAGTTTAATATATTAAAATTAAATATTTAACTCATATACAGAGCTATTATAATTAAGCCTATAACGGCTAAGTAAGCATTTGATTGAAAATATTTTTTACTAAGAATATTACACAATACAGTGTTTCTCCTTTCCAACCCAAAGTGGTTTGTCGCCAGAGGTTCATGTCTAAAGCATCTTCTTCCCTCAAATCTCCAGCTTCCATACTTCTCTTCACTCCATCCATCCACCCATCGTTCTCTAGGCCAGCCTCTTGTACTTCTGCCATTAGGTTTCCAATCAAGGATCTTCTTTGGTAATCTCTCTTCTTCCATTTTTTTAATAAGAATACCATTTCAAACTTTTTCTACATTTTTTCTAATATGTTTTTTTTTTTTCAACTTGCATAATTTCCCTTATTGCGCTGTTTCTGACCTTATCCTTTCTTGACATTCTTGATGATCCCCTCCAAAAACCCATTTCTACTGTTAACAACATGTTGAAAATATTTTCTTCATTGTTCGTTAAAATGTCGAGCTTTACTGTATTTTCATGTTTCTTATTATTTACCTATAATAATAATAATAATAATAATAATAATAATAATAATAATAATAATAATAATAATAATAATAATAATAATAATAATAATAATAATAATAATCATCATCATCATAATGATAATAATAATAATAGGAATAATAATAAACAAAATAAAAACATTAAAATAATAATAAAAAAGTCATCATCATCTTCAAGGTATGGGCCTGTTGGCCCGTTCCACTCCCGGTGCACTATATGCTGCGGGCCTGTTGGCCCGTTCCACTCCCGGTGCACTATATGCTGCAGGTGCAATTCTTCTTTCCAACGACGTTTTGGTCTTCCTACATTTCTTCGGCCTAGAGACCTATAATGAAGCAGCTGATTTGATAAACGATTATTACGCATTCTTTGTATATGTTCAAACCAACTAGGCTTACGTTTATTTCTCTGTATGCTCTCGTTTATAATAAAAAATAAAAATAATGAAAAAATAACAACAATATCAACAACAAAAAAACAACAACAAAAACTATTATAATAGTAATAATAATAATAATAATAATAACAATAATAATAATAAAAATAATAATACCAATAACAATAATAATAATAGGCCTAACAATAATAAGAATAATAATAATTTGTTCAAGCTGGCAGAGTTGAGGCCATAAAGCCTTCCATTTCACTCGAACAGCGAATAGTAAAATCATACAAAAATTAAATAATTATTACAATTCAAAAATATTATTAAAATATAGACTGAACAAAGCACAATGCGGATGTGGTCTAATATTAGCTAACATTAACAAAACGTGGAATATAAATAAAATAAAATAAAGTTTGAAAAACTTCATAGTTGAATATTTATAGGAATATAAAAATAAAATTAGAATTATAATACAAAATTATAAAATTGCTACCTAATAGGTCCGTCTTCTCAACTTTGTAAACTATGAATTATGTGTAGGCGTTTGGAGACCAGTCCAATCATCAGCAAAATGAGTAGGAGATAGATCTGTATCTAGGGTCAGTCTTCAGATACTGCAATTACAACTTGGACATCCGCAAACAGCAGTGTTTAATGTATTTGTTTCTGTTAACTTTTATTCATCTGGGTACTTGCTTTACCCGTACTTGTTGGTTCCACTCACTCAGCATATAGTCTAAATAAATGTAATAAATTAATTAATACATTTATTATTAGAAACTATATACAACTATTATTCTACCAGTTATATTATATGGGTGCGAAACATGGACTCTTACTTTAAGAGAGGAAAGGAGATTACAAGTATTTGAGAATAAAGTACTTAGGAAAATTTTTGGACCAAAGAGAGATGAACAGACAGGTGAATGGAGAAGACTACATAACAATGAACTACATGGTCTTTATAGGAAGCCAGATATAATAAGAACAGTTAAGTTTCGTAGACTGCGTTGGGCAGGACAATTTGCACGTATGGGAAATGAAAGACTTGCATGGAAGCTTCTTGTAGGAAAGCCAGAGGGAAAACGCCCAGTTGGTAGACCAAGAATGAGGTGGGAGAATAACATTAACTATGATTTGAGGGAAGTAGATTATACAGGGAATGATTGGAAAGCATTAGCTCAGGATAGGGATGTATGGAGAGCTTATGTCCGTGCGGCCATGAACCTACGGGTTCGATAGTGCCAGTGAGTAAGTAACTAAGTAAGTATTATTATTGCACACTTTATTATCTATTCTTATTCCTGGATTCACTAAAACATTCCATTTATTTAAAATATCGTCTATATATATATATATATATATATATATATATATATATGATAATTAAATGTTTAGCATTGAGCAATGCAAGCTTAATATGGAATCATAAGAAAAATAAATGCCTGGACGGGATTCGAACCCGGATCCCGTCCAGGCATTTATTTTTCTTATCATCCCATATATATATATATATATATATATATATATATTAAACAAAGTGGGTGATAAACTACATCCAGTATTTGTTTTATTATCAAGCAAGAGAAAGGCGTAATGTTGGAAAACCTAGAAGACGTTGGGCTGATGCATTATGAAGTCTGAACGGGCAATTGCCTAATCCCTGGAGTGATGATGATGATGATTATAATTGCAAATGCTGTAGGTTATACAACTGTGAGCCTTAGTCGAAGAAACGTGTAACCAACTAATAAATGAAGGCAGCTAAATTCCAAATAAGAAATAAGCCTAAAAGTAGATGTTATGAAAATCTCAGAGAGTTTTATAGGTATTCGTCTGTAAAAATGTATTATTCTTAGAATACTTGAAAACGTAATACAGTAAGGACTCTCCAAATTGAAAAGACAGGGGGAAGCAACACTGATTTCCTTTGAAGTCACAAATCCACCCTTTCTCGCAGTCGTGTAATCAACTCTCCGTTTCCATCACAACTAGAGAGTAGTAAACCTTCACCCACTTGTTCGAATACAAAATAAGTGCATTTACTCTTCTGTTTCTGATCCAAATAACATCGATATCCTACTTTCAACATTATTCCTAACTTCATTTTATGACGTCCCCGACCTAAATATCTACCTAGATTTTAACCCTTAAATTGCCAAAACACAAATTTCTTCTGTTAGTTATTTGAATGTTGCGGACCGCAGTGAAAACGGAATATTGTGTAACTGTTATTATTAGATATATTGCATAATTAGACACACATTTAAGTGGTTTCTTTTTGTTCGTTTTCTTCTGATTTATTTAAAATATTAAATTAATTAAATCCACTGATGTATCCAAAAGGATACATTACGAATTTAAGGGTTAAAGATTTGTTTTGATTTTATTAAACACAATGTGTACATTTAGAGTTTTCACCAGTCTTTTGTAATTTTGGTGAGAGGCTGAATTCTGCTTTGGCGTTTCATTAGGTGGTACCTGGAGCATGGTTCGTCGCAAAGCTTGCATCTGCAGTCCTCCTTCGGGTCGTGGTATGACGGATTCTGACATATTTTCCAATGGAAACCATGCGCGGCGAAGGGCTAAAGATTGAAGTACATTATACGGTCAATTAGAGATGAGAAATCTGAACAATTTTAAAGAAGCTAGTAAATTTGATAGGTACAATGAAAATAAGTATGTAATTGATTAGTTCATTAATTATTTTGTTTTCATTGATTCTCTATTCACCAAAAATATTTTTACTAATTTATTTATCCATTATTATAAATATTTTGTCGGTCCCAGTGGACCTTTAGCTACTATATTTGCCTCTGGTTGCAAATTTCGCGAGATCAACACGGCTTGATTCGATGATTTTTTTAAATTCCTAAGTTATAAATAATAATAATAATAATAATAATAATAATAATAATAATAATAATAATAATAATAATAATACATATATAAATAACAAGCTAAATAAGTTTAATTATATAACAGGAACACTAAAAAGAACTTTGAAAAATAAAGCCAGAAAAAACTCATTAATGAAATTATACAAGACAATGTCAGTGCCTATTATTACTTATGGATCCGAAACATGGATAGTGACAATACAACAATCTGCCGGAATACAAGCTGCTGAAGTGAAATTCCTCAGAC
The DNA here is from genome assembly GCA_030220185.1 of Diploptera punctata. NCBI lineage: Eukaryota > Metazoa > Arthropoda > Insecta > Blattodea > Blaberidae > Diploptera > Diploptera punctata. The sequence goes on from JASPKZ010000017.1 coordinate 290,880, forward strand.
CAATAGCAGGATATCAAAGAACAGACAAAAAACAACACAGTTATAAGACAACAACTAAAAGTAGAGGAATTAAACACAAAAATAGTGAAATACAGAACAAACTGTAAAGAACACAAGGATGACTGAGAATAGAATACCAAAAGCAGCATACAGCTATTCACCACGAGGAAGAAGAAGTTTGGGAAGATCAAGGAAAAGATGGAAACAGCAGCAATTTGGAGACGGAATAGGCTAGCAAATAAGCCTAAACCGTGATGAAGAAGAAGGATAATAATAATAATAATAACAACAATAATAATAACAATAATAATAAGAATAATAAGGACTCAAAATTGGCAGGAATTACTAAAGAAGATAACCCAAACAGAGATATATTTAGAATGAAGGTGAATAAGTGGCAAGTTGACCAAGAGGACAAACCGAAGAAAAAAACTGGAACAACTTGGACAGATGATAGAAAACAAGCTCATAGCAAAAGAATGAAAGAAATTTGGGCTCAAAGGAAACGCCTCTAAGTACTTTGCGTAGTCCTACATGGGCTCATCCGCAATACAAAAATACTGACTTAGGCTTTCACGGCCGGAGTTAGTATGATGATCTTGAAGACTATTTTGGGGCTGTTGGCCGTGGTCTTGAGGCTTGAAATCACCGACGTTTCGCCAGAGTCTGCGTCCGGCATCTTCAAGAGTTGTCTTGGGTCCACTAGAAGGGCTTGATGTGATGACCACTTACGTCAACACAGATATGATTCCTCAGTACCATGTTCTGGTACTCACGATCACCAATACTTGGTCCTGCAACATCCGCTGGAGCTATAACCCGCGCCAGTATGTCTTTCTCGGATGCTACGGGATGTCGTAAATCAGGGATTTTATGTAACCCCACACGTAATAGTGTGGCGGGGTCATATCGGAGAATGTACAGAGTCTTTGGTGTCGAACATGCGGCAGAATTAAATGTATGTTTTGGTACTTTTCGTACATGTAGCGAGAAAACAGTACGTTTCCGGACATGAGTTCCTATGCTAAACGTAACCGTCTTGATTCCCACTATAATTATTATGAAAGTTAAACATTAAATTGTACCTGTTAGTAGGTACCGTCGTCCTCAACGTTGTTAAAATATTGTATAGCATATAAAATTAACTGGAGCGCTTTCGGAAGTTATCTTCCATCTTCTCCAAGTTGCTGCTACAAACAGTTGGAGTAAACATCACCGTACACAACAACAACAAATAGCGGAAACTCAACCTGCAGAAGATGGAAAATAACTTCCGAAAGCGCTCCAGTTAATTTTGTATACAATATTTTAACAAAGTTGAGGACGACAGCACCTACCAACAGGTAGAATTTAAGTTTTAACTTTTATCATATGACTTCACCTCAACGGAATTTCATGTGAATTGTACTAGTACTGACACTATGATTATGTCCTCGAAGTCTGTAATGGAAATTTTGTCACACTCTGTATTCGTCATGGTAATTTTCAGTGTGTATATGTACTAAGTTGGATTAAAGAAGGTTTGTAAATATTTATTAAAAAATCTTTTCATGAAAATGCCTTCCAATAGTTACAATCCTTCGAAATTCGATGAAACTATAACTCATGCCCGATAGTATGCAAAGTAGCCTCCAAATCTGGAATCCGGAGACAGAACTAACAAATAATGTTTCAAATACAATGATTTAATTCTGTCGAAACGTCTATTATCCTGAAGTATTGAAGCATTACATTCAGATAATAATAGTTAATTCTGGTTATGAAGGTTCAGTGAAATGTTATCTGTAACACATTGAAATAACGTATCCTCACACCTGCTTTTTGACAGAGTGAAAGCGATTTATAGGTTCACATACGAAAACCTACCAGCTTTTACTATTGCAACAGTCTGAATCAGCCATTTGCCAAAAGGAATTTCTTTTTTCTTGTTTAGTTAAATTTAGTTTAACATCACATTTAACGTCCATATTTTAATTGATGGTTATAGTTATTATTATTAATGTTATTATTCATATTATTATTAATATTATTAATATTTAATTTTAGGAAGTTATATTTTGAGGTTACTTTAATTATATTATTTTTGGTCTGGACATCCATTATCACCTTTCCTGGCAAATTTATTTATGAGCGATTTTGAATGTAAAATCACTAAAGCACATCCCACTATGTTTAAATTTTGGAGTAGATATGTTGATGATATAATTTGTATTGTTAAAGAAAAACATGTAGAAGATTCCCTAAAACTATTAAATTTACAGAGTACAAACATTAAATTCACCAAAGAAATAGAAGACAATAAACAAATACCTTTTTTGGATCTTAAATTGGTCAGAAACGAAGAAAAAAAGAAAAAAAATTGAATTCAAGATTCATAGGAAAGAAACTCACACGGAAAATTTTATAAAATCAACAGGGTTCAATCCAATTGGACATAAATTAGAAGCATTTAATAGTTTAACTCATAGATTGGTAAACTTACCCTTAAACGAAGAAGATTTCAAACATGAGAAAAAACACATAATCAAAGTAGCAAAAGAAAATGGGTTTGATGAAAAAATGGTACATAAAAGGATAGAAAAGTATAAAAAACAAAAAATGATAAACAGAAGTAATCTTGAAAAAGAAGAACCACCTATGAAAAAATATAGGAAATTCACATATCACCCCTGGGTACATAATAAATTTCAAAATATATTTGAGAAGTTTAATATTAAATTAGCACCAAAAAAATAACTACAGTTTAAATAAACTAATAAAAACCAACAAAAATGAAAAAAACTGATAAAAATAAAAAGTCAGGAATATATCAAATTGAATGCATGGGTTGTGAAAAGATATATATAGGGAAAGCAAAAAGAAATCTAAAAATTAGAACCAAAGAACACATAAGAAATATTAAAAATGGAGAAATTGAAAAATCTGCAGTTGCTGCTCATGTTTGGTCTGAAAAACATAATATAAATTCAGACACTAAATTATTAAAACAGTTAGAAAATACAAAAGAGCTGACTATTTGGGAAAAAATTTATATTCAGAAGAACAGAAACAGAGTTATGAATTTTGATATTCCGATGGAGGGTGACCTTGTTTGGAGGTTCTTTGGCCAACTACAGGATGGAGCTGACATCGACATCCAGGTGGTGCAACATAATGCAACATAAATAAAACCAGTCTGCGAAAGCTGACGATAAAACAGAATTGTTTTGAAACATGTCCAAGAACAAATCAACATTAATATTGAGGTAAGATGTCCAGACCAAAAATAATATAATTAATATTATTATTACTTATATAGAGATTTTCAATGTTTAGACATTTTTCTGAGCCTAAATTTTTATTTTTCCTTCTCTACTCGTCACTATCCATTCACTCCATGTCCTCCAGTCCTCTTGTTCTCATTCCATTTCTTATTTCATGTATGTACAAGTTTTAATAATAATAGTAATAATAATAAGAGTAATAATAATAGTAATAATAATAATAATAATAACAGTAATAATAAAGTAATAGTAGTAATAAATACTTACTCACTGGCACTATCGAACCCGTAGGTTCATGGCCGCGCGGACATAAGCTCTCCATACATCCCTATCCTGAGTTAATGCTTTCCAATCAGTCCCTGTATAATCTACTTCCCTCATATCGTAGTAATAATAATAATAATGTTTAGTAATAACAATAATAGCAGTATTAATAATAATATTAATAATAATAATAATAATAATAATAGTATTAATAATATTAGTAATAATAATAACAGTAATAATAATAATAGTAATAATAATAATAATAGTAATAAAAGGAGAACAACTTTATTCTCAAATAATAGTAATCTTTTCTTATCTTTTATTATTATCGTCTTCGTCGTCATCATCATCAATATTATTATTGTTATTATTATTATTATTATTATTATTATTATTATTATTATTATTATTATTATTATTATATACAAATATTCTTACAAGAGGAACAATACCCTCAGAAATGAAATTGGGGTTTATAAGCTCGATATATAAGAAGGGAGAGAGAAGAAACTGCTGTAATTATATAGGGATATGTCTGAATAACTCACTTATGAAAATATTTGCTCCCATTAAAAAACATAGATTAGACAGAGAATACAAAGATATGGAAGAACAAAGTGGGTTCACTGCAGGCGAATCATGCACTGATAATGTATTCATACTGAGACAGATGTTAGAGAAATGCCGAGAGAAATCGCAACCTGTAGATTTTATCTTTATTGATGTATTAAAGGCGTATGCTAGTGTACCCAGAATCTTGTTCTGAAAAGCAAGAGAAGAGGCGAATATAAATGTCAAAACAACTAGTATTATAAGATCACTGTACTCAGAGAACATATGCCAAATTAAGATGGGAAACAGACTTTCAGAAAAATTCCAAATATTAAATTCCAAACTACAAGGATGTTGCTTATCACCAACGTTGTTCAAAATATAAATTGATAATTGTACGAAGAATTGGTCAAGATACTGCAAATATATGGAAATTCAAATAGAAGATAATTATTACCTCCACCATTTACTATTCGCAGATGATTAGGTGGTGGTTTCTCAGGATCCTGATGCAGCATTTTTCATGTTAAGGAAATTAGAGATAGGATACAAAAATGGGGATTACAGATAAATTATAATAAAACAGAATATCTTTCATTGGATAAAACAGATGAGCTAAAATGTAATTTAGAAAGAATACGTAATGTTGAAAATTTTAAATATTTAGGATCTATTTTAGATAAAAGTGAGAATTCAACTACAGAAATTTTAAAAAAGAATAACTGATGGAAGAAGAATCATTGGTATGTTGAACCCAGTGCTTTGGAATACAAATACATATAATACACAGAACGATGAAAACTATATTTCAAGTTCTGTTACAAAGCATTTTATTAGATGGGTCCGAAACCTGGACAGTAAGTAGAAAACAAGTCAACAAGCTGTTAGCGGTAGAAATGGATTTATGGAGGCGATTGACAAGAATTTCAAGAAGTGATAAGGTCAGAAACAACACAATAAGGGAAATTATGCAAGTTGAAAAAAAAAACATATTAGGAAAAAATAGAAGAAAAACATTTGAAATGGTATGGACACCTCATAAAAATATATATAGCCTAAAGCTATTATTCTACCAGTTATATTATATGGGTGCGAAACATGGACTCTTACTTTAAGGGAGGAGAGGAGATTGCGAGTATTTGAGAATAAAGTACTTAGGAATGTTTTTGGACCAAAGAGAGATAAACGGACAGGCGAATGGAGAAGACTGCATAACAATGAACTACATGGTCTTTATAGGAAGCCAGATATAATAAGAACAGTTAAGTCTCGTTGACTGCGATGGACAGAATATGTTGCGCATATGGGGAAAGAAAGACGTGCATGGAAGCATCTTGTAAGAAAGCCAGAGGGAAAACGCCCAGTTGGTAGAACAAGAATGAGGTGGGAAAATAACATTAAGTATGATTTGAGGGAAATAGATTATAGAGGGAATGACTGGAAAGCATTAGCTCAGGATGCGGCCATGAACCTCCGGTTCGATAGTGCCAGTAAGTAAGTAAGTAAGTAAGTAAGGTAGCACACATTAACTGTCTTGGTTCAGATATATAGCTATGATTGGCATATACATAATAAATTAAACCGATATCAAATAATGTGTGGCACCATAAGAAGAACCCTCCGAAAGACTCGAAGAGAAACTCAGCTCAGATTTTATAAATTTATGGTTACTCCTGTTCTTTTATATGGATCTGAATTTTGGGTACTTACAAAGAAAGATATCTCACACATTCAAGCCACTGAAATGAAATGTTTAAGATCCGTAAAAGGATGTACACGCATGGATATATTAAATAATGAATCAATAAGAAATAAACTGAAGATATTTTCAGTGCTCGATAACCTAGAAGAGCACAAATACCGATGGAAAGAACATTTAGACAGAATGGACAACACAAGATTACCTAAAACAATCCATATCTACAAACTACATGGACAAATATATTTGGGACGGCCAAGGAAACGAAGGACTTGAGAGCGGAACAGGTCGCATTGACCTAAACTGGGAAAGGAACAAGAAGAAGAAGAAGACTTCTAGGGGTTGTAGAGGGGACATAGTACATAAAATTTTGATAAGGAACCCATGTCCAGGAACGTAACATTTCGATGTATAATAGGTTTGAAGATCGGAACACAACGGGCTGATATCGCGTGTCTTGTGTTTCAGAATAAGTATTACAGACTTCTAGAGGCTGTATCACAAGTGCGGTTCCATGTGGGAACCTTGTTGTTCGTTGCACAGAGTGTACCTTCGACACATGTTTTAGTACACACGCCACACAAGACCTCGTGTGTGCTCAATAATTTATACTGCCGCCAGAATTCGTGCATGAAGATCTCTCTCCGACTCGACAGGTGTAGTACAACCCCTAGAAGTCTGTAATACTCGTACTGATTTTGAAACACAAGACATACGATATCAGTCCATTGTGTGATCGATCTTCAAACTTATCTTACATCAAAATGGTACGTTTCCGGATATTGGTTCCTTTTCTTCTTCTTCTTCTTCTTCTTATTCACGGTTTAGGCCTATCTACTAGCCTGTTCCGGCTCCAAATTGCTGCTCTTTCCATCTTTTCCTTGGTCTTCCCAAACTTCTTCTTCCTCGTGGTGAATAGTTGTATGCTGCTTTGGGTATTCTATTCTCAGTCATCCTTGCCAATTGTTCTTTCCAGTTTGTTCTGTATTTCTCTATTGTGTTTAATTCCTCTATTTTTAGTTGTTGTCTTATTTCTGTTTTGTGTTTTTTGTCTGTTCTTTGATATCCTGCTATTGGTCTGAGTAACCTCATTTCAGCAGCTTGTATTCTGGCAGATTGGTTCCTTATCAAAACTTTATCTACCAAGTCCCCTCTACAACCCTTAGAACTCTGTAATATTTATTGCGAATCATCCTGTATACAATAGTCTGTCCTTATAAACTGGTGGTTAGCATCCTCACCTCTGGTTCCAAAATACGCGGAATGAAACCAGGTCGGAATCGATAGATTCAAAAGAGGTATAAAATCATGAGTAATGACAAATATTAGTTATGCTTTTTATAGTTTTCATACAAACAATAAAAAAGTTGAAGGGCTTAGAGTAGTAACGAGATGAACCACATTCTGGGGAAATCCATTTATTACAGATATTCTATGCAATCATTTATGTTCATTTTATCCTACCCCTTAGCTATAAGTGCTATTTACTGTAAAAACGTTTAATCTAATTAAGTGGCAAAGTTTTAAAGCTCTGACTCTTCCAGGTAAAACAAAACTCTAATATTATTATTATACCCCAACGGCGGATGCAGCAGAGTATGAGAGCGTCAGTATGGTGCAGACGGCGGATGAGGGAATAAAGGCTGGATCAGACTCTTAGCTATAGTGAAAGCAACTGATCTAAGGTGGACTCCAGAAAACGTATATGGTACTTTAGGTTGGAGGTTGATGTTATGGGCCAGCTCCTCATACATTGTAAAAAAACTTAATGCTATGTACATATGCTATATATATATATATATATATATATATATATATAGGGTGTCCGAAAAGTCTCTAACCATTTCCGGGATGGAGCAGTTTAATTAAAATCAAATGTTTGTAGTATCAAACAAGACGCTGTAATAGGACGAAATCACTGTAGTTCGACATGACTGTCCTCCATATCGAAGCAGAGTTGCCATCTCTACTCAGCGCACCTAAACACATGCCGCAACATTGCTGGGGTAATTGTACGCACCGATGCCGAAATACGTTCACGCAGGTGTTTGCAAATCTTTAATCTTGACCTTGTAAACCTGACTCTTGATGTAACCCCATGCAAATAAGTTCAAGGGCTTTAGATCTGGCGAGCGTGCTGCCCAGATCCGTGGTGAGCCTTGTCCAATCCAGCGTCCTGGGAACATCTGGTTGAGGTGATCATGCACAATGTGAGCAAAGGGTGATGAGGCGCCTTCTTGTTGGAACACCATCGAATCCAGAATGTTGTCGGCAAACAATTGGGGCTCCAGGAATAGCTCAAGCATGTCCAGGTAGATGTTGAATTGAATGTTGCTTCGGCAAAAAAGAATGGACCGTAAATCCGCTCTTGTATGAGGTCCAACCATATGTTCACCTTTGGAATGTTACGTTCGAATTCCATGGCGATGTTTGGTTGTTCATCAACCCATATACTGCTGTTCTGGCGATTGACGAGGCCACAGGTATGAAAGGTAGCTTCATCACTAAATAGGACGTGTGCCAACAAATCTTCATTGTTTGCTGCCTCAATTAAGTCGTGGCACATGGCCATGCGTGCCGCATAGTCTTTAAGTTCAAGATGATGGAGCAGCTGGATGTGGTAAGCCTTTTTCTTCAGTACGAAGTGCAACATTTGCCACACAGTGGATTTTGGGATGTCGTGCTCCCGACTGAGATGACGTACCGACGCTTTTGGACTCTACTCGATCGCCTGTCGTATGGTCTGCACAGTTCCTGTCCAGAACGTTTCTCGTCACAAACATTCCCAGTTCTCTTGAACTTGTTAACCAAACCTCTTATGGTTGTTCGCGTTGGAGTTTCTGTTCGAAGCCGTCGGCGAAACCGATCTTGTACCTCAGCGATGGGCACTCCATTGAGTCTCCAACTTACGATGTCTATTCGTTATTGTATGGTCAACATATTTCAGATTACATACAATAAAGAGTAAAAAATTTGTGTTTTCTCAGAAATGGTTAGGGACTTTTCGGACATTCTGTATATACATATATATATATATATATATATATATATTATTGAAATGGATCCTCCTGGAAAAGGGAAACATGGTTGACCAAAGCCAACGTAGATATAGGGAATTCAAGACAACATGAAAAAGAGAAATATGACTGAAGCAGGCCGACACGCAGGATCGGGAAATGTGGAAGAAAAAAATTGTATATTTTGGTTGAGTATACTTGTGTAAAATAACAGAAACAATCCTGAAATAAAAAAATTAATATTATTATTATATAATATTTTCTTTACATTTAATGTAAATACTCATATGTTCAAATAGTTTGTATGGCATTTTTATAACTTTAATTATTAGCCCTATAAAAAATATATCAATGTTGTTCAAACTTTCATTATTAGCATTTATCAGTAGCCCTGTATGCATGCAAACTAATTTGTCTACCAAGAGTTGATTATACCTGAATCACAATCCTCTCCAACATCTAAAAACACAAAGTCTGCCCTAGAAAGTGTCACGCCATCAAGAGCAATTGGACATCTCATTTACGCCTTACCCAGTAACAATTCGACAATAGTATATTACGATACGAGGTTGGGAAGTGGTGTTTACAGAATCGATGAACATTTTTAATGCCCGAGATTCTGTAAAACATTTTACAAACGTGTGTTTACATTATTTTTAACGCGACGGTGTTTCCAAAATAATAAATTATAATAAAATAATAACATATTTGTTGGAAACATTTACGTTCATTAAAAACAACTGACTAACTTTAATAGTGTGGCCAGTGTCTATTAGTTGAATCTACTGCAGGCCGTGAAACCAATCAGTTATAAAATGGCGGCAGGTTCGTATTTATTGTTTTACATTTTTTCAAATAAAGTTTAGTTCATTTAAAATGCAGTGATTTGTTTCGTATAATGTATATTAACACTACCTTTTGGATATTTGTTGTATATACATTGCACGTAGTATACATACAGGGCAGTGGTTTTACTTTCCGCACGTGGGTGTAAATTTAATATTACAATATAGTTATTTAGGTTGGCAATCTCGAAATGTAGGAAGTTGAACTTTCATTAACGGTCGCCATTGCTCTAAGTACGACAAAACACACTATCGCGTAAAAAATACATTTGATCAATTCCAATTCCAAATATAATACCCTATAAATCTTGCTTCAAAGTAGAATACAAAGCGCAAAAATGAACTTCCTTAGAAGAACAAAAGGCTGAACAAGATTGGATCGGATAAGGAATGAAGATATAAGAACAAAGTTAAATATATATATCCATTGGATAAGAATATCAGAGAATATGGAGAGAAGTGGTTTACACATGTGGAAAGAATGAATGTATCAAGATCACCAAGAGCAGCATTCAACTACAATCCAAGAGGTTCAAGGAATGTAGGAAGGCCAATTAAAAGATGGACAGAACAACTGTGAGGCGGAACAGGCAATTTGCCTAGCCCGTGAAGTGAAGAAAAAGAAGAAGAAGATAAATCTTGCTTAAAAAACTGGAGCTGAAGGAATACATTGCCACTTCGTCTCTTCCTATATACTCTAGGAAGAAACCACGCTCAATTTGGCATAGGAATAAGAGCTATACTCATTGGTTTAAGACAACTAACTATTGGTACATAGCACAGCTTTCGTAAATACTGTCATATTATGTGATTCGCAGGGAGTGATACCCCTATCTGGCTAACAACTCGAACAAATTAATATATATATATAGACATATGAGATTGCAGAGAAATGATGAAGAAACTAATTGTCCTACAAAAAATTACTGTGGCACTTTTGGAAATGAGATGGCGGATGAACTAGACAAGAAACGAACCCAAATTATCCCAAACACTAGTGAAGTCCCGTATTTCCGATCAGAGACCTTATTCACCAGAAAATATAATAAAAACACCTTAATACATCAAATCACTACCGAAAATTATAAATAGCTTAATGGACCTCAACCAACCTAGAGTCCACCGCTGTGGTCTCGAGGTAGCGTGCCGCCTTGTCACGCAGCGGGCCTGGGTTCGATCCCCGCTCGGGACAGTTTTTCTGGTTTTTATCGGGTTTTTTCCTCACCTGTAAGACAAATGTCAGGAAAACTTTAAGGCCCAAACGGTCCCCGAAATCACATGGCAATCATCATCAACATCACAGTCATCCTTATCATCATCATCATCCTTCACCGGTGTGGAAAACAACGGGAAGCTACCACACCTACAATTCCCTAGTAAAGCTGCAAAGCATAGCATGAAAATGAGTGAAAGACCTGCCCTCGGGCAGAATTACTATGGATGGATCAATCTAGAGGAAAAGCAATCTAGAGGAACAACCAAGAGGAATGGTAGTCGCCAGGTTCCGTTTACTAAGCTGACAATGACTGCATAGCCAATCATGTCTATCGTCTTGATATTCCCCAGAATCCGACGTGCCCTCTATGGAATAACGAACAAACCTGATGGATGCTGAAGACTTTGCATCTGCTCTGCCTTAACATCATCATCATTACAGGATAAATAATGATAAGTAGGGGAAGATGAATAAAGTATTTGTAATATGAACTATTTAATCTATTAACTAACTAACTCGAGGAAATCTGATGTTTAAGGGTCCTGTTTCGAGTGCTATAGCACAAGCCAATGTAGGAAAACGAAGTAATAATGTATTAAATGAATAAACTGTCATGTCAACATCTTAACTGATTAATTAGGTTCATGGCCGCGCGGACATAAGCTCTCCATACATCTCTAATCTGAGTAAATGTTTTCTAATCATCCCCTGTTTAATCTACTGCCCTCAAATCGTGGTTAATATTATTCTCTCACCTCATTCTTGGTCTATCGACTGGGCGTTTTCCCTCTGGTTTTCCTCTAAGAAATGTGCTTGCCCTCTTTCAAACCCCTTTCGTGCCAGATGTCTTGCACATCACAGTCTACGAGACTTAAATGTACGAAACTTACAAGTGTTATATATGGTTTGCTATAAAGATCATGTAGCTCACTGTTATGGTAGTCTTCACGTTCACAATGTTTGCATCAGATATTACGTTAGCTTTTTACTATTGTGGAATTTTGTATACAGTATAGTATTATGAATGCACATTTTTAGACATATTTATACAGCTTTTTAAATGTCCATTGAAGTTACTACTTCTCCTGAGAGATATGAAACTTTATATATATATATATATATATATATATATATATATATGACATTGAAAAGAAAAATAAATACCTTGATTTGAACCCGAGTCTCTAAACTCTGTACGTTTAGAACTCCAACCGTCTGAGCCTCTCCGGTAATCTAACATAAACATTTATTCGTCTTATATATGTAGTATTCTCAATTTTATATATATATATATATATATATATATATATATATATAATCTAAAAATATATAAATCGCTTATTCTATATTAATGTGTTGCACGTGATGACTTACCTTGAGTGTGGAGGAAATATTAGGAGTATTTTAGAATAAAAGGGCGTTGAATAATTATTTATTGGACGGAACAGAGAAGAACAGGCAAGTGAATGGAGAAAACTACATAAGAATGTGCTACACGATCGTTTGGGGAAATCAGACTTAATAACAATATTAGGTCTCGTAGACAGCGATGGGCATGACATGAGGTTGGAATGGAAAAGAAACGATTTTGAAACTTGTTGTAAGTATGCCAGAGGTAAGGTGCCCAGAAGATAAGCCAAGAAGGAGGTTGGAGAATAACATCAAACATGATTTCAGGGAAATCACAAGTCTAGAATTTTAAAGCAAAATCGAGGAGAGAATTTATAGTAACCCTGTATATGAAATTGAATACGTGTATGTAATTTATTAATACGCTGTGTTGCTAGTTGCATATTGTATTCTTGCACTGGCTGTCATACAAGCTATGCCTCTTTGTCTGCAGACTTTCTGGTTTTCTCGACTCAGGAATTTATTGCGATTCTAAGGGAGTGAAATCGCTGTAAACAAACGCGTGATATATTACTTCCTAAAACATTTTTCTTTTGAGATTTACTTGATTTTTTCTTTCTGGTAAATTTAACCAATCTACAAGAAATACACTTACCCATTCAGTCAGACATTATTTGCTACCTGAAGTTCACATAGCATCGTTATCACAAATGCATCCAACTTCAACAAACAATCAATATTACTGATATTTGCACAAGGCATTTGAATACAAAATACAGGGTGTCCACAAAGTGCTGCTACCAAAATCATTATAACTTCGCTCGTAAAATATGTATGGTAGAGGCATGCGGATTTTTGCAAAGTATTCTACATCTCTCAAAGTGATGTTAACATTTGTTGCATATTGTGATTAAACGACTATGACGACACCACAATATATGGCCAATGTGTGTGGTGGAATGCTGGGTTCGGTAAATCACCAGTAACTGTTCAGCGAAATTTCCGCCGACAATACGGAAGATATCATCCAACCTAATCATCCTTAATTTGATGGGCCGAGAAATTTCTAGCGATTGGCAGTGTAATGGACTTGCGATGGAGTGGATGACTAGCTGTGAGCCAAAAAAAAAAAAAACTATCGACAATGTGCAACTTGTATTTCAATACAGCCCTCGAACATCGGTTTGTCGCGCTTCACGGGAACTGCATTTACCAAAATCAACCATTCATAAAGTCCTCTATAAGCTGCTATATCTTATAAAGTGAAAATTACGCAAGTGTTGCTGCCAACTAACTTCCCTCGGCGTGCTGAATTTACTGATTCCATGCTGAACGCAATTGACGAAGTCAATGAGCACCTGCAGAGGGTGATTTTATTCTGTTGAAGCGACTTTCTCTGGACGACATAACGTTCGGATATGGGGGCACTGGTGACTCAGCATACCACCATACACATTGGGCATTTTCCTGTGGTGTAGTCATTGTCGTTTAAATCACAATCTGCAACAAATGTAAACAACACTTTGAGAGATCCCCAGAGATTGGGTACTCACTTCCGCCATTTTTGCCGTTCCGATATTTCTATCTCCGCCGTGTCTGTCACTGTGGTCTTCCTTATTTGCAGCTTCCAGTGTGGTCGTTGCTCCCACGTTGCGGATTATTCTTAGTTCCCTCTCCTCTTATCTAATCATAAGCCAAGGCTTCCCGGTTATGATCGTCTGGGTCATTGGTACTAAGCCTCTCTACCACGACAAGGTAATAAAGAGCAGCAATTTGGAGCCGGAACAGGCTAGTAAATAAGCCTAAACCGTGAAGAAGAAGAAGACAATCATTGTAATGTATGGAGGATGTATAAAAAATACTTCTACTTTTAACCGCAAGGCACAGAAATCGAAGCCAGAATCCAGCAATAGTAATCCACTGTCCCAAGCAGTTGGTCTTTCTGTTTGAGTAGAGTGGAGTGGAGTGAGACGGGTCGGGCGCGGACGGTAGGTTGTGAGGATTAATCAGTCCACCAAATCAGGAGTTGCTTTACTTTCCTATAGCATAAATGAGAGATTTGGAGCTGGATTTTAATGTCTTGCAGTTAAAAGTGGCAAATAGGTCGAGCGAGCACGACAGGTTGTGAGGGTTTTCCAATTCACCAAGTCAGAAGTTGTATTACTTCTATGTAGTTTAAATGAGAGATTTGGGACTGGATTTTAGTGTCTGCAGTTAAAAGCAGCCTATTTTTTTTTTTTGGACACGGCCTAGGAACATCGCAACGTTTCTCTTGGAGGAATTTCAAGGTAGATTTAGGCAAGCAATGGTTGACAGTTCGCATGCTAGAAAGTAATTATTTAATAAAACCAATTATACTAAAACTGAAACATTAATAAATCTATACGTTTTATTTAAATACAATTTAAACTTTAACGTACGGGATTTTTAAATGTCCATCACTACTGAGACACTGGAATTAAAATGTCTTAACACCCTTATTTTGCAGGGCTGTGAATAAATATTTACAACAGGGTTTTTCACGTCTAGAAAATAGTATTGCTCTTATGGAGATAAAATCTTGTTAGTGAATGTGTCGTTTAATGAGTGAATGATTTATTAGTTAATTAATTTGAAATAAATCAGCTAAATAGTTTCATCTACAACATTGCGAAGAAGATGGGTGCCTGATTTAAGGAAAAACTACTATTATGGAATATTATCACCCACATATTTAATAAAGTTAGGGGGATGAACAGACAGGTGAATGGAGAAAACTGCATAACAGTGAACTACATTGTCTTTGTATGAAGCCAGATATTATAATAACAGATAAGTCTCGTAGAATGAGATGGGCAGGACATGTGACACGAATGGGGAATGAAAGAGGTGCATGGAAGCTTCTTGTAGGAAAACCACAGGGAAAACGCCCAGTTGGTAGACCAAAAATTGAGGTGGTAGAATAACATTAAATATGGTATGAGGGAAGTAGATTATACAGGGAATGATTGGAAAACATTAGCTCAAGATAGGGATGTATGGAGAGCTTGTGTCCGCGCTGCCATGGACCTACGGGTTCGATAGTGTTAGTGAGTTAGTTAGTTAGTAAGTGGGTGAACTAAATTACTGAAACAGCACCTAGTGGAGATGCCACAGAATCATCCTCTTTCAACGAAACTTGGAGATATTTATATTTTCATCTCTATCACTCAGACAGGCGTCTAGTTGCAACAGCGTTCCCATAAGAGCCGTAGCCACACTAATTTCTTGACATTTTTTTAATGCCCCAGGTTGTCATTTCTGTTGTTCTCTCCTGGCATGGTGTACTTATAACCCGCTTCTGAGATTGGGGCGCCAGGAAGGCGGGGTTACGCTGCCCCGATGATATGAGAGTTGATGATGGTAATGATGCACCAGGAAAGAACTTAAGCTAATTAGGCAAATATAATATTGATGATAATTATGACCAGATGGTGTTCGGGGACCGTTTCCCGACATTTATCTTACAAACGAGGAAAACCCCGAAAAAACCTCACCCAGCAAACTTGTCACGACCAAGGATCGAACCTGAGCCCGCTGCGTGAGACCACAGCGTTAGAAACACCTACACATGCAAAGTGTCGGATTTATCTGCCTTTTGGCAGTGGAGGAGGTATCCTGCCATTACATACATATGGCATTCGTCCTTTAAAGGTTAATTACCAATACAACCGATAGATTGCAAATTGATAGTACATAAGTAAATTGAAATTAATAGACCTACATAAGAAAATTATAAATATTAATTTTAACAAGTGTTTATAGCTATTGAATTACAAATCCCAAATGCACACGCCAAAAAAAAAATATATATATATCCTATATATCGGCCGCGGTGGACTAATGGTTATGCTCCTTGCCTCTGGTCCCGAGGATCGCGGGGGCAAACCTGGCCGGGGTCGATGGATAATCCAAGGAGCTAGTCCTCCGGGAGGGACTTAAGCCGTGGGTCCCGAGTCTGAAGATTTTTAGGCTCGTAAAAGATCCTTAAGCCTGAATGAAAAGGCCTCTAAGCAAAATTTACCGAATTTTCCCGTTCTAGTAGGCCTACTACCTTGGTTTCCTAGATGTCAGTATGAGGCGGAACACTGACCACGTACCACTCAAATGACATCTGTACAAAAACAAGTGTAACTAAATTAGCATGGTTCAAATTGTTCCCTGTAGGGGGAGAGCGCCTAAATCTCTGTTAAAGGAAACATGGGCGTACAAAAAGATATATATATATATATATATATATATATATATATATATATGGTGAATCGAAGTTGCCCTTACAGAATTTGAGGACTTACAGAGGGGATCAAAAAAAAATTTAACATAATAATAATAATAATAATAATAATAATAATAATAATAATAATAATAATAATAATAATAGCTTTATTTTACCTGGCAGAGTTAAGGCCTTAAGGCCTTGTCTACCACTCAACCAGGTTTAAAAAAAAATACAAAAGAAAAGTCTTAAATCTAAATTACAATATATATATAAACGATTACAAGTTATGAATACAATACAATTAATATTTATAATGTATTTTGATTTACTCTAAATTTAACGAATTAAATATATAATATGTACAAGATATATAAAAAAACGAGGAAAAAGATTAATGACATAGTATAAAATTAAATAAATAGAGAAAAATTAATTATTAGACAACAGGTAACTGTATAAGCGTGACTTAAAGGTGCCAAGTGTGCGGCAACCCCTGATATCTTGAGGAAGGAGATTCCAGGAGCGGGCGGAGGCTACTGTGAAGGAAGTAGAATAGGAGGAAGTGCTATGAAGAGGAATTGTTAGCAGACTGCTATCTTGTGACCTAGTGTCAATATTGTGGCAGGAGGATAACTTCTCAAATCTGGACGCCAGGTAAGTAGGAATGTAGGAATTCAGAAGCTTGAAAAGTAGCGAAAGAGAGTGCAATTTACGTCTGTCAGTAAGACGGAGCCAAGAGAGGTTATTAAAGTGTTCGGAAATATGGTCATAACAGCGGATATTGAAAATGAATCGAATGCAAGCATTTTGAACACGCTGCAGTCTCTGCGACAAGGCATAGTTTAGATCATTATATATAATGTCACAATAATCGAAGTGTGGTAACACAAGATTTGTTTTAACGAAACTGGGAGAAAATTCTTTAAACGTCTAAGATAATGTAAGATGGAGAAAGTCTTTTTTACATATGTGTTTCACTTGTGTTTGCCAGGTTAAATTTGTTTCTAGATGTAGTCCAAGATCTATTACTGAAGAAGAATAAGAGATAATTATATTATTTATAGTAATGTTTGGAAGTGTAGATATGTCAAAGGTTGTAAGCAGTCTTTGTTGTCCCATTAGAATTACTTGTGACTTGTTAGGATTTAGATTTAGACCGATACTTGAAGACCAGTAGGAACGCATGTCCGGATACGTACCGTTTTTCCATTACACACAAATTACCACTACAACACATGTTACTCTCTCCGACTCCTGCTGCCTGTCGTCTGGAACTATTTACAAGAAGGGCTCAATATGACGACCACCGACTTCAATACAGATGCGGTACCTCCGTACCACGTTCTTACCAATCCCTGGTCCTCCAACATCCACCGCAGCCATAACTCCAGCTAGTAGTAGATCTTCCTCGGATTCTATAGGGATATCGTAAATTAAGGTTTTCTTGTTACCTCACAGGTAGTAGTCTAGCGAAGCCCAGTCGGGAGAACGCGCAGGCCATGCAATCGGACCTGCCACTGCACCAAACTTCGCCGTACAATAGCATCATGTCTATGTATTCTACAAATGTGTAAGCCATGGATAACAGCAACACAGTATATATGAAGTGCGTACACCTTGAATTCTGCTGTGTACTGTCGTGATGGATTACTACTGTACTGTGCAGGTGAAAATGTCCCTGGGCGGATCACAAACTCAACTGAATAACACGTAAACAAACGTACAGTGGACATGGGACATCAGGTGGGCGGGGAATGACATATGGACTACCCTAGTCAAGACTATCTTAGTGAGTAGAGCCGAAAGAGCGCGTGAGATGATTTTGCGTGTAGCGGAAAATAGGTACGTTTGCGGACACGAGTTCCTATGCTAAACTTAACTGTCTTGGTTCCTACCACAAGTCCTCAAACTGTGTAAAGGGAATTTAGACTCACCCTGTACGCCTAAATGACAGAAGAACTTTACATTCACATACCTTACTATTCCAAATTCTGCACACTTATTTACCAACTTATTTAACAACACGTTTTCAACATTTATCGGCTCATCGCAATTTAGGAACAAGATCACAAGACTCTTCTTTACTTTTGATACCACAACACAGGACATGTCTGTACTCTGAATCTTACACAGTATCTATGGCTAGAGCATGGAACTCACTTCCCAGTCATATCAGGGACTGTCAATCGCTATCATTATTTAAATCCAAATTAACTGATATCTTAAGTTCGACACAATGAAAACATTAACTGCCTGACAACTATATAGAGCATTCCATTAATAATCATCTAGGAAGCTACTTAATTTATTTTATATAATTTTAATTTTATTATATTCTATGTTTTTGTTAGTATTAGCTAGTATTAGATAACATCATCATTGTATTTTGTTTAGTCTGTATTTTAATATCTTAAAATTGTAATATGTACGTAATTTTTGTATAATTTTACTATTCGCTGATTGAGTGGAAGAGAAGGCCTTATGGCCTTAACTCTGCCAGCTAAAATAAATCATTATATATATATATATATTATATATATATATATATATATATATATGGTATATATATATATATATATATATATATATGATATGAAAAGAAAAATGAATGCTTGAGTCGGGATTCGAACTCGAGTCTCTAAAGTCTGTACCTTTAGCGCTCCAACCAACTGAGCTACTCAAGAATTCCAATACAAGCATACAATTTTCTTATACATGTAGTATTCTCAATTCACACAAGAGGTAGCTGAAATTGTTCCAACTGCCATCTCGCGGCTAACGTAACAGTTAAGCAAATTTTTAAAGAGAATATTTACTTTATAGCAGTAACGCTTTTATATATAGATATTATAAATATATTTTTGACATTTGGCAATGAAGGCAAATATGATATGAAAAGAAAAATGAATGCTTGAGTCGGGATTCGAACTCGAGTCTCTAAAGTCTGTACCTTTAGCGCTCCAACCAACTGAGCTACTCAAGAATTCCAATACAAGCATACAATTTTCTTATACATGTAGTATTCTCATTCACACAAGAGGTAGCTGAAATTGTTCCAACTGCCATCTCGCGGCTAACGTAACAGTTAAGCAAATTTTTAAAGAGAATATTTACTTTATAGCAGTAACGCTTTATATATAGATATTATAAATATATTTTTGACATTTGGCAATGAAGGCAAATATGATATGAAAAGAAAAATGAATGCTTGAGTCGGGATTCGAACTCGAGTCTCTAAAGTCTGTACCTTTAGCGCTCCAACCAACTGAGCTACTCAAGAATTCCAATACAAGCATACAATTTCTTATACATGTAGTATTCTCAATTCACACAAGAGGTAGCTGAAATTGTTCCAACTGCCATCTCGCGGCTAACGTAACAGTTAAGCAAATTTTTTAAAGAGAATATTTACTTTATAGCAGTAACGCTTTTATATATAGATATTATAAATATATTTTTGACATTTGGCAATGAAGGCAAATATGATATGAAAAGAAAAATGAATGCTTGAGTCGGGATTCGAACTCGAGTCTCTAAAGTCTGTACCTTTAGCGCTCCAACCAACTGAGCTACTCAAGAATTCCAATACAAGCATACAATTTTCTTATACATGTAGTATTCTCAATTCACACAAGAGGTAGCTGAAATTGTTCCAACTGCCATCTCGCGGCTAACGTAACAGTTAAGCAAATTTTTAAAGAGATATTTACTTTATAGCAGTAACGCTTTTATATATAGATATTATAAATATATTTTTGACATTTGGCAATGAAGGCAATATGATATGAAAAGAAAAATGAATGCTTGAGTCGGGATTCGAACTCGAGTCTCTAAAGTCTGTACCTTTAGCGCTCCAACCAACTGAGCTACTCAAGAATTCCAATACAAGCATACAATTTTCTTATACATGTAGTATTCTCAATTCACACAAGAGGTAGCTGAAATTTCCAACTGCCATCTCGCGGCTAACGTAACAGTTAAGCAAATTTTTAAAGAGAATATTTACTTTATAGCAGTAACGCTTTTATATATAGATATTATAAATATATTTTTGACATTTGGCAATGAAGGCAATATGATATGAAAAGAAAAATGAATGCTTGAGTCGGGATTCGAACTCGAGTCTCTAAAGTCTGTACCTTTAGCGCTCCAACCAACTGAGCTACTCAAGAATTCCAATACAAGCATACATTTTCTTATACATGTAGTATTCTCAATTCACACAAGAGGTAGCTGAAATTGTTCCAACTGCCATCTCGCGGCTAACGTAACAGTTAAGCAAATTTTTAAAGAGAATATTTACTTTATAGCAGTAACGCTTTTATATATAGATATTATAAATATATTTTTGACATTTGGCAATGAAGGCAAATATGATATGAAAAGAAAAATGAATGCTTGAGTCGGGATTCGAACTCGAGTCTCTAAAGTCTGTACCTTTAGCGCTCCAACCAACTGAGCTACTCAAAAATTCCAATACAAGCATACAATTTTCTTATACATGTAGTATTCTCAATTCACACAAGAGGTAGCTGAAATTGTTCCAACTGCCATCTCGCGGCTAACGTAACAGTTAAGCAAATTTTTAAAGAGAATATTTACTTTATAGCAGTAACGCTTTTATATATAGATATTATAAATATATTTTTGACAATTTTGAGAATACTACATGTATAAGAAAATTGTATGCTTGTATTGGAATTCTTGAGTAGCTCAGTTGGTTGGAGCGCTAAAGGTACAGACTTTAGAGACTCGAGTTCGAATCCCGACTCAAGCATTCATTTTTCTTTTCATATCATATTTGCCTTCATTGCCAAATGTCAAAAATATATTTATAATATCTATATATAAAAGCGTTACTGCTATAAAGTAAATATTCTCTTTAAAAATTTGCTTAACTGTTACGTTAGCCGCGAGATGGCAGTTGGAACAATTTCAGTACCTCTTGTGTGAATTGAGAATACTACATGTATAAGAAAATTGTATGCTTGTATTGGAATTCTTGAGTAGCTCAGTTGGTTGGAGCGCTAAAGGTACAGACTTTAGAGACTCGAGTTCGAATCCCGACTCAAGCATTCATTTTTCTTTTCATATCATATTTGCCTTCATTGCCAAATGTCAAAAATATATTTATAATATCTATATATAAAAGCGTTACTGCTATAAAGTAAATATTCTCTTTAAAAATTTGCTTAACTGTTACGTTAGCCGCGAGATGGCAGTTGGAACAATTTCAGCTACCCTCTTGTGTGAATTGAGAATACTACATGTATAAGAAAATTGTATGCTTGTATTGGAATTCTTGAGTAGCTCAGTTGGTTGGAGCGCTAAAGGTACAGACTTTAGAGACTCGAGTTCGAATCCCGACTCAAGCATTCATTTTTCTTTTCATATCATATTTGCCTTCATTGCCAAATGTCAAAAATATATTTATAATATCTATATATAAAAGCGTTACTGCTATAAAGTAAATATTCTCTTTAAAAATTTGCTTAACTGTTACGTTAGCCGCGAGATGGCAGTTGGAACAATTTCAGCTACCTCTTGTGTGAATTGAGAATACTACATGTATAAGAAAATTGTATGCTTGTATTGGAATTCTTGAGTAGCTCAGTTGGTTGGAGCGCTAAAGGTACAGACTTTAGAGACTCGAGTTCGAATCCCGACTCAAGCATTCATTTTTCTTTTCATATCATATTTGCCTTCATTGCCAAATGTCAAAAATATTTATAATATCTATATATAAAAGCGTTACTGCTATAAAGTAAATATTCTCTTTAAAAATTTGCTTAACTGTTACGTTAGCCGCGAGATGGCAGTTGGAACAATTTCAGCTACCTCTTGTGTGAATTGAGAATACTACATGTATAAGAAAATTGTATGCTTGTATTGGAATTCTTGAGTAGCTCAGTTGGTTGGAGCGCTAAAGGTACAGACTTTAGAGACTCGAGTTCGAATCCCGACTCAAGCATTCATTTTTCTTTTCATATCATATTTGCCTTCATTGCCAAATGTCAAAAATATATTTATAATATCTATATATAAAAGCGTTACTGCTATAAAGTAAATATTCTCTTTAAAAATTTGCTTAACTGTTACGTTAGCCGCGAGATGGCAGTTGGAACAATTTCAGCTACCTCTTGTGTGAATTGAGAATACTACATGTATAAGAAAATTGTATGCTTGTATTGGAATTCTTGAGTAGCTCAGTTGGTTGGAGCGCTAAAGGTACAGACTTTAGAGACTCGAGTTCGAATCCCGACTCAAGCATTCATTTTTCTTTTCATATCATATTTGCCTTCATTACCAAATGTCAAAAATATATTTATAATATCTATATATAAAAGCGTTACTGCTATAAGTAAATATTCTCTTTAAAATTTGCTTAACTGTTACGTTAGCCGCGAGATGGCAGTTGGAACAATTTCAGCTACCTCTTGTGTGAATTGAGAATACTACATGTATAAGAAAATTGTATGCTTGTATTGGAATTCTTGAGTAGCTCAGTTGGTTGGAGCGCTAAAGGTACAGACTTTAGAGACTCGAGTTCGAATCCCGACTCAAGCATTCATTTTTCTTTTCATATCATATTTGCCTTCATTGCCAAATGTCAAAAATATATTTATAATATCTATATATATATATATATATATATATATAAACTTCGTATAATATTTCAGAAAAAAAACTCGATAACGGTAGAGATGTTATATGCCCTGGTGATCCTATTGTTAAGTTTATCACTCCTCCAAGAAAGCCCTTCATGTCTTTTTATGGTTATAAAAGGTATGTGTGTGATCCCAAGTGAAAATTCCTCTCCCAATAGGTCTCCACAAGGCTCATGTGGCGTGGTGCATGTAAAAATACCTATATGGTGAGAGGTTAAACTAAGATGAAGATGAAATAATACAAATAAATATCCTAAACTCGTGTCCAACTCAGAGTCGGGTGGAGGGATGAGATGAGATGAAGTCCCTTATATAGAGGTCTGTGAATGACAAGGGTGCCGCACCATCAAATGGGCAGACGAACGAAATGAAACGAAATGGATGAGATGAATATCGATGAATGGTGGAATGATATTGTGACAGGGGAAAACGGGAGAAACCCCGAGAAAACTTGTCCAAGCTTCGTTTCGTCCACCACGAAACTCACATGGAGTGACCGAGACTCGATCTCGGGACCCCAGCGGTGAGAAGCGAGTGTTTAACCCCTTGTGCCACGGAGCCGTCCAAGTTGAAATAATAAAGGGATTAATTTTGTTCTGTTACATACAGATGCAGATATGGACAAGAATGGAACGCATAAAATGGACAGACAAAGTAAATAAAGTGTGCTAGACAGAGTGGGTGAAAGAACAGCAATGCTGGAACTCATAAAGAAGAGGAAAATAAATTGGACTGGCCACTGGCTAAGAAGAAACTGCCTGCTGAAGGATGTCCTGGAGGGAATGGTCAACGGAAAGGAAGTTAGAGGCAGAAAAATACTTCATATGATAGACAATATTAAAATAAATGGTTTGTATGTGGATAAAAAAGGAAAGCTGAGTTAAGGAAAGAGTGGAGAATGCTGAGTTTGCAGTGAAAGACCTGTTCTTGAGCAGAACACTATGAATGAATAAATGAATTAATATTGAAATTAATTTGTGTTTTAATTAAATCGTACATAAAATAATATTTTATAACTGTTAGGACATTTTCTATTTCATTACATTAATGTAGTTTAATATGTCATCTTATAGGTACTTTTTGCACGTCACACGTCACTCGAGCCTTACAGTGGCACGACCTGTCGGGAGAGGGATTTTAATCTACGAATAACACACATACTTTTTTGACTATACAATGACATGGAAGGCCTCCCCGTATGATTGCTCAGTTCAGTGTCAGGGCCTCCTCCAAGACACAACATTAAGGCGAAACACGCCATTCACCCACATTCATGGCGAATATGATAATGAAAACGAGAATGTTGTCTAAAATTCCGAAGAAGTATAAAACAGCTCTACAAAATTTTGTTTTTGGTCCACCGCTGTGGTCTCGAGGTAGCGTGCTGCCATGTCACGCAGGGGCCCAAACGGTCCCCGAAATCATATGGCCGTCGCAATCATCATTCATATTCATCTTAGATTAAGCTTAGGATTAGGGACTCTCCTGGCGCACCACTATCATCACCATCACTCATCATATCATCGGGGCAACGTAACCTCGCCTTTTAGGCGCCCCAATCTCAGAAGTGGGTACAAGTGCGCCATGCCAGGAGAGTACACCAGGAATGTCGAAGACAACCTGGGGCATTAAAAAAATTGTTTTTGTTGCCCTGGATATCTCTGCGAATCTCTATGTTTTCAAGTTGCACAGTTTACGAATATATTCATGAAAGTGCTGATTGTGCTCTAAAAAAATTATAGAAGAAAATATTATAAAAGGCGTTTCATTGAAATACAACATGGGTTTTCGAATTTTTTTTCTATTTACGAACGGTGTACACTAATTTTTCAAAAAAAACAATTGACATTATAAATACATATATTTTTGTGTTTGTATTTTCCGATTTTTGTAGTGTAAAATGAAAATAAAGATTTAAAAAAAGAAACCAGAGGAAATCTTCCAAAATCATTAATAGTTTCATGAATTGTGAGCATAAATATATCCGAAATTAATCTTATATCAAGGGTAACAAAACCACTGTTATTATGGGCATTTTAATCTCATTTTGAATTGCTGTAAATTATTAAATAGGTCAAGTCGCTGGTAAGGATTAAGATTATTATAAATATATTAAATATATTTTATTAAATTAAAAATTTGATGTACTGGAAAATCCGAAAAATGCAGTAACTTTTCGAAAAATTACCCAAAAATCGACATTCTTCGAGCAAGTATAATGTTACTTTATATATATATATATATTCAATTCTATAGCGTTCTGCCCTAAGGCACATCCTTCTCTGCAATCATAGCATTTTCATGCTAGCCTATATGTTGCAGCTTTACTAGGGAATTGTACTCGGACACCGTTTCTTTCAACACCGTGGTATGATGATCATGATGATGACGTCGGGGACTGTTTGGGCCTCGAAGCTTTCTGAAATGTGTCTTACAGGCGAGGACGAACCCCGAAAAAACTTCACCCAGGAAGCTGGGAATCGAATCCAGGCCCGCTGCGTGATATGGCAGCACGCTACTTCGAGACCACAGCTGTGAACATATCCTATATATATATATATATATATATATATACATGTATCAACTTATTAATCTAAAAAGAAGAGTATTTATTAATATATAATATCTATTAAAAGTTATTTGTAATTTATAAATATTAATGATGACGCTCGGACACCGTTTTGCCCTTAAAGTTTCCTGACATTTGTCTTACAATTAAGGAACGCCCCCCCCCCGAAAAAAAATTATCCTGGAAATTTTTCCTGACCGGGAGGTAGCGACGCTACACGAGACTATAGCGGTGGATCTGTTAAGAATTTGAAGGACCGAATATTAATGGGAGGAAATGCATATATAATAAAAAGTATATTACAGTTCCATTCATAGCAATTCTGCCCGAGGGCAGGTCTTTCACTGCAATCATAGCAGTTTCATGCTATGCTTTGCAGCTTTGCTAGGGAATTATAGATGAGGTAGCTTACCGCTGCTTTCCACACTGATGAAGGATGATGATAATGATAAGGATGATGATGATGGCCTGTTGATTTTCGGGGACAGTTGAGCCCTAAGCGTCCTGACTTTTATCTTATAGGAGAGGAAAAACCCCGAGAAAAAACTCACCCAGGAGCCTGTCCCGACCGGGAATCGAACCCGAGCCCGCTGCGTGACAAAGCAGCACGCTACCTCGAGACCACAGCGGTGGACATACTACAGTTGCTCAAATTAAATTTTATTATCTGTGCGAAACCTGAAATTTAAGTACACTTGTGATACACCCAGCAAAGAAATTTCTATTTAATTATCCGAAATCACGAAGCAGAAACTGCAGTACAGACGGAATAGTTAAACCAAAGGAGACTGAATTGATTTTATTTTAATGCATTCTTTGTATCGTGTTCTAAACGTCTGAACATAATATAGTCATCTGGTTTGTTCCTTTGGTTACAAAATTCTTTTTGATTTGGTTAATTAAAGTCCATCCTTCATTTCGTTTGATGAAAATTGTATTATTGCAAGATACAGCAATCCATAGTATAGGGTTACTATAAATTATCGCTCCGGTTTATTTTCTAAATAGTAAGAATATCATCATTAAGATTGTATAGATGGGATCCGATCATATACAGGGTGTAACAAAATGGTGTGTAAAAAATTTGGGAAAACATTTCTTGTAGACTATTTAATTCATGCCCCAAATGCCAGTCAATAACCAATCACATTTCAATTCATTTTGATTTACAACCAATTACAGTCTTTTTTACCTCGATGTTTTTCACTTTCATTTTATCGCTTTCATTCTGCAAAGTGGCTCGCAGATTGCATATATAGTGCACGAATATATCCAGATTCTGTTTGCGAGATATAATAGACAAAAAATTTGTAGCAATTGATTGTATCATAAAAAAGAAAACACTGTTTACACTTTCTTAAACGTATTATTTCCCAGGAATTAATGTTGCAGAAAAATATAATTAACATATTTACATCATAGGATATCAGAAATTAATTAATAACCTGTAATGATGTGTTTCATTTTTTCTTCGGACCGTTGATTCGGGAATTTATTTAAATTTGAACACTAAACTGAAAAATAAAAGAACAGGAATGTTTCTGAGTAATCAATTATCAATAAAACATAATACTACTAGCATAACGTTACTATCAGTACCGGAGATTTATGGCCGCGCGAACAAAACCTCTTTATACAACCTATCCTGAGCTAATGTTTTCATATCTTCTCCTGTATAATTTACCTCCGTAAAATCATGGTTACTGTTATAGTCTCAACTCATTATTGAACTATCTACTGGGCGCTAACCCTCCTGGTTTTAGTTCAAGAAGTTTTAATGTCACTCTTTCATTCGACATTCGTGCCACATGTTCTGCCCGTCGCAGTCTACGAGATTTTACTAATGTTATAATGATCTTGTAGAATATTTCCGGGCTGTTGGCCGTGGTCTTGAGGCTTGTGGTTCCCCGATGTTTCGCCAGAGACTGCGTCCGGCATCCTCAAGGGTTGTCTTGAGACTGGCAATTTTGAGAGAGAGAGAGAGAGAGAGAGAGAGAGAGAGAGAGAGAGAGAGAGAGAGAGTGAGAGAGAGAGAGCTGCCCTGCGCGTACAGGTGGTGGACAGTTCTTCGGCCCACTTACACAAGTGGACCCCGGGTTCCTAGACAATGTCCATTTGTCCCGGTAATTTTGAGGATTGATTGCCCCTGTGGGTTTGTTTGAGTGATTTTGTTTGTGTTTGCCAAACTTTGTTCATTTCGAAAGATTTGATTTCGTAATTTCGACTACGTTAAATTTTGAATGGTAGTAATTTCAAACTGATTGTGGCATATTTGTTGACGGAAATGACATGATATGCAGCATGCAAGCTCCCCGAGTCGTTTACGGGAGCAGCGCAATGTACGCCCCTGATGGGGAGGTTCTTATTTATGGCGCTAGGATTTATTTGTTTCTTACTGCCGCTGCGGTGGTCTATTTTGGTCTATTTCAGTATTTGCTCTTGAATCAGGGGAAACCTCAGAAAACCCTGATTGAAATAGTCGGTCCCGGGACCTTGTCAAATTTGACATTGTGGTTGCTGGCCAAGGGGAAGAGCACAGCATCAACTACCATTTATTAAACATAATAAATTGTAAATTTTACAGAGTTATAGCACATAATTACATAACAGTTTGAGCATTTTTGACATTTTTCAAGAGTTCATTTTTTTTTATTTCTCTTAATTGTCCAAACATTGATTTAATTTTGTTCTTCTGACACTGTGCACTCTGTAGATTTTGTAATGACATCTCTTGGAGTTTGATTCCAGCGTGATGTCGGTTTAGAGTGGACCTCTGAGAATACAGCTTGACTCCTTCCCGTTACTGCCGGATGGCAATTTTATCGACTACTTGCCCTATTTATACATTTATCCGCGGCGTGTTCTCTGCGCGGTCCGCTACTTCGTAAATTATATCTGCCTTCTGGTTGGTTAGCATTAGGTCTTCCATTGCACCAATGGGGTTCCTGTCTAATGTTGTAGTAGATTGTTCTATTAGGGGTTTACATCTGGCTTGTTTTAAGACTGGTATTCATGCTTTGTTGACTTTTAACGATTCTTCTTTTCTATTGTAACTATTTTGATGACTAATATAAGAGCATGTAGCTCACTATTATGCAGTTTTATCGAACTTAGACTCCTAATGTTACAAGTGTACGTAAAAATAAATTAAATTTTTGTGCAAAGAAATTTGTATGAGTATTGATGGTTATACCTCAACTAAACTCAGAGAGAGCAAAATTATTGCCCGCCTTGTGAAAGTAATTTACTTAGAATTTGCCAGGTTGTAAAATTAGATACTATAGAAATTCGATATAATCCAGGAGCCATTTTCACAGAATTTCCCTCTAAGGATTAGAACACGCGACTGGTATCCCGCTATTTTATAAGTTATTTGATATTGTGTTATCACAGCGCTCAAGTTCAGTTCTTTTTTTTCCTTTGTTTCACTATTTTTCACTTGTTTTATCCTACTTTTCTTTTTGGTATATAAACTCTGTGGCTGGACACACACACACCCGAATCAGGGCTTTAAATCCCCTACCCGGTGGGAAATATTTATGAAAATGATATTAAGGTTAACAACTATTTTCATTTGTTTAATTATTGTATAACCATACATTTATTTTTCTATATCTCATTATTTTTCTTTATTTTTATATACATCAGGCAGGGAGAGTCTACCAACAATTTAATTTATCTTGCTTGAATACATTTTATTATTATTTTAGTCTTAATCTTAATTATAATCTTTTTAATACCCCATTTGTCATTTTTAGACATTTGTGGTGTTCTCTCTTTAACTGGTTGTATTTTTAGATCGTAATACAATATATATCGTATTGATCAAATCTTCATATAGTACTTAATATTAGAGCTATTATGATTATTATATTCTGATACAATATATGCTTGTCCTGGTGAGTGGAAGAGAAGGCCACATGGCCTTAACTCCTCCAGGCTAAATAAAAAAGTAAATAAATAAAATAAAAAAAATAATACTCGGCTGGCCAGAGTTGAAGGGAGGGTACCCACAGACACTCGATGGCGAGGGATAAGTTCGTATCGTGTTGATGGAAAAAGTCTTTGAGCAGTTGTAGATAGGACAGAATTATAATAAAAAAACTGAACATCGGAAGTGATCAAACGTACAGCAGGCTTTTAGGAAGAAGAATACTTAATGCTGCTGTAAAGTTTCGTATGGAATATATATATATATATATATATATATATATATATCCATCCATCCATCCATAGTAATTCTGCCCAAAGGCAGGTCCTTCACTGCAATCATAGCATTTTCATGCTATGCTTGCAGCTGTACTAGGGAATTGTAGGTGTGGTAGCTTCCCTCTTTGCTTTCCATATATATATTTATTTATTTATTTATGGGGCTTAGGGCAATAACATGGCAGTAACAGAAGCCAGACATATTTATCAATTAGCTATTAAAAGATCAAAGAGGTTAAAGACATTCAGATACTAGAGAACAATAGCGCTTTTCTAAAAGGGAGGGGGGACTTAGTTACATAATATTATGCACTCAAATTGTGTCACACGTCTCTAATATTTACGCCATCTTGCACACTAAAAATGGGCGTAACTAACAATAGCGTCCCTTTGCACACCACCTAAGGGCGTTGTCTTCCAAAATGTATATATAGCAACTGTAAACTTACAATTGTAACCAGATAGATTGCTACTTTCACGGTGGAAACCGTACATCTGTTTCATTAAATAATTATTCTACAAGATCTGCGTTCAACTATTAGTCCAGCCACCTCGCTTTACTAGAATAAGGCTTAGCCCTGGTTTCGAAAATCAATATCCTTTATATTTCAACATTTGTCCGGTTCCTCAAATCCTATAATAATATAACCATCTTCAATAACAAGAAATAACTACAAGATATTCGCCTCCTAAGATCACACAAATTCCGAAAATCCCAACATATCCCTTCTTCTTTCAATAATCAGACCAATACAATCACATATCTACCTCAGGAACCTCCTATCCAGATGTTACAATACATAAACCTGATTCAATTAGAACAGTTAAGTCTCATATACTTTGATTCGCAGAACACGTATAACATGTACTGCTTACAA
The DNA here is from genome assembly GCA_030220185.1 of Diploptera punctata. Lineage (NCBI taxonomy): Eukaryota > Metazoa > Arthropoda > Insecta > Blattodea > Blaberidae > Diploptera > Diploptera punctata. The sequence continues at coordinate 321,650 of JASPKZ010000017.1, forward strand.
CCTTTGACATATCTACACTTCCAAACATTACTATAAATAATATAATTATCCCTTATTCATCTTCAGTAATAGACCTTGGATTACATTGTACCAAAATCACCTTTTCGGTACGTAAAACTACGTAACAACTACGTCATCGTCTCTTCCCTCTACAGTGATATTATAGAACAGTGCCAAATTCCCGTCTTCGTTGTCCTTTCTCCTACGTACCTCCCCCTCCCTTCTTTATGCGCTGCGTGTGACTGCGCATCTTCCCCTTGTTATCGAAGGCCTCAAATAAGCTGTGCAAGTGAATATCAGTGTCATCATCAACTTTGGTTTCGTCGTGGTCAGATCGACGATGGTTCGAAGGAGCTGTTTGGATTAATCAGCCCAATAAGCCAGGGTAGGGCAACCAGGACTGTGAACCCTAGCACTTGGCTGGACTTGATTGAGTGTGTGCATGTATGTATGTTTATTGTTATTGACTTTTTCTTTTGATGTCCGATTTATATAATTTCATTCATAACTTTTATTTCAATGGTCAAGAAGATAAACTTTTGTTATATTATTTGTATTTCAATTATCTGACTTATGACTCTAATTAAAAGTTACATTGTTTTAGTTAACTTATGTTCAGTAATTGTGTAACTAGTCATGTTTGATATTGATTTATATTCTAAAGCTTTCTCAAGCCAATTTAATCCCCTTTTCCCTTCTAGCTTCCATGATTATAACACTGTTTAGCATCCAGTAATATATGTTATAATTTACAAAGAAAAGGTGGATTATAATCTTTGCCTTCTATGGGCCCGGGCAAAGGAATGTGGACATAGTCACTCAACATTTTCAAACTCAATGTACTGATTGGTAGGATCGCGCGGTGCAATATCTAGACGCAAATTTAACCGGGCAAACACAAATGAAACACAATTGTAAAAAGACTTTCTCCATCTTAGATTATCTTAGACGCTTAAAGAATTTTCTCCCAGTCTCATTTAAACAAATTCTTGTGCAGAATCTTGTGTTGCCACACTTCGATTATTATGACGTTATATATAATGATCTAAACTATGATTTGTTGCAGAGACTGCAGAGTGTTCATAATGCTTGCGTTCGATTCATTTTCAAGAATGAGACTCCGTCTCATTGACAGACGTAAATTGCACTCTCTTTCACTTCTTTTCAAGCTTCTGAATTCCTACACTCCAAGTTACCTGGCGTTCAGATTTGAGAGGTTATCTTCTTACCACTATTGAAACTAGGTGACAAGATAACAGTCTGTTAACAACCCCCCTTCAAAGCACTTCCTCTTATTATACTTCTTTCACAGTAGCCTCTGTCCGCTACTGGAATTTCCTCCCTCAAGATTATCAGGGGTTGTCGTACATTTGGCACTTTAAATCACGCTTATATAATTACCTGTTGTTAAATAATTAATTTTTCTCGAGAATTAAATTTATTCTATGCCATTAATAATTTGTTTTTCATTTATCTATCTTGTATGTTTTATATTTCTTCCTTAAATCTAGATTAAATCAAAATATTTTGTAAATAATAATTATATAGTAGACATACCATGTAATATTTAATTTTTATTGTAATTAGATGTAAGAATAATTTTTACATTTTTTAAATGTGGTGAAGTGGTAGACAAGGCCTTAAGGCCTTAACTCTGCCAGGTAAAATAAAGCTATTATTATTATATGAAAGAACATGATTTGAGGTAAGTGGATTATACAGGGCATGATTGAAAAACATTAGCTCAGGATGGGGATGTATGGAGAACGTATGTCCGCTTGGTCATGAACCTACGGGTTCGATATTGCCAGTGAATTAGTTAGTTATCATGACAGCTGCCGTTGTCTTTCGAAAATCAAACGCCATTCTTCTCTGTCCATCCACTGATATTCCTCCATTCCTCTGACAATCATAGCCGCTTCCACACCCTCTATCGGATTTTCTTTGCCTTCCTTTCTTCTTTCTTTCCATAATAATTTTAGGCAAACTTTGCTCTGGTATTCTTTTGACATGGCCATATCACTGTAATATTTTCTTTTCTATAATGTCTATGATGTCCGGCTTCTCTTGTACACCCATAAATTCCTTTATTTCTTTAGTTTGCATTTTATCAATTCTAGATTTTCCAGGTGATCTTCTTAAAACATCAATTTCTGTACTTAAAATTGATTTTATTTCCCTGGTAAGAATTTGCCTAACTTCAGCACTGTATGTTAAAATGCCCTGAACTATGGTTTGATGTATTTGTATTTTTTTTTGTAATTTTTTGCTCCACCATACAGAGTTTAAAGCATTTATTGCTTGTTTTATATTTTTAACTTCCACTGTGTTATCGCCTGAATGGTCTAATTTTGTACCTAAATAAGTGCATTCTATACTACGTTTTAGTTCTTCTCCATTGTTGAAATCTATATTTTTCTTTTGTTCTCCTATACATAGATATTTAGTTCTATATATATCTATATAATAATAATAATAATAATAATAATAATAATGTTTTATTTTAGCCGGCAGAGTTAAGGCCATAAGGCCTTCTCTTCCACTCAACCAGCGAATAGTAGAATTATACAAAAATTACATACATATTACAATTCTAAGATATTAAAATACAGACTAAACAAAATATAATGATGATGTGTTCTAATACTAGCTAATACTAACAAAAACATAGAATATAATACAATTAAAATTACATAAAATAAAGTAAGTAGCTTCCTAGATGATTATTTATAGAATGCTCTATATAGTTGATATGCAGTTAATGTTTTCATTGTGTCGATCTTACGATATCAGTTAATTTGGATTTAAATAATGATAGCGATTGACAATCCCTGACATGACTGGCAATGAGTTCCATGCTCTAATCATAGATATTGTGTAAGATTCAGAGTGTAGATATGTCCTGTGCTGTATAATATATATATATATATATATATATAGATATTATAAATATATTTTTGACATTTGGCAATGAAGGCAAATATGATATGAAAAGAAAAAAGAATGCTTGAGTCGGGATTTGAACTCGAGTCTCTAAAGTCTTTACCTTCAGCGCTCTAACCAACTGAGCTACCCAAGAATTCCAATACAAGCATACAATTTTCTTATACATGTAGTATTCTCAATTCACACAAGAGGTAGCGGAAATTTGTTCCAACTGTCATCTCGCGGCTAACATAACAGTTAAGCATTTTTTTTTTAATTTGCTTAACTGTTATGTTAGCCGCGAGATGGCAGTTGGAACAAATTTCCGTTACCTCTTGTGTGAATTAAGAATACTACATGTATAAGAAAATGGTATGCTTGTATTGGAATTCATGGGTAGCTCAGTTGGTTAGAGCGCTAAAGGTACAGACTTTAGAGACTCGAGTTCAAATCCCGACTCAAGCATTCTTTTTTCTTTTCATATCATATATATATATATATATATATATATATATGTATATATATATGTAGGGCTTATATAAATTCCCCATTTTTCGTATTCTTCTTTTAGTTTTCTTGCTATATATTCTATGGCATCATGATCTTGTGCTATTAATACCTGGTCGTCTGAAAAAAAAGATATATATAAAACAACAATACGCATCCACATATCTCCGTCATTGCATTCTAACTCTTGCACGGTATGTGTAATGTTATTAATTTGGGCCTATATCGTCTTCTTCTTGGGTCTTGCCCGTCTCGGCAATTCAATCGCAATCCTTTCCAATATCATCAATGAACCTCTAACTGTAAGTAGCTCACTAGCACTATCGAACCCTAAGTTTCTTATTGTGCAGACATAAGCTCTCCATACATCCCTATCCGATTAAATGTTTTCCAATCATCCCCTGTATAATCTACTCACTCAAATCCTGGTTACTGTTATTCACCCACCTCATTCTTGGTCTACTTTCAAGGAATTTTTTCCTCTGGTTTTCCTACAAGACGTTCCCATGCACCTCTTTCATTCCCCGTTCGTGCCACATGTCCTGCCCATCGCAATCTACAAAACTTAACTGTTTTATTATATCTGGCTTCCTATAAATACCATGTAGCTCCCTGTTATGTAGTCTTGTCCATTTACCTGTCTGTGCACCTCTCTTTTGTCCAAATATTTTCCTAAGAACTTTATTCTCAAATACACGTAGTCTCCTTTCCTCCCTTAAAGTAACAGTCCATGTTTTATATCTATATTTGTCCGTCGCCGTGGCGTAGCCGGTAGAGTCCCTACCTTCCACTGCGGCGACCCGGGTTTGATTCCCGGCGGGGTAGGGGATTTTAAATCTCCACCTTGGGTCTGGACATGTGTCCTGTCTTGTGTTCGTATGTGTGAATAAGATAAAAAAAAAGGTTAACAAAGGTACAACAAAAAAAAAAAAGAGGAAGAACAGTGTAAACTAAATAAAACGAGAAAGAGAAATTTAAAAATTATGTAACTGGGAGAATTGTAGTTTTATATATTTTCACTTTAACGTTTTTTTTAAGGAATTGAGACAAGAGTACCTATAGTGCATAATAACACTCATTTCCAGACTTCAGCATATGTTTAATTTTAATTTCATTGTGCATCTCATTCCTATTTGTAATTATTGCTCATAGGTACTTTTAATTCAAGATTTCCCTCATTCGTCAGTATCTCTCCATTTCCCTTATACAATGTATCTATGTTTATATATTCCCATAACATAACCTTTCCATTTTATTGTTTACATATAAGCTGAATTCTCTTCTTTAACACTACGGTACGTACAATATAGGAAAATATATTTCTAACATTTCTTCCCGTTTTGTTGACAAGCATTGATCAATAAAACAAAATTTACAGACATGCATAAACATTCAAATTATGTTACTTGTAATCACAAATGTGGTTATGGAAGTTTTGTAGATATTATTATATGACGAACTATAATAAATCATATTAATAAGACAGTACGTTAATAAATCCCAGTAGAGCATTTATCACCGGGAGAGACAAACAACAGAATTCTACTCTGACAGTATTACGACCTCATAAATTTAGCCAACCGAATATATATTAAGTTTTTACTAATGATCTACGATTCACACTTTTTACCCAAACAAATCTACAATTTGCTTTTCCTAGAAACCATCCCAATGAAATGACTCCAACAAATAATTATGCTATGTTAGTGTCTTCAGCATTTTCTATGACTGTTCCTAACTTACTAAGAAATTGGGACTGGAAATAAATATCAATAAAACTAAATATATGGTCACACACAGAAATACATTATAAAATGGAAATGGACAGCTAATGACAAATGGGGGAAATTTTAAGGAAGTGGCTTAATTGAAATACCTAGGAACAATAATCACAAATAGATTTTTAGATTTAGATTTAGATTTATTTAGCCTGGTGAAGTTAAGGCCATGTGGCCTTCTCTTCCACTCACCAGGACAAACATATATTACATCAGAATATAACAATCACAATTAACTCTAATATTAAATATTAAATAAAAATTAGATCAAAAAGATAATAGTTATTATATTACGATCTATAATGCAATCAGTTAATGTTAGTTAAAATTAAGACTAAAACTAATAATAAAGTGTATACAAGCAAGACATATTAAATTGCCCCTGTCTAATGTATATAAAAAACAAAGAAAAATAATGTGATATAGAAAAATAATTTTACGATTATACAATATTTAAAACAAAGCAAAAGAAAATATTTGTTAATCTTAATATTACTTTCATCAATAATTGAATTTATTAATGGTTAAAAGAATACTATCGGTGAGGTGTATAAGTTGTGTATAAGTTAGTTTGTTATTAAATAATTCTTTAGTTTGTTTTTGAAGGATGTTATAGTTTGACAGTCTCTGACATAGGGCGGAACGGAATTCCATGTTTTGGCAAGTGTGACCGTAAAAGATAATGAATAATGAGATGCACAAAGAAATTAAACATAGGCTCACAACAGAATAATAGGAACACATGGTTAACAGCGTGTACCTAAAGATCTTAGACGTGATATAAACTTACAATCTAATACTTCGATTTTAAATTGTATATAAATATGAATGAAATAAAAAAATATTCAACGAGCAAGAGGCCTAGAAAGCCGTAACCTCATTCCTCTTGTGCAATTTATACACGTGAACGAAATTATATAAATATACGGATGACATGAGATCAGCATGTCGAGCTCCAGCCATTATAGCTGGTTTTCTCAACTCTGAACCGCAACTTCTTGCAGGTATCCAAATTCCTCAATATGCTGTGTTTCCAGGTCCCATACTGGCTGATATTCAATGAGAAAATTCATTATTCCATAGGAATCGAACCACGACCTATATCTATTCGCCATGACATGACACCATAGAGCATTCAGTTACGACGCGGGCCATGAAATATAAAACAGAAAGAAAGTAGATGAAGGATACCAATTAATAAAAAAAATAAGCTCAATGGAAACAAAGAATATAAAAGGACAAAAAAATGAAAGCGTAAAAAAGAAGTAATTCGGATGTTTTAATATGAACGGCAGAACTTTACTTAGGAGTTTTAGTAACGAGTTTTATCTGGTGGAAACGAGGTGAAAACATCCGGATGTTCCTAAACGAGCAAAAAGTGTGCGCATGTGCCATGCTGAAGACAAATGAGCATCGTCATAGCGACCCATGAAAATTAGTCACGTCGGGTTGTTTTTCTTTGACTTCCGTAACAACGGAGTGGACAGTGTGCAGAAAATGATGTGCCACTCTAGGGGAGAAAAAAAAAAACTCGTCAAGGAAGTTAATTATATCGGAGCCAAGGGCCGGACTCAAATTTCAAGTCATTTATATCCGACCTTCCACCACGAACATGTATCCAAAATATAAACCTTTCTTACTACTCAACCAACCAACGTTTTTCTTAACATGATCCGGAATGCCCTATATAGCTATAGTTAAAATGCTATATGTAAATGCATGTTTACCTCTCAATCGATTTACCATAGATTTAAAGGGAATATTTTGCAAATATCAGTGCAAAATTTAACTTGGGTATTTCTTTTCAGACTTTTTCTTTAAATTCATTTATAAAATGATGTTGAAATATATAGGAAAAGTGAGCTGAAATTATTATTATTATTATTATTATTATTATTATTATTATTTAAGTATCACCAGTTAATACAAGCACATTATATGGATAAGCGTGCAGATGATTTGTCGTTGGTTTTGGTTTAGGTTGGGATTAATTTATCTTAATTGCGGTTGAGCTGGATTCTCTTCTCAGGAGTCGGAAGCTGATACAGTGGAGACGATTCTTAATATAAAAAAATGTTTCTTGTAGAAATTGTTAGGATGTATTCCAAGTCTTGAGTTCCAAGTAGATCAAACAAATCCAGGGGAAATTATTCTTCGCCGTCTATTTAAAAAAAATTATTCTTATCCACAATGTTGATTAATTTCCTTTTACAGTATAAAATTTTACTTTTCTCTATCCTATAATTGGAGAGAATATTACGTTTTATCTGAACAGTTGCTTACTCTATTCAAAACGAAAGTTTTATACAAAGTGAATTATTATGTCACATGAAGTTATTTTAAATTTATATTAGTTAATCATTCTATTAAATATGAGGTTAAATCTGATTGGTCGTATAAAAAAGATAAGTGCATTTATTTCCAATGACAATTTAGTTTAGTTTACTTTCATTTATGATCCGCCTTCCAGGTACCCCAACCTCAGAAGTGTGTTACAATAATGCCATGCCAGGAGAGAATACCAGAATGTCGAAATTAAAAATGGTGGCATTGAATAAAAGAAAACTTTCATTTATGAGAGTTATTCAGGTGTTTCTATTAACGTTTAATAGAATAATTTATAATTCAGACAGCAATGAATTAAAAAATTTAAAAAAACATTATTTAAAAATATTTATCATAAGTAATGCCACGAGTGATTTCCAATTTATCTAGAGAATTTGGAAATCAAGAGTGTCATTTGTTAGGACTATTCAACGAATAAAATTAAGCTGTTTACTCACAAATCATTATTTAACCATAGTTATTTTAAAATATGTATGTATATATTTAATGTAAATGGCGATGTTTGAAAACAAATGAGAAACGATAGGTACGCTTCATCTGCTTCTTTTGTTTATAACTGCAACCAGATCATACTATTTATTGCCAAAGGAACGCAATATTGTAAGAATGCTCTCTAGTGGAGAAAAAATGAAACACATCAAACTGTATATTAATTCATTTCTGATGTCGTATGATGTAAATATGACAATTATATTTTTCTGGATTTTTACCTGGAAAAAATACATTTAAGAAAGTGCAAACAGTGGTTTCTTTTTTTGGTGGTATAATAAATTGCTACAAATGTTTTTATATTAACTCCTGCAAGCGCTATGTGTTGACATCTATGCACTATATATACAATCTGGTAGCCGTATTTGTTTACAGGCTCAGTCACTGCAAAATAATGGTCAGACCTGTTCAGAATGGTAAATTTAACACTGATAATATTTCGTGAAACACGACTCTGATTGGTTGTAAAACAGAAATCATTGAAACGTGATTGGTCATTGACTACCATTTGGGGCATGAGTTAAATAGTCTTGTAAAACTAGTTTTATTATTATTAAGAGAGTTGTATTCTTTTATAAGACAATAATTAACAATGAAATATTTAGATATTTTTATTTAAAATTATATTTAGATATAAAAAGGATTTTAAAGTACAAAATCATTGATTAACTTTTAATTATAATATTTAAGCAATATTAAAATCCTGCTTCAAGCTCAAATATAATATTTAAACCAAGCACCTTACTCTGCTACGCTTGAAGGATAGATACTGGGAAGCAAGGGCCAAAGTTTCAGTTTTGCTCTGATGTTTTATTGTTTCAATGTATTGTTATGAACCAAAAGTGCATTTTTCGGCTCAGTATGGTAGCTTCGTTCTCCTCCCTACACTGGAATATTTATGAACTATGCCAATATCCTGTTCTCCTTGTAGCTACCCCTTCCCTCTTCACCCTTCCTGCCGCGCAATGTCTACGGCGCATCTCCCCTCTACCTCGGAACCTTCATATACGTGGTGCACTAACAGAACAGTATCATTCGATCATCCTAGCAGTCGTCGTTTTGTTGTTTAAAAGGATTCAAGATTGGAATCCGATTCCAGGTCGCGATGCGACTGGAATTCTAAATAGACAAGCTGATCTGAGGCCAAGAAGGGGCCTGTTTGAGTTAGTCCGGCAGTCCAGGGAAGAGGTGGTCCCTGAAACTCGGACGCAAGTATGAGTGTTGCGTGATGTATGGTATGTTGTTCATTTATTTATTTGTATGGCTATTTTGATCGTGTGATCAGTATTATTATGTGTTAATTTATTTTTACTCAGCCAACTTGTTTATATTAAATGTTATCTTTTAAACAACGCCCCTGCTTCATCATTTAAGTATGCGTAGTTGTTTACTATCCTGTACGAAAATCACTCAAGTAGGAAACTATTCCGAGCTCCTTAACTGTATTATGCTGTTTAGCGTTCCTGAAACACAATTATTATCTTGTTCACTCACTGTATGTATTTAAAAATCAGTATTCTTCTATGTTAATATATATATATATATATATATATATATATATATATATATATATATATCAGAGAAAGAAAGATGAATCAATGGCTGTTTTCTATGCGCCCAAGGCAAGCCACTTCCTGATAGATAACTTCTTTGGAAATGAGATCCACATTAGTAGAAACAGCAATTACAAAACCCGATCCCGGATTAGAGGTAGCAGTTATTGTGGTTTATTATTTTGGTCAAGTTCCGCTCCGCGTGCGCACAAATGGTCGCAATAGCGTGGTTTATTTATAGTGGTTTCGAAACCCCACAAATGGTAGCAGTTGGTTTTGGTCTCTTGCCCGCACAAATGGTAGTCAGACCGTGGTTCGGGTTCTCTTGCCCGCACAGTTATTTTACTTGTTTACTCATAATTATGGACAATGACTTATGTTAAGTCACCTGCATTTGTACAAATAAATAAATATTTAAACCGAAATTAATGGTACTATATATTTAGGGTGGGATTGTACATAACCAAGTATTTACTCACGCAACTTAAGACATTTTTAATGCAATTTATCCCATTACTAGGTGATATTTGTAACATTTATCCCCGAAAAATTACCATCGTGAAAATATGTTAATGTAATGTAAAATTTACGGGTGGAAATCTGTTTTTACGTTCTAACCGTCGGACATTTTGAATTTCCATAGAAGAGGTATTCTTTTTTACGTATTTAATCACATTTAAAATGTAACGAACCTAAAAGCTAACCTAACCTAATTCAATTACTCTATCCTAGGAGAATCCCATGAAACATTTTTTATGCGGTTAAATATGTACATTTGTGTTTTATGTGGTTAAATTCGGACATAAATCAGTTATTATTGACGGAGATGCTGTGTTATCGACATACCCCCTGGGTTTATTGCTGGTTTTTAGTGTGGTTATCGCAGGTTATTAATGTGGTCATCGCTGGTTTTTACTGTGCTTATCGCTGGTTCATAGAATAACTGTTGTAACCAGGAAGTAGTCCAACATTTTTCCATATTTATGAGTAAAATGAGTTAACGATCATTAAATTCCGGGGCTAAATAGTTTTAATATATAATTTTATAATTATTTATTAAATTTAAGTGGTGTTTAAGTGCGTACTTAAATATGGTGCTAGATTCTACTGCGACAAATCTAGATTTAATTTGAATTATTCTAACGTACGGCAGTCGTTAATTTTCTGAGGTAGGGATTCGTAGTTTCGTGAAGTGTGAATAATATGTGATGTGGATTCCCTGGCTGAGACATTAAGTAAAGTACAGATATTCTCTCAAAAGTACTGTCTTTTTACAAACACAATACTTCAAGAGCAACTACGACAAAAATTCACGAATTTGGAGAAATCAAACTCCTACAACGCCAGCTTGTAGGCCTGAAATTGCGTCTTTAGTTTCTGTTTCGAGCCACGGCACTTTTCATGCGTGAAATTTCGAAAGAATTGAAAACATTCGAGATGTGTAAGTGGGTCTCAACAAATTGTTCGCTTCAAAAACCAGAAATCGATATCGTCGCGGGATAATAAACCTCGCTGAATTTTGACTCAAAACAATGGAATTTGATGCAATCCACTTTGAATAGTGGCTTAATTTGTTGTCAGATAACATTCGAAATAAAATTGTGTTTATAAAAAGACATTACTTTTGAGAGAGTATCTGCATTTTACTTAATATGTCTTAGCTCAGGGAATCCACATCACATATTATTCACACTTCACGAAACTACGAATCCCTACCTCAGAAAATTGACTGCCGTACGTTAGAATAATTCAAATTAAATCTAAATTTGTCGCCATGGAATCTATCGCCATATTTAATTACGCACTTAAACACGACTTAAATGCAATAAATAATTATAAAATGATATATTAAAAGATTTCTGTAAGGAAAGCGAAGACCATGGCTTTTAGAGGAAGAGATCCAGTGAGAACCAAAATTATTTTAGAAAATCAAAGTATAGAACAGATGTCTAGTTTCAAATATTTGGGCTGTGATGTTGGCTACAATGTGGAAAGAGATATTGACTCCAAAATAAATAAATTTCAGACGGTGTGTGGAACAATACAGAGAACATTCAAAAATAAAATTAGAAAAGAAACCAAGATAAAAATGTATAATGTTATGGCGGTTCCCACAATATTGTATGGGTGTGAAACTTGGGCTCCAGTGAAAAGACAGAAGGATAGAATACAGACGACAGAGATGCGGTTCCTAAGACAAGTAAAAGGATGTACAAGACTTGATAGAATAAGAAATGAGGATATAAGAGAAGAATTGAAAGTACAGCCTTTATTGGATAAAGTCACGAATTACAGACAGAAATGGATTGATCACATGGATGGAATGAGTAAGGAGAGATATCCATTGTTAGCCAGAAATTATCAAGCAAGAGGAAGGCGTGATGTTGGAAGACCTAGAAGACGTTGGGCTGATGCAATATGAAGTCGGAACGGGCAATTACCTAATCCCTGGAGTGATGATGATATATTAAAACTATTTAGCCCCGGAATTTAATGATCTTTAAATCATTTTACGACCTTCAAAAATTCATAAAATCGTTCCAGTTGTTAAGAATAAAGATCCACATCAACTTGGCTTCCGTTTGGAACAAACTTTCAGTTCACCACGCCTTCAAAATTACACCAGACAAACATTACGTTAAAAACCGACAGTACTTAAGAAACGACCTAATAGTTCAATGTGATCGTGTAAGTATATTTAAGTATGTATGTGATTGAAGGACAAATGTTGTAAATAAGGTCAATAGTATATTGCGATGCGAGGTTGCGAAGCGGATTTTATAGAAGCGGGGGAAATGTTTAAAAAACCGAGCGATAGCGAGGCTTTTAATTTCCGAGATTCTGTAAAACGCTTCACAAATGTGCGTTGTACATTATCTTTTGCGCGATGGTGTTTTCAAAATAATTAATAACAGTAAAACAATAACATCTTTGTTGGAAATATTTGCGTTCATTATAAACAATTACCTAACGTTAACAATGTGGATAATGTTTATAAGTCGAATCTTGGAGGCTGGGAGACCAATTTATTGATAAAATGGCGGCAGGTACGTAGGCTATTTATTGTTTTATATTGTTTCAATTAAACTTCAGTTCATTTAAAATGCAGTGATTTGTTTCATATAAAATGTATATTACCATTACCGTTTGGATATTGTTGTATATACATTGTATATAGTGTAAATAGAAGGCAGGTTTTACTTCTCACACGCGGTTTGTAATATGTAATATTATAATATAGTTATTTTATTACAGTATAGTTATTTAGTTTGGCAACCCCGAAATGTAGAAAATTGAACTTTCAATCATGGTCGCCATTGCTGTAAAGGTACGTACACACCTGCGCGCCGCAAACACGAACGGCGCGCGCGCCGCACCATGTTCGTCAGATTTGGACGGGGTTTTAAGGTGCGCGCGAACGGCGCGCGCACCGCGCGCGCGTCTCTCACCACGATCCACTCATTGTCGGTTTTTTCCACGAACACTTTGATGGTTCGCTGTTTATATTTGGACGTGTACCTGAGAGGTTCGTTGTTTTCGGTGCGCACCTATTATTTGAGTATGGAGTGGTAAGAGGAAAACATGTTAAAACTTATTGATATTTATAGAAGCAAGCAATTATTGTGGGATCCTCAACATAAGGATCATTTTTAAAAATCATTGAAAGGAGATGCATGTTTTTTTTTAATGTTATGTGTTTTTTTTTTCGTGTGTGCTGTAATTGTATGAATAAATTAAAATTATCTAGAAAACATTATTTATTTAAGACGTTCATTTCATAATATTATGTATGAAGTATCACAAAACAATACAATATATAATCACATTTATTACTAATTATTTATTTATTTCTTCAAAGACTCCAAAGAGCAAGATTGCTCATGTTAAGGGGCAATATACAAAAAATAATGGCCATAAAACAATTAACAATAAAAACAAGAAAACAAATTCAGGCATAAGTTTAAGTAATACAAACTACTATAGATGCACAATATATATATATATATATATATATACATATAAATACAATATTTAAACAGGATAATATTAATAATAATAAAATTAACAAAATTAGCTAAGAAAGCAATGAGACATTTTTTTTAATACAATTATAAAAATGTTTAACATTCGTGAAATGTTGATATTCAATAGGTAAGTTATTGTAATGGTTGATTAATGCATAACGAATCCCTTTGTACCTTTTTTTTTGAGAAACTAGTATCTTTGTGCAATAAAGTACCTCTAGTATAATAATCATGTACATCTTTATTAAAAATTAAGGCCATGTTATGGTGAGATAGATTCTTAATAATTTTAAACATATATATATACAAATAATATATTTTTAAATTCCTTTAATGCTATAATATTTGAACAAGTATAAATAAAGTTATAAGATGTAATAAGTAATAAGCGTGACCAGACGTCCCGATTTTGGCGGGACAGTCCCGATTTTTAACAATTTGTCCCGCGTCCCGCGGCATTTTAAAAAAAGTCCCTATTTTTTGGGAAAGAATGCAAGACAAGCGGGAGAACGGAAAGGGAATATACGGTTTGCGCCGCCCATGTAGCTATTTCACCAGGATATGAGTTTTATATTATTTTTGTTAATTTTGTAATGTTAAACTTTAATAATAACAAATCATTGTTGAGAACTGCTTATCAAAGTTAACATTGTTGATTCGACCACCATTGTTTGGTAAATAAAGTGCGGACAAAAAAAAAATCGCAATTGAGTGTTGAGACTTCGAAAGTTATTTTATGTGAAGTATAATTTAACAAATTCTTGTGAAAAAATTCATGACCTTTTAAACAACGACAGCAATCTACTTAAAAAAATCACTCAAATGAGAAATATGCCAAAGAATAAAATAATACTGGTACTATACATAATTTTGTAATGTATTACATTTGTAAATTATACTTATGTTGATATTATTTTTGCGTTCTATAAAATTTTTGTTGCTCCATAGAGTATCTTTACATTTTATAATCAAATAAGACCAACATATTTTTTCATATTTCATAATATTTTGGCGAAATGTTCATATTTTAGTAAACATTTAATATTCCTTCATATTCTTCAATTTTTTAAAATAAAATTTCAATAACTGATTAAAAACATGTTTGAAGTGATTGTAGAGACATGGTTGGTTACACCTACTCTGCAAAATGTCTACTGAAGTTTTGTGGGTTTCCTATGGATCGCAGGAGGTTCGTTGAAATTAATCATTTCGACGAACATAACACGCGCCGTGTGCGCGCGGCGCGCGCGCCGTTCGTGTTCGCGGCGCGCATATGTGTACGTACCTTAAGTACGACTAAACTCACAATTGCGATTTTTTTTTCTCGAAGAAACAAGAATCTTGAGAAGAATTAGTCTGCAATTTTGTTCGATCCTTGACAGTTGGTGGAAACTGGAGAAATACGGTCACATTTTAAAAACTAACTCATTCACACTATCGAACTCATAAATCCAAGGCCGCGCGGACATACGCTCTCCACACACCCATATCCTAAACTGTTTTCCAATCATCCGCTGTATAATCTACTTCCCTCAAATCATGGTTAATGTTATTTTTCAATCTCATTCTTGGTCCATCAACTAAACGATTCCCTCTAATTTTTCTACAATAAGCTTCTATTCCCTCTTTCATTCCCTGTTCGTGCCACTTATTCTACCCTTCGCAATCTATCAGATTTAACTGTTCTTATAATATCTGATTTACCATGAAGATCATGTAGCACGATCATGTTTTCGATATTAAATAAATATCTGATATTTATCACTAGGGCTAAGATTTATATGTACTAAAAGTTAAGATTTGCAACATAGTATAATGAGAAGTTAGACTTATGACTGTCTTTTGTTTTGGTTTTACACACAAATTGCACTCAGCAACAAAAAAAAAATTCTTGTCTCAAAAAGAAAAATATGTGATTCTCATAGCATTTTGTCTCCTGAATTCAAATATGATATCGGTTTTTCTTCATCACGTAAGGTTTCCGAGAGACAGGAATTTATAATTTCAAACACTTTAATATTTTCTACATTGTAACTACACAATATTCGAACATTCGGACTCGCCTAGAAAGTAAGAAATTACGATTTTCTGCTATATTTCGTCTGTGGAGCATCCCTCTTGATGGTCCAACAATAATCGGCCAGCATATTAGGATTCTATTTGCCTTGATATCTCTTTTCCATAGCTGAAATCTCATGAGTTAGCTCATTTGGTTTTATTTTACAATGGACAAACGGACGAAGAAACGTTTATTAAAAAAATAATTATTTAATTCCACTAATTGAAATTGAAATAAAAAAAACTGTGGGTGATGGAGAAATTCCGAATACATATTTGAAAACACGATAAAAAGCTGCATTAAGTACAACTGTTGGTACTCATGAGACAAAAATCATGTTAACCAGTGTAGTTGAACAGTATAATGAGAAGTTAGACTTCTGACTGTCTTCTGTTTTGGTTTCACATACAAAGAGTTGAATAATATATACTACCTGCATTGTAATCTTATCTTTTATTACATAAAAACCCTAGCCCTACTTATGGTTATTATGAATACGCAGCTATTTTTCTGACAATCCGCCACTAATGTCAATATGTAGAACGTCATAATAGTTAAAACGCCGCATTAAAGATTTGTAATGAAGTATAGCGTATGAATCAGAACTGTGGTTCCGATCCTCACCAATGCAGGGTATATGTTTGAATGCTGGTCACTTTCAATGTAGGGAACAGAGTTTGGTTTTAAAATCACTCTTTGTTCTCCTTTACAACGAAACGTGATACATTTTATGCCCAATGACCAATAAATAATTGGATCAAACATTTCTACCAGTATTTATTTCACATTCAAACGAACAATAAATAAAAAGACGACTCAAAAGTGAACTGAATACAGAATAACCAAATAAAACAAAGTAAAGAGAAAGAAAAAAATTATGAAATCGTAGGCTACCGTCTACAGTATAAGACCTCAACCACAGACCAGTACATTTGCTTGCTTTGTGTCTTACTAAAACAAAAATGAACATGTTCCCTCACAGTTTTTAATTTCAGTTTTTTTCTCGTATATTTTTTATTTCAATTTTCGTCGTTTTTATGTATTTTATTCACTACTTTTTTTTAAAATTCTGATCTAAAACTCATACATGGAAACAAAATAAACTAAGACATCCCTCCTCCTCTCTCTCTCTCTCTCTCTCTCTCTCTCTCTCTCTCTCTCTCTCTCTCTCTCTCTCTCTCTCTCTCTCTCTCTCTCTCTCTCACACACACACACACACACACACACACACACACACACACACACACACACACACACACACACACACACACCCATACAGAAACTGATGGAATAAATCTATGGATATATGAATTATAAAAACAAGGGCCTATTTTTTATGAAAGCAGGAGCGCTGGCCACCATACCAGAGTCCGGATTTCTTTTAAAATGTAAAGAGGCCTTGGGAGGCCCTTGGATTGTAGGGGATTAAGGCTCCCATATTTGCAGGCAATCGGTACGAGGTGTCAACCCTACTGACGGTCACCATTACACTCAGAACAGCGCCTGGTACTCATTTCAGTTGGAAGTTGAGTCGAGCCATCAGAGAGTTTGTGCCAGTTTTATGTTCCTGATCTCGTGACTCGAGCCCCTAACCTTTCCCTTGACTACGCTACGCTGTGTCCAACATTTTTAAAAATATAAAGGCTAAAAGTAAATTAATGCTACTAAAATCTTAGGAGGCCATTGGGATAGTAGGATGTTAAGGCTCCTTGCTTTCTATAAAATCATACCTGATTTCAGTCGGTTGTCAGTCAGCGTGAGGTCGTTTTAATTCCCAGAATATGGTCTTTAGAGGGATTACTTTATTTTTTACCTTTTTAATCTTCTGAAGGATAGCTCTTCGTCCCCAGTATTATTTAAAAGTTCTATTGCAAGCTTTATATCAGACATCATCACCATCATCATCTTAAGGCACGACAACTTCAAAAGTGAAAGTTTTGGCCTTCTCAACAATCCTCCTCCATGCCAATCTGTCTCTTGCCATATTAAAATTAGTCACTTTCATTTTCCTTAGATCATTCATTGTGTCATCCTCCCATCTGATCTTCGGTCTTCCTACAGCTCTGCCTCCTATAGGTTTCCATTTGTAGAGTTTTTTGACCAGTCTCTGATCATCCATTCTTATCAAATGTCCAAGCCAACCAATTCTGAGGGATCTTATATGATTTGCTATGTTCTGATTTTTATTAATTTGTTTAGTTCGTTATTTGTTTTGATTCTCCAACAATTATCAGTTCCTCTATTTGGCCCAAATATTCTTCTTAAAATTTTTCTTTCAAAAATTAGTAATTTCTGTTTTATTGTTTCTTTTAGGACCCACGTTTCACAAGCATATGTAACTACTGGTCTAATGAGTGTTTTGTATAACCTTATTTTTTTCAGTTGTTTATATTAATTTGCTTTTAAATAAGGTCTTTAATTTCCTCTTCTAATGTATTATGTACATTTACTTAGGTACCTAAGTATTTACATGACTCTACTGTGTTAATTTGTATATCATCAATTTGTAGATTTTCGGATTTTCTATTGTGATTACTACATTTTAAATATTTTGCTTTCTCTTGATTTATTATTAGACCAAATATTTTAGATTCCTCTTTCAATTTTGTGAAGGTTTGACATAACGCTTGTCTGGTTCTTGCTGTAATCAGCTTTATAACAGTGGAAAAGGAAATGTAAAAAATTTGGTTGTTAACAAAGAAGAAGATACGGAACTTTCATAATACGTTTCTGACGATCGGTTAATAATTATACATAATTTTGAATATTTGGAATATGTGTCATGAAAACTTTTGAAGGAGTACATAAAATGGGGTTTACTGTTAACATGGAAAAATCTGATAGATGGGCTTCTAGAGAATCCAGATTAAGACAATATTGGAAGAGGGATTATGGATTTTTAAATAATGTAAAATATCTAACTTACTCACTGGTGCTACCGAATCCGTTGGTTTATTATCGCCCGGACAGAAACATAAAACTATCCTAAGGTAATATTTTCCAATCAACCCCTGTATAATCTTCTTCCTTCAAATTATGGTTAAAGTTATCCTCACATAGAAACTTCGTCTGTCTAATGGGCTTCTCCCACTGTTTTCCTACAAGTTTTCATGTCCCTATTTCATTCCCAATTCGTGCCACATATCCTCCCCCCTCGAAATTTACGAGACTTAACTGTTCTTATTATATCTGGTTTCCTATAAATATCGTGTGGCTCACTGTTACGTAATCTTCTCCATTCGCTTGTCTGTTAATCTTTCTTTGGTTTAAAGAGGCATAGATACTAACATAATGGTTAAGTATGAAATTATGCTACGTAGAATACTGTGCTTAAAAAGTGTTGCCTTGCGACAAAAACGGTAGCCTTTTATCTAGCATCATAATACCGTAAAATTCTTCGAGCTACCTACCTCGGAATTACTTACATGATATATGTAATTACCTTTCTCCAATAGTCGTGGACTTTCCAAAATAAAATTGATATTTATCAAACTAGACTAATTACAAATTCTACAAAACTTTAAAACTAAAGCGGGTAAGTAATGTCTACCAAAAGATCGTCATGGAGCCCGCAGTTAAGTAACTCGATGCCAGTACCTGATCTACAGTATTGGAAAACTGTTGCACAATTTAATGAAAATAAAAATAAAAATAAAATTCTAGATATAATATTAAAATATACAATAATTTCACATTAAATATTAAAATAATTATATAGACCTAATGATCTTAGGAAAATTTTTGGACCAAAGAGAGATGAAGAGAGAGAAGCAACGGAGAAAACTTCATAACACTGAGCTACATGATCTATATAGGAAATCAGATATACTAAGAACAGTTAAGTCTCGTAGACTGCGATGGCAGGGCACGTGGCACGAATGAGGAATGAAAGAAGGGCATGGAAACTTCTTGTAGAAAATGAGAGGCAAATCTTCCAGATGGTGGACCAAGAAAGATGAGGAAGAATAATATTAACCATGATTTGAAGGAAGTAGATTATACAGAGGGTGATTGGAAAACATTTGCTCAGGGTAGGGATGTATGGAGAGCTTATGTCCGCTCGGCCATGCACCTAAGAGTTGGAAGGGCAGGTGAGTTAATTAATTTAAATATGTAGCTATTCATAATCATTTTTAGATAATACATGAGAGGAAATGTAAGTTTGAGGTAACGTCATTGCCTGATATGCAGCGGGTCCGGATTCTATCGCGGTCGAAACAAATTTCCTGAGTGAGATATTTTCAGGATCTTTCCTCACTTGTAAGACAAATTTCGGGAAATTTTAAGGCCCAAATGCTCTCCGAACTTCATCTGCATATCACAGTCATCCGTGTCATATTCGTCTCGTTTAATGTGAATGAATTATTGGTGTGTCTTGTCTTAAATGTTTGTGTTGTTTTGACAGTGGCCCTAGAATTGCGCTGATAACTCATCCAGATAGACCCTCCATGTCATTGTGTTGCCAAAAAAGTATGTATGTGATCCAAAGTTAAAAATACTCTCCCGACAGATAGTTCCGCCTGGGTATGGAGCATGTAAAAGTACGTATTAGAGGAGAGGTTAAACTAAGACAAAAAAGAGACAGAGAAAAGTAGGATTTTGAAATAAGGATTCTTTGAGGTTGGTTCATATCTCTATATGCAAGGTGACTGTATTATTTTGTCAAATGGATACAGCATAAAACTTTGCTCATATCGTGTTTTCGAAACTATGAAATATTAGTTCCATATTTTACAAGCTGCAAAACAAATACATAGAGGTAGGTGACACAAAGTTACAGTTCTATTACGGCGGAGGGAAAAACAAATGCAAGAATATTCTGATCAAATCCCAAACTCAAAAAACTACACAGATATCCTCATCTTGTTTTCCAAACACATTTTCTTCATCCAATTTATATTCAGAAGTTTAAACTTCCGTGAAGATACGGGAGAAAAAAAACGCAAACCATCTTGTGTCTACAGCTATGAATAGAAAAATGTATGGGTTACCTTGTTTTCCAATTATTCATCAAATCCCAACTCTAATCTTTGAGTTCAATCTTCTTCTACTTCGTCACGGTTTAGGATTTTTTGATAGCCTGTTCCGGCTCCAAATTGTTATTCTTTCCATCTTTTCCTTGGTCTTCCAAAACTTCTTCTTCCTTTTGGTGAATAGTGTATGGTGGTTTTGGTATTCTATCCTCATCCTTGCTAAGTGTTCTTTCCAGTTTGTTCTGTATTTCGCTAATGTGTTTAATTCCCCTACTTTTAGTTGCTGTCTTATGTGTTGTGTTTTTTATGTCTGTTCTTTGATATCCTGCTATTGGTTAGAGGAATTTCATTTCAGCAGCTTGGATTCTGGCAGATTGTTTTGTTATCACTGTCCATGTTTCGGATCCGTAATAATAGGAACTGCCATTGTCTTGTATAATTTCATTATAGAGTCTTTTCTGGCTTGATTTTTCAAAGTTCTTTTTGGTGCTCCCGTTATATAATTAAACATGTTTAGTTGTTATTTATATCTGTTTCCGTTGTGTATGATATTTTGCAACCTAGGAAGTTATATTGTGTCACTTGTTCTAATGGATTATTTTATGATGTTATATTCGTCCGATTCTGGTTGAGCGCCCTTGAAAGTAGGGCTTAAGATTCAAAGAAGCTTCTCTATTTATAACTTTGAAGATTATTAGTTTAATTTAATTTAAAATCTTCCGAGTCCATTGTTTTTTGAGCTCAATGAAATGTGAAAATGTTTAGTTCATGCTGGTGCAAATTCTCCACCCGATACTTGGCCTGAATTCACGACTCGGGAACCCAATATTCTGTTCACTAAGAAAGTCTCGGATCCAGGACAGATATTTCTGGTGGTTTCTCCGATTTCCCACTATCGAAGGTATTGGTTCATGATCCCCAACCTGAGCTAGGATGTTTTCCAAACATCCCTGTATAATTTACTTCCCTCAAATCATGCAATGTTATTTTACCACCTCACTCTTGTCCTAACTACTGGGAGTTTTCCCTCTAGTTTTTCTGCAAGGAATTTCCATGTATTTATTTTTTTCTAATCCGTGCCACATGTCCAACCCATTGTAATTACAAGACTTAACTGTTATTATTATTAGGGTAGCGGATGAGAACCCTCTATGAGGCATCTCATCAAAGGGTCTAGCGTCCCTTCCCTGGCGAGCTTCAGATCACACTGGTACCAGTGTGTAGTACCTGATCAAAGGGTCCTTTACACAGGGTTAACGTGTGAAGATCTCATAGAACATAAATAAATATGCGGAGGAGGCACCTTTTCTCCAGGAGAAAAATTTGGAGACCCATTACCGGGGTAAGAAGGGAGAAGTCCTCAACGGTCCATATGATCGGAAGTGAAAACCCTCCATTTGGGGTTAATACAACTGTGGGCTATGATGTCTAGCCTTAAGATGGCAATCCCATCGTACATCTCACTCTGCGGAACGCCAGTAACGTACCCAGAGGAAATGTTATTATTTCTAAAAGTTCCATAGATAATGGAAAAAGGACTGTCCCAACGTTGACAACCTTGGCTAGAAACAGAAACAAAGTACTTACAAACCAAAGAGAGACAGGAATGTTTGTAGACCGAAAAAGAGATGGATTCAACGTTTTGAATGAGAATCTATGAGACCGGAACAAACCACATGGCCTTAATCAGTGATTGATGATGATGCTGATGAACTGTTCTTATTACATATGGTTTTCCTTAAAGATCATGTAGCGGATTGTCTCTTTGGTCCAAAGTCAGGCCATTCATTTAAATATTACTGTTATTAAAGTAATCCGACTACAGGCCTCAGGAGGCCCTTCGGGTAACAGGAGGTTAAGGCTCCCACTTTTTCTAGACAATCGGCACTTGATGTCAGCCGGGTTGTCCCTGCGAGACGGCCGCCTTTACTCCCAGAACAAGCGTCTGGTACTCATTTCCGTTTGAGGTTGAGTCGACCCCAGGGCCATAGTGCCGCCAGAAGATTTGGGTCAGTTTAAAATTCCTGACCCCACCGGGACTTGAACCCTCGACCTTCCGGCTTGTAGCGCAGTGCCTTAACCAGTATGCTACGCAAATAAATGTGACAGGATAAGAAAAATAAATGCTTAGACGGGATTTGAACCCGGACCTCTGGATTGATATTCCAGTGCGCACTGAAGTATCAATCCACAGGTACGGGTTCAAATCTTGTTTAAACATTTATTTTTCTTACCATGTCATATATATATATATATATATATATATATTTTAGGCGTATACGAACTAAACCGAAATTAAAATTAATAAAATTAATGTTATTATAGAAACTAAAGCTCAGAAACAATCAATCTATTGTGAGAACAATTACGAAGAAAGTTACGTATTTACATTTATTTTAAAAACAAAATAATGTTCGGCAGCCCTTAATTTCTTGTGGTAAACATGAAAAATAACAAAAACATACATAATATCAAATAAAATATTGTATGTTTCGAGAAATGAAACTGAGGTTTCAGAATTTGCTTAAAAATATTGACCTCAACTCATACGTAAAACCCCACTTTCAGTCCCTGTAATGTATGTAAATAGCAATTTGAGCCTGAAGTAGCTTGGTTTGCTCTGGATATTGGTTGTGTTAGAGAAAGTTTGGATTGATGCCTAAGGGTTTATCATGTTCACATGCTACAACATGGTCACAGCACCAACAGTAATGCATTAGTTACCCCAAACTTGGTGCGTGTGTTTACATCCAACGCCCACCAACGGAATCTTCATTTGTTAATTGAGAATTTGTATAGTTTGTTACTTAACAACACTCACCAATTGCAGATTAAAATATCGGTTAAAATCTTCATGCACATACCTGCAACAGACAGATAACAATCTAAATGTTATATGTTAATATTAATTACATACATATATCGCGTAATATTAAGAAACTGGGATTGGAAGCAAACATCAATACAATTTATATGGTCACATACAAATATATCCCATGTAATGGAAACGGGCAGTTATTGAGAAATGAGGAACATTTTGAAGAAATGGCTTAATTCAAATACCTAGGATTAGATCTAATGATTGCAAGAAAAAATGAAGTATTGACTCAATTCTGGAAATTGCTTGCTATTATGTATTATAAATAACTTTTTGTCACCCAGTTAACCCTTAAATTGGTAAAACAGTAATTTCTCATATCAGTTATTTAGATGTGGCGGACCGCACTGAAAACGAAACCGTTCATAATTGTTATTATTAGGTATATTGTGTAATAATGCACACATTCCAGTAATTTCTTATCGTTAGCCTTCTTCTGTTTTACTAAAACTATTAGATATATTAAAATAATTGATGTATCCTTTTGGATACATTGCGAAATTTATGGGTTAATGAGAAATGAGCAAAATTTTGAAGAAATGGCTTAATTCAAATACCTAGGAATAGGCCTAATGATTGCAGAAAAAATGAAGTATTGGCTCAATTCTGGAAATTGCATGCTATTATGTACCTTTGTCTCCCAAATTCTCTCAAAAACGTTAAATTGAAAATGTAAGGGGTAAAACTGTTATTCTAACTAATTAACTCACGGGCACTATCGAACCCGTAGGTTTATGGCCGCGCGGACATAAGCTCTCCGTACATCCCTATCCTGAGCTAACATTTCCCTATCATCGCCTGTATAATCTCCTCTCCTATAATCATGGTTAATGTTATTCTCCCACCTCATTCCAGGTCTACGTACTGGGGGCTTTCCTTCTGGTTTTCCTATAAGAAGCTTCAATGCCCCTATCTATCATTCCCATTCGTGCCACATGACCTCCTCGCCACAGTCTTCCAAACTTAACTGCTCTTATTATATCTGATTTACTACAAAGATCATGTAGCTCGGTGTTATGAAGTTTTCTCCATTCACCTGTCTGTTCATCTCTCTTTGGTCCAAAATTTTTCCTAAGAACTTTATTGTCAAATACTCGTAATTTTTTCTTCTCCCTTAAAGTAAGAATCCATGTTTCGCTTCACATAATATAATTGGTAGAATAACAGATTTATATATTTTCAGTTCAATGTTTTTTGAGAGAAGCTAGAACGACAAGAATCCCTGTAATACGTAATAGCACGATTTTCCAGAATTGAGGCTGTGATTAATTTCCTTGTGCATCTCATTCCTATTTGTAATTAATGTCACTAGGTATTTGAAATTCACCCACATCTTCACAATTTTTCTCGTTTGCCATTAAGTATCCATTTCCCTTATATAATGTATTTCTGTGTGTGTCCATAGGTACTATATTTATTTTTATTGATATTTACTTCCAGTCCCAGTCCAACCAATTTAATTGAAAATATGCGAAACATGGACTCTTGCTTTACGAGAGGAGAAAAGGTCAGGAGTATTTGAAAATAAACTTCATAGGAAAATTTTTGGACCGATCGAAACAAACAAAGAGGAAAATAGGCCTACTAAAAACAGTGAGGTACATGAAATTTCTTACAGAGAACTAATATAATAAAAACAATTAAGTCTCGTAGATTGTGATGGGCAGGTCATGTGTCGCGAATAGGTAATAAAAGGTGGGTGTGGAAACTCCTTGTAGAAGAACCAAAGGAAAGCGCCCATTAGGTAGGCCAAGAATGAGATGGGAGAATATTATTAACTGTGATTTCAGGTAAGTAAATTATACAGGGGATGATTGGAAAACATAAGCTCAGAATAAGGAAGTTTTGGAGAGTTTATGTCTTCTCAGCTATGAATCTAGGGGTTCGATAGTGCCAAGGATTTAATGTTTTACTTATAATGCAGAAACATTTACATAATGTAGTTGCTCTCATTAATATATACTCGTTTAATCTCAACAGCATAACCATTTGTTTTTCACATGTAGGCTATATCTTTGCCAAACGAAAACTGATGAGATCCTTCTGGGTACTGACTTCTCGTCTCGGTTAGCATGTGTTGGGTTCTTGATGATCGAATCGGAATCAGGAAAGATTATCCTGGAATTTTTCTGTTTCCACCTCCAAACATTTTCATCCTTACCTAGTTGAGGACGACTAAGACTTCAACAATTTTATTATTTTTACTTTTACTTCATTGATGTAATAACTTTATACTTAAAAATCATATAATATACATTTAGAAGCTAATCATATGAAGAAATAAATTAAATAAATTTATTTTTAATCGTTTTACGATGAATATTTACTTCTTTCTTCATTTTTTTTACCTTAGTTCAACCTCTCTCTTCGTATGTACTTTCATACACCCTACTTATGCCGCACACGCCTTAAGGGGACCCGTCGAGAGAGGATTTTTAGCTGTTCATCCCACAATACTTTTCGACCACTCGAGGACATGGATGGCCTCTGGATGAGCGATCAATTAAATTCCATGCCCACCTCAGAAATAACATTTAAGAAAGATACACCATTCACTCATATATTCACAATAACGATGCAAATATAAGTTATTCTGGATAATTATGATAAATTATTAAACAGTACCAACTAAATTGGAAACACCATCTTGAAAGAATGAGTTCAAATCGGATCCCCAAAGCTGTTTATAATTATATACCAAGAGGACGAAGATCACTGGGCCGTCCTATGAAACGGTGGAGGGAAAATTTTCTATAGGATCGTAACAGATTTTGGCCTAATACTTTGGAAGGAAGAAGAATTATGATAAATGTGTTGTGTTCCGAGGAATATTTTAACCTTTAAATACCTTGAAATGTGTCTTACAAATGAGTCAAAATACCGAACAAACCTCACCCAGGAAACTTTTCGCATCAGGGAATGAACCCGATCTTGCTGAGTCAGACAGCAACGGTGGAGTATTAAGAACGTAACAGGAAAAATATAATTTTAAAATATACAAAGGACCGCAGTTCTGTTCCTCAGGTCATTCTTTCAATGTTTTATGTTCGACTTTTCTTGTAAATAATAAGGTACATTATGTAGTACATTATAGAGAGTATAATAAGGAATGAAATGTTTATTTTAGAAAAAGTGGGGGCAGTAAGAAAATTAGAGCGAAATGATCAGGTGGATTGTTAAATACTTAAACAAGGTCCATTTAGAAGTAAACAAATGATTCATTAGAACTGTCAGAGACAAATGAAAAACAACTGTTGCATAGAAACAGTCTCTGATTCAACACGCAACTAAAGAACAAAGATCGAATACTATACAATAATAACAAAAGACACAAAAAATCAATATACTGGACACAACCGTGACTACAGAACGAACACGGGCTAAGTACTGTAACTAAATGTTGCAAATAACTGACTGA
The DNA here is from genome assembly GCA_030220185.1 of Diploptera punctata. Classification (NCBI taxonomy): domain Eukaryota; kingdom Metazoa; phylum Arthropoda; class Insecta; order Blattodea; family Blaberidae; genus Diploptera; species Diploptera punctata. The sequence goes on from JASPKZ010000017.1 coordinate 348,601, forward strand.
ATTAACTACAGATTGGAAGTAATAAAAGTGTGCAAGTTTTAAATGCACTAAAACAATTAAAACAACGGTCTTGGAAGACAAGATTAGTCATAAACGAAAATAAAACAAAACATGAGAATTTCAAGAGTAGAAGTAAATCCATCCTCATAAAATACAGTCCATAATAATAATAATAATAATAATAATACTTTATTTATTCTGGCAGAGTTAAGGCCATAAGGCCCTCTCTTCCACTCAACCAGCACAAATACAAATAAATATTCGACAAATATAGATATACACTATACTAATTATAAACAGTTAAAGATACAATAAATGTAGCAATGTAAATGTCATGTACAAACAATATTTTATAGGGTAATAACAATAATGATACGATAATAATAATAATAATAATAATAATAATAATAATAATAATATAAATATGATACATTATACGGGAAACACCAATTAATATATATATCTTACACTGGATAATAATGAAGTCGAGTTTAGAGCAAATATAAATTTAGATTTCTTTTAAAAGATGCCAATGTCCGGCAGCCCCTTATTTCTTGTGGTAGGGAATTCCAGTTGCGAGAAGTGGAGATGGTATATGACATGGAGTGGTGTGATGTCCTATGTTGCTAGATGGTCAAATATTTAAATTTATTTATCTTTTTTATTCAATGCCCCAGGTTGCCATTTCGACATTGCTGGTGTTCTCTCCTGGCATTGGCTTAAATGTAATCCACTTATGAAATTGGGGTGCCTAGAATGCGGAGGTACGTTACTCAGATGATATGATGGGTGATAAATGATAACGAAGCGCCAGGAGAGTTCTTAACCTAAACTTAACCTAAATTTCAGACCATGGACAATCATAGGAACGATTGCCTTTAAGGAAAAATGTCAATGGTTTGACCGTGAATCGAACCCGGGATCTCATTGACAGTAGTCAGAAACACTGACCACTAGCCCATGAAGCTGGTCAATTTGAGGAAGTTGATAGTAATAAATACCTGGGTTCTCTAATTACCTCAAAAAATGAATTAAGTGAAGATGTTCTAGCAAGGAATACAATGGGCAATAGATGTTCTATGCATTAAAATAAGTTTTTAAGTCAAGAACAATGAGGATGATAGCAGAAATTAAAACATATAAAACAATATTGAAACCAATAGTTATGCTTGGAAGCGAAATATGGCCATTATCAGAGAAAGATAAGTACATGTTAAATACATACTTACTTACTCACTGGCACTATCGAAGTGACATAAGTGCGTAGATTTTAAGAAGGCCTATATGGTAAATATTGTGACGTATTGTAACAATGGCGTTTGAACTGCGCGGGAGAGGGCAGGAATAGCCATCTCGCATTGTTTACTGGAATGAAAAATCGCGAGTTGACGATTCGCGAGTTGAAAGATCTTCGAAGTCTTCCATTCCGAAAGGTTCTCTACACATCTACCCTATATTCATATATTTATAATGATAGCGATATATTTATAACGGTGTAGGAGTTGAGTATCACAACTCTCTTATAGCCTATGTTCATCCCGAGAATCTCCTGAACAGTTAGCAAAAATCCCCATTAAAATCGGATCAACGGTATGGCCGCGCATAGAGTAGGAACAAACAAACAAACATTGATATTTATATATTAGATGAAATGAAAAGGAAAATTAACGCCTGAATCGGGATTTGAACCAGTGGTCTATAACTTATACTTTAACGACACACCGATTAGTCCACTCAGGCAATCCAATTTAAACATTTATTTTTTCTTCCTTATACATATAATTCTGTGTCATGAGAGTAATTGTCCATTCAGGCAATTTGTTTACCTGTTTCGGCCTCAATAGAATTACCATCCAAAAGTATTCTGAGTGGACGTCTTGGTCTTCTTCTTCCTGCAGGTTAATAGCTTCATATTATTCCCTTATATTTTAAACATTCTTTACTAAGCCAATTACTTAATAAAATTAAAGGCTATCATTGTCATTATTATTATTATTATTATTATTATTATTATTATTATTATTACTATTTTTCTTTCTTTCCCTTGCCAACTCTATATTGTGTAGCCTATAACTATTATGTATCATTAATCAACTTGTAGATAATTCATAATTGTCATTATATGTATTATATAACCCTGGTGAAGTGCAAGAGACTACTTTATAGTCTTATTGTGTTATTACCTAATTGTAATATTATTGTGTTTTCTTTATGTAATTGTAATGTTAATGTTTTTAGTGTATAATGCTATTGTGTTATTATTTAATTGTAATATTTTTATTGTGTTTTCTTTATGTAATTGTAATGTTATTGCTGTTTTTGTTTATTTTCCTTTACACTAGTACCAATTATTACTTTATTGTAACGGACTGTCAACAGCACGTACGGCTTACTGCCCGTGCGAACCCATATTTGTAAATAATATTGTAAATAATATTGTAAATACTATTGTAAATAATCATTGTAAATAATATTTAATACATCTTGTAAATAATATTGGCAATCATATTGTACATAATATTGTAAATAATTTGTACATAATATTGTAAATCATTTGTCCTCCTCTTGTCACTCCTAGTGTCCCTCCTATTGTACATCCTATTGTCCCTCCTCTTGTCCCCCTATTTCCCTCCTCTTGTAACCCTCCTCTTGTCCCTCCTCTTGTACCCTCCTCTTGTCCCTCCTCTTGTCCCTCCTCTTGTTTCCCTCCTCTTGTACCTCCTCTTGTCCCTCCTCTTGTCCCTCCCTCTTGTCCCTCCTCTTGTCCTCCTCTTGTCCACTCCTCTTGTCCCTCCTCTTGTCCCTCCTTTGTCCTCCTCTTGTCCCTCCTCTTGTCCCTCCTCTTGTCCCTCCTCTTGTCCCTCCTCTTGTCCCTCCTCTTTGTCCCTCCTCTTGTCCCTCCTCTTGTCCCTCCTCTTTGTCCCTCCTCTTGTCCCTCCTCTTGTCCACTCCTCTTGTCCCTCCTCTTGTCCCTCCTCTTGTCCCTCCTCTTGTCCCTCCTCTTGTCCCCTCCCTCTTAGTCCCTCCTCTTGTCCCTCCTCTTGTCCCTCTCTTGTCCCTCCTCTGTGTCCCTCCTCTTGTCCCTCCTCTTGTCCCTCCTCTTGTCCCTCCTCTTGTCCCTCCTCCTTGCTCCCCTCCTCTTGTCCCTCCTCTTGTCCCTCCCATTGTCCCCTCCTCTTGTCCCTCCTCTTGTACCTCCTCTTGCCTCCTCCTCTTGTCCCTCCTCTTGTCCCTCCTCTTGTCCCTCCTCTTGTCCCTCCTCTTGTCCCTCCTCCTTGTCCCTCCATCTTGTCCCTCCTCTTGTCCCCTCCTCTTGTCCCTCCTCTTGTCCCTCCTCTTGTCCCTCCTCTTGTCCCTCCTCTTGTCCCTCCTCTTGTCCCTCCTCTTGTCCCTCTCTTGTCCCTCCTCTTGTCCCTCCTCTTGTCCCTCCTCTTGTCACTCCTCGTTGTCCCTCCTCTTGTCCCTCCTCTTGTCCCTCCTCTTTTCCCCTCCTCTCTGTCCCCTCCTCTTTTCCCTCCTCTTGTCCCTCTCTTGTCCCTCTCTTGTCCCTCCTCTTGTCCCTCCTATGTACCTCACTCTTGTCCCTCCTCTTGTCCCTCCTCTTGTCCCTCCTCTTGTCCCTCCTCTTGTCACCCCTCATTGTCCCTCCTCTTGTCCCCTCCTCTTGTCCTCCTCTTGTCCCTCCTCTTGTCCCTCCTCTTGTCCCTCCTCTTGTCCCTCCTCTTGTCCCTCCTCTTGTCCCTCCTCTTGTCCCTCCTCGTTGTCCCTCCTCTTGTCCCCTCCTCTTGTCCCTCCCTTGTCCCATCCTCTTGTCCCTCCTCTTGTCCCTCCTCTTGTCCCTCCTCTTTGTCCCTCCTCTTGTCCCTCCTCTGTCCCTCCTCTTGTCCCTCCTCTTGTCCCTCCTCTTGTCCCTCCTCTTGTCCCTCCTCTTGTCCCTCCTCTTGTCCCTCCTCTTGTCCCTCCTCTTGTCCCTCCTCTTGTCCCTCCTCTTGTCCCTCCTCTTGTCCCTCATCCTTGTCCCTCCTCTTGTCACCTCCTCTATGTCCCTCCTCTTGTCCCTCCTCTTGTCCCCTCCTCTTGTCCCTCCTCTTGTCCCTCCTCTTGTCCCTCTCTTCCCTTTTTTTGTCTCCTCCCCGTCCTCCTCCTCCCTTCCTCGGGCCCCGTTCCTCCCTCCCCTCCTCTCTTCCCCTCTGCTTGGGTCTCTGCCTCCCATCTTCCTTTCTCTCCTCCCCACTTTTGTTTTCTCCCACGTGTCTCTATCTCCTTCTTCTCGCTGTTCTTTTCTATTATCTAGTACTGTGTAACCAGAAGTCTTTCGTAGATATCTCATTTCATATATGTATATGTACATAGAGAGAAAGGGGGTAAGCGATAGAGAGCGAAAACGAGAGAGTTTATATGTTGTTTGATTTTAATTTATCTCGGATTTCTGTGTTGCGATGGGTGATTTTTGTGTGAAAGTTCAATCAATGCCATATCGGGAATCGAAGTCTTGACATCACGGCTTGAGAGAAGTAGGTGTGTTGGTGAAGCATTGACGAATCACTGCTTCCGGAGTTTACCTCTGCAATTGATTGCAGTTATTTCTCACCTGGTCTCGAAAAGACACTTCATTTAACATGAAGATAAATCCCCTGTTAGTATGCTTCTTCATTTTCAAGTAGCATTTTGTTATTTTAAACTCACACACATATAACAACAAGATCAAGAGCATCTTTCAACTTCCTTCACTTGTTAAATGAGGTGAATCGACCTAAAACACTGTGCATATTAAATTTGAATTCTAACAATCCAGAAAAATAGGCTACACCATTATTCATCATGAAGTTCAGTAGAGTGAGAGTTATTTATTATACAAGCATTGAAGTTGACTTTTTTACGGATTAACTAACTAACTAACTCACTGGAAATACAGAACCCGAAGGTTCATGGTATATCGAGGGTGTGTCTAAAATCCCCTTAGAGAGAGAAGCCAGATATAATAAGAAAAGTTTAATCTCGTAGACTGCGATGGGCAGGTCATGTGGCACCCATGGGGAATGAATGACGTGCATGGAAGCTTCTTGTAGGAAAACCAGAGGGAAAACGCCCAGTTGGTAGACCAAAAAATGAGGTGGGAGAAATAGCATTAACTATGATTTGAAGGAAGTAGATTCTGCAGGGAATAATTGGAAAGCATTAGCTCAGGATAGGGATGTATGGAGAGCTTATGTCCAAGCGGCCATGAACCTACGGGTTCGATAGTGCCAGTGAGTAAGTAAGTAATAGGAACTCGTGTCCAGAAACGTACCGATTTTCCGCTACACGCAAAATCACCATGCACGTTTTTTCGGCGTCACTAGCTAGGATAGTCTTGACTATGGTTAGTCCATATGTCATTCCCTCTCACCTGATGTCCCATGTCCACTGCAAGTTTTGTTTACGTACTATTCAGTTGAGCTTGTGATCCGCCCAGAGACGTTTGTACCTGAGCAGTACAGTAGTAATCCTTCACGACATTACAAGGTATACGTACGTCATTTGAACTGTGTCGCTATGGATACATGGCATACATGCAGACATAATGAAGCTCGGTGCAATGGCAGGCCCGATTGCTTGGCCTGCACGTTCTCCCGACTTGATTCGCTAGACCTCAACCTGTGGGGTCACTTTGAAACCTTGATTTACGATACCCCTGTAGAATCCGAGGAAGACCTACTAGTACTAGTTATTGTTGCGGCAAGTGTTGGAAGACCAGGGATTGGTGATCGTGTGTACGAGAACTTGGTACGTAGGTACCCGAATCTGTATTGAAGTCGATGGTCGTTTCATCGAGTTCTTCTTGTAAGTTGTTCATAGGAAGGAGTCGGAGAGAGCAACATTGTTGTAATCGTACTTTGTGTGTAACGGAGAAACAGTATGTTTCCGGACATGGGTTCCTATGTTAAATTTAAATGTCTTGGTCCTCTCTATAAGTCCGCAAACTCTATAAGGTGAAATTTAGACTCAACCTGTATAAGCTCTATTCACAACCCTATCCTGAGATGTTTTGTAATCATCCCCTCTATATAAATCTCGTCCACCACTGTGGTCTCGAGGTAGCGTGCAGCCTTGTCACGCAGAGAGCCCGGGTTGGATCCCCGGTCGGGGCAGTTTTTCTGGGTGAGATTTTTATCGGGGTTTTTCCTCACCTGTAAGACAAATGTCAGGAAAACTTTAAGGCCCAAACAGTCCCCGAAATCATATGGCCATCATCATCCTTATCCTTATCATTATCATCATCATCATCATCATCATCATCCTTCACCAATGTGGAAAGTAACGGGAAGCTACCACACCTATAACTCCCTAGTAAAGCTGAAAACATAGCATGAAAATGCTATGATTGCAGTGAAGGACCTGCCTTGGGGCAGAATTACTATGAATGGATGGATATAAATCTCGTAAGTTACATTTAGTGTCTTATTCTCAGAGTTCCTCAACTATTAGCAGTATAATTTTAAAAGAGGCCTTTCGAAAACATCTTTCATCTTCGGTTTGTATTTTAAAAATCTTGATCTCTCTTTATTTTATCTCCCTCTAAATCATCTTCCATTTTCACATCTCAATCTTTCCTACATATTTTAATTCCTCTCAATAATGTCATTTGTGAAGCTTGCATCTTACTTTTTTGTCCACATTTCACTTTAAATTGAATATAACCTGCACACCCATAACTTTATAAAATATTAATTTTTCATCTTTTCGAATCTTATTTTTAAATGTTCGATTAATCTTTCCACAGATTCTCTGAAAATATCCCAATTTATAACATATTTTTGTAAATTTATAATGGGTAATTCTTCTTCTTATTATTCATAATTTATAGGATATTCATCATCACTCCTCGGAGGAAGACTTATTGGATGTGCATTCACTACCTATCCATATCTTGGCTGGTCTTCCTCTTGTCCGTCTCCCGTCCATTTATTGGTCTATCTCCTTTAGCTCTTTTTGTAAGTCGGTTGTCTCCCATTCTTTCTATATGACTTTTCGAATATTTCCGTCTATCTATAATAGATATGATTATGTTTGAATTTGACATTAGTCCCTAATTTCTGTGTTTCTTACTTTATCAAATATTTTTCCCCTGAATATATTTTAAGATCTTCATTTTACATGTACTTATTATTTGTTTTGTTTTAGTTGTATCAGCCCTAGTTTGTACTCCATATACGATAACTGGTTGAATTATCGTTTTGTATATGCGGATTTTGCTTTCTATTGACATATGTTTGTTGCGCCAAATTCAATCTTTTATACATCTTGATATTTGTGCTGCTTTATCAGCTTGTTTCTTTACTTCTTTTATTAAAATTGTAGTGTTTGTTATTAATAAACCTAACTAACAAACTCACTGGCACTCATAGTTAATGTTATTATCCCACCTCATTCTTGGCCTACCAACTGGACGTTTTCCTTCCGGTTTTCCTACAAGAAGCTTCCATGCATGTCTTTCACTCCCCATTCGTGCCACATGTCCACGCAGTCTACGAGACTTAACTGTTCTTATTGTATCTATGTTCCTTTAAAGACCATGTAGTTCACTGTTATGTCTGTTCATTTCTCTTTGGTCCAGTTATTAAACACCTAAATAACTTAATTATTATACTTCTTCTATAATTTTTCTTTCCACTTCTAATTTGCATATTGCTTACTTACTTACTCACTGGCACTATCGAACCCGTAGGTTCATGGCCGCGCGGACATGAGCTCTCCATACATCCCTATTCTGAGCTAATGCCTTCCAATCATTCCCTGTATAATCTACTTCCCTCAAATCATAGTTAATGTTGTTCTCCCACCTCATTCTTCGTCTACCAACTGGGCGTTTTCCTTAATTTGCATATTACTGGTGCTTTTGATATTGTTAAGCATTTAGTCTTATTGGTAATTGAATAAATTAATAAATAAAATGCCGGATTATGTGATCTATATGATCATTACAATTGTTAATGAGGCTGTTATATATAAAAGAACTTCCAGTTGGGTAGGCAGACAACAGACAACGTATGAGAAAGAATGACAAGTATATCAGTGCATGTACATGTCACAAATTCTATGTGGCTCTTTCTCTGTTATTATACCTTCTTTCATCCAACCACACCTATACATTCTGTCAACTGCAGAATGTAAATGTGTGCTCACAAATTTTGTCATAAAGCCATATAAAGTGTACTCCAATATACAGAATATAATGAAGAAAGATGGGTAAATAGTACGTAAGCTATATATTCCTCATACCTAGAACAATTTTGCGTTTCTCTTCATCACACGGAGAAATATTCACTGTATTTTACAGTTTTAGCGAATTCAGAAGGAATGATGATCTGAGATTTTCACATTAAAATATTTTGGAAAACATATATAAATATTTATCAATGCTACCTATTAGACACTAAATGGCTATGATAAAAGTGTGTGTGTATGCGTGTGTGTCTGTTAACACACTAGAGGCCGCATATCTTTATAACCAAACTCAAAATATAGCAGTCCATTATGGATAGTAAATTCGAGTTCGTTCACCAGCAAAATGGGGCTATTAGGATTACGGGTTCAGCTGGAACGAAAATTTAAAAATCAATCAAATGCCCTGAATATTAGATTTTTTGCAACGAAACCAAGTACCGTTATGCACTACCGTATGAAATAAAACAATAAATATATCACAGCTTTTAACTCCATCAGAATAAGTAAATAATAGCCGATCAATACACAAATAATACATTAATACTATTAATTTTAAATCTTAGTTTATCATATATATATATATATATATACTAGCAATTGCCCGGCGTGCGCTGCTGCACCTAAATAAATGAAAATTAATGTGCTTTTATATTTAGTTAAACAAGTAAAAGGAAAAATAATTATAAATTTATATTCTTTAGATACCCGTGCTGATTACCCGGCGTTGCCGGGAATCTACTTATCCCGATCTTCTTGACATAAATGAGCTGAAATACGAAAATTAATGTGATTTATGTTTAATTAAATAAGTAAACGGAAAAATTTATATCGTACTTATTTTTAGATACTCTGTGTTGTTTACCCGACGTTGTCAGAGAATCTACTCATCCCGATCTTCTTGGCATAAATGAGCTGAAAGACAAATATTCATGTACTTATTTTGATTAGTTGAATAAGTAAAATATAAAATAATTATAATAAGTGTTTATTGTAATTATTTTAAGATTCCCCGTGCTGATTACCCGGTTTTGACCGGGAATCTACTTATCTCGATCTTCCTGGCATAAATGAGCTAAAAGACAAAAATTCGTTATTGTGAGTTATCCGTAAAAGAATACCCGCCATGTGCTGCTATGCATGCACAGGAAGCTACGTACTTGTCTCGATCTTCTTGGCATCAATGAAAGACAAAATTGGTTATTGTGAGTTATCCGTAAGAGATAAACATATGCTGTCGAGGACTGTTTTGTAGAGCGTTTTGAAATATTCAATTCTGTGTACATTAATGTTGTGTATTTGTTATGGTTTAGGCAGCGTACGTCATTTAAGCGTCCAAAGAGCTCTTTTTTCACATTTTCCACTAAAAGGGCGATTTTTAAGGGTGTAGGAGTTGAGTATCTCAACTCCCGTGTAGTCTATGTTCATCCCGGGAAACTCCTGAACATTTTGCAAAAGCCCCTATCACAATCGGATCAATGGTCATGGCCGCGCATAAAGTACGAAAAAACAAACAAACAAACATTCATATATATATATATAAAGGGGTTGTAGAGGGGACATAGTGGATAAAATTTTGATAAGGAACCCATGTCCGGAAAAAGTACCATTTCGATGTACAATAAGTTTGAAAATCGCAGCACAATGAGCTGATATCATGTGTCTAGTGTTTCAAAATAAGTTTCGAATAAGTATTGCAGACTTGTAGGGGTTATACTACAGCTGTCGCGTCGAAGGAAGATCTTCTTGGTAGCAGAAATTATTGAGCATGCACCAGGTCTTGTGGGGCATGTGTATGATTACATGCATCGCAAGTATACTTTGTGCAACGAACAACAGGGTTACCTCGTGGAACCACGCTTGTAGTACAGCCCTTATAATTCTGTAATACATATTCTGAAACACAAGCCTCGCGATGTCAGCCCATTGTGTATCGATTTTCATAATTACTTTACATCGAAATGGTACATTTCCGGACATGGGTTGCTTATCAAAACTTTATCTACTAAGTACCCTCTACAACCCCAGAAGTCTGTATTACTTATTCACAAAACAATCTGTATATTTGTCAAATGCCAACAGGTTGTCTTTCATGACATTTCTGGCTTTCTTCCCTGTCATTGGCGGAATTCTAACCAATTTCTAAGGTTGGGGCACCTGGAAGGCGGATTTACGTTACCCTTATGATAATATGGGCGATAAATGATAATGAAGCACCAGGAGAGTTCTTAACTTAAACTTAACTTCAATTCCAGACCTGGAATAACTTAAGGAATAATTTCTCTTAAAGAAAAATTCCTATGGTCATACCGGGAATCGAAACCGGGTCTTCATGAATTGTAGTCACAAACATTCACCACTAGCCCATGAGGCTGTGTGTATATATATATATATATATATATATATATATATATATCCATAGTAATTCTACCCGAGGGCAGGCCTTTCACTGCAATCATAGCATCTCCATGCTTTGCATTGCAGCTTTTACAAGGAATTATAGGTGTGACAGCTTCCCGTTGCTCTCCACACCGGTGAAGGATGATGGTGATGGCTGGATGATTTTCGGGGACCGTTGGGCCCTAAGCTTTCTAACATTTGTCTTACGGGTGAAGAGAAACCCCAAAAAAACTGACCCAGGAGCCTGTCCCGACCGTGAATCGAACCCGGGCCCGTTGCGTGACAAGGCAACACGCTATCTGGAGACCGCAGTGATGGAATATATATATATATATATATATATATATATGTGTGTGTGTGTGTGTGTGTGTGTGTGTGTGTGTGTGTGTGTGTGTGGTGTGTGTGTGTTATAACTAAATTTTTGACATTTAGTAATTAAGGCCAATAAAGGCCTAATTTCATGAAGCAGAAGAAGAAGAAGATGACATGAAAATAAAAATAAATGCCTGAATCGGGATTTGAAGCCCCGATACCTCTAACTCTATATGTTAGCACTCTAACCAGTGAGCTCAATTGGTTTGAGCGCTATAGTTTAGAATTAGAGATCTCGGGGTTCAAATCCCAATTCAGGCATTTATTTTTCATTTCATGTCATATATCTTCACCATATATGGCATGACAGTTCATACAGACTTGTCTATTTGCTGCTATATATATATTCTAGCAACTATTATCAATTTTAACGTAAAAAGGGAATCATGTAATATATTGTTTCTTTGAAATTTTTACACAAATTCATTATTGCAAAAAAAACAGCAATTTTATTTATATGGGAATTGTGATAAACAGATGAAAGTCAGGACACGTGTGACGGGATTATTACGGTGGACTGAAAACGTGTGGTTAGTAAACGCAATTATTTGCCTGTTAAAAAACGCTTAGAGTAAAAATCTTTTGGAAAATAATTGTGCAATCACAACGAGTGTATGCGACTGGCAAAAGGGTGAGAGGAAAATTGGGGTGCATTCAGTTTGTACTTAACCAGAGCGTGTTGAATGACGTAGAGAAGATTGCCAAATTACAGTCCAATATCGCTTCATGTTTCATCATGTTTTGACACCATCACATATCCACCCCATTTTACTATTTTTATACAGTATTCTGTAAGTGCAATCACAATAACTCTCATCGATGTAAAAATCGATATATCACTTGTATGCAGTATGAAATGTATAAAATTTACATTTCATTAGGCAACTAAATATATTTTCATACATAGAAGTACATTATATAATGGAAATGAACAGCTAATGACAAATAAGGGAAACTTTGAAGAAGTGGCTGAATTCAAATATTTAGGATCAAGAGATCGAGTCTCGGAAACTCCATGTGGATTTCCTGATGGACGAAACGGAGCTTGGGCAGGTTTTTCTCGGGGTTTCTCCCGTTTTCCCCTGCCATAAATTTCATTTCACCATTTCTCCATACTCATTGTTATGAACCGCTGGTTTTCTTAGGCTTAAAGGACCTTCGGGACTTGGAAAATCTGGTAACGTAGTTATCCAGCCGAGCGTTAGTATGAGGATGTACAGTTATATATGCATACGTGTTTTGAAATAAACAATGGATTCTTAATTTCATTATTTTATTACTAAAGTATAATAATTACAATCCCTAAGTATTCTAGCCCTAAATACCTAATCTAGGCTTATATTAAAAACTACAGTACTTCCTGGGGTTTGAGAGAGAGGGAGATGTGCAATTTATAAATCTACCCTAATCTACATGTATGAGTATATATTAACTCCTACACTTTGAAAATAAAACAGTCTTAAAATATTTTATACTTGTCTTCATTGCTAACTATCCTAGCTAATTTGCTAAGAAAAATGATCAGTGACTTACTCATCAGCACCTCTTGGTTTCACAGACAGAGGAGACCCTCACTTCCCCAGGGTTATATACTCAACTTGACTAAACTTTCCACTGACTAACTGTACTCACATACCACAGCCCTAACAGTAGTCACATTCCACTCTAAAAGTAGAGATTTACAGTTAGCCAAGGAAAACTTTGCTCTGAACTATATCATGTCTAAAACTTTATTTCAACAGACTTTGCTTGAATAATTAAAATAATCCTTAAAATAATTAAATATCTATATAAAATACTCTATGTGTTCATAACACTCATCTCATCCATTTCATTTCATTTCGTTCATCCGCCCCTGTGACGGTGGACGGCAACCTTGTAGTTCAGAGACCTCTATAAAGGTAGGGGGCTTCATCTCATCTCATCCCTAGAGCCAACCCTGAGTTGGACACGAGTTGAGAATGTTTATTTATAGGAACAAATTACAAATATGAATGAGATGCACATAGAAATTAAACATAGGCTTGGAGAGGGGTTTATTGTTGGGCCAAGAGGTAACGATACTATTTAGTGACATCAGAGGGAGTTTTGTCGTCCCAAGTCCTTTAAAAAATGTTAAAACTGAAAATACGTAAAACAGTTATTTCCCAGTTATACTATATGGATGCGAAATATGGGAGGAAAGGAAATTACATGTAGGCCTATTTGGGTATAAAGTGCTTAGAAAAATTTTGGACCAAAGGGAGATGAACAGACAATTGAATGGAGAAGATCGCATAACAGTGAGTTACATGGTCTTTATAAAAAGCCAGATATACATAATAAGAACAGTTCAGTCTCGTAGACTGCGATGAGCAGAACATGTGGTATGAATGGGGAGTGAAAGAAGTGCTTGGCAGCATCTTTTAGGAAAACCAGAGTGAAAAAACAATTGGTACAACAAGAATGAGGTGAGAGAATAACATTAACCATGATTTGTGGGAAGTAGATTCTATAGGAGATGATTAGATAGCATTGGCTCAGGATAAGGATATGTGGAGAGCTTATTTCCGCGCGGTCATGAATCTATAGCTGCCAGTGAGTTACTTATGCAATATTACCCATACAGGATCATAAAATGATTGAAAGAAAACAAGAGTTACTTATTGAGACATAATTTTAAAAAATCGTGTTGCGTTGTATTCAATGGTTAAATGTTAAATTAAAACTTTTTCTCATTCTTCTCCATATTTTCTCAAAGTTTAACCTCTAATCTAATAGATCTACTGCGTGCCCACGCTATCCGCGCCTTAGGCTTGCACGACCTGTAGAGAAAGGAATTTAAAAGTTTCAATTTTTGATCACACACATACTTTTTTTGCCAGACAAGGAAATGGATAAAACCCCCAATTCAGTGATTCTTCCGAGAAAACACGACCATTTAAAAATGATACACACCATTCACTCGTACGTTCCTATTAAATATGGCGAATATGATGGCCAGATGACTTTGTTTTCCAAATGAGGAAATACCCCGAAAAAATCATCACCGAGGAAACTTTTCGACCTGGAATCAAACTCTGGCCCACTGAATAGGAGGCAGCGAAGCGACAAGGAGATCTCATCGGTAAATGTATATAATGTTCTGCCCGAGCGCAGGTCTTTCACTGCAAGCATGGCATTTTCATTCTATCCTTCGCAGTTTTACTAGGGAATTATTGGTGTGGTAACTTCCCGTTGCTTTCCTCACCGGTGAATGATGATGATAATAATAGGGATGATTTTCGGGAACAATTAGGTCCTACGCTTCCTGACATTTGTCTTACAGGTGAGGAAAAATCCGGAAAAATACCTCTCCCAGTAGCCTGTTCCGACCGGGAATCGAACCCGGGCCCGCTGCGTGACAAGGCAGCACGCTACCTCGAGACCACAGTGATGGACTTTATATATATATATATATATATATATATAATATATCTTCTATAAGGCGTCAAGAATGTCTTTTAAACTGGGAATGAACTCTTCCTTGTACAAAGTTAACATTAGTCGTACGATTAAAATGATCAATATTTTCTTTTTGCTTTCGCGATGTCTCTTCTTAGCAGGGTTTTCCAAGATTCCATGTGTCCATTTCCAAGTAAAATCTTTCCTACTACACTCCTAGATAATCCAGTGACTTTAGTTTTTCTTTCCCATACATCGGTAATGTAAATTAATGGCTTACCATATTTAGCGTCTTCGCATTCATTTTCAAAGTACTATTGAATACCAAAAACGAGTAATTTTGTGTCCGCATGGAATGGTTTACCCTTGCCTCCAAGTAGACATACAATAAGTAATAAAACAAACACAACACTGGAGTTAACAGTTCCATTCTGCCACACTTTAAATAGACAACACCTTATTAAAAAACAATAAAACTTAAAGAACTGAACTAAATATTTTTACTTTAAGAGAAAACTATAGACACGAGCAAAACACTGTATCCACTGAGAGAAACGAAGAGGTTGCTGTTTCAAGAGGGTAAACAATTTCCTAGATGTGAAAACTTTAAAATTTTGGCGGTCCGTGTCCATTAACGAAACAAACGCTCTTCAGTATTTTTTATTACATTTTATCCCACAATATCCCATTTCATATTTTTGTAGCCTATCTTCCTTCCATTGTTATTTTATTCACATCATCCTCTTGAAAATTAATTTCGCTAATTTTAGCTCCTAAATAAATACAGTCATCACAGTTTTTAATACAATCCTTTCCACTTTCAAAAATAATACCTCTTGTTTCATCAGCACAAATTGTATGATTTTTTTTTAAATTTAACATTAGTCTCAATTTATTATGCCCCTCTAATAATCTTCTTGTATATATATATATATATATATATATATATCCAATTTAGATTATTGTAATGAAAATTATTCTGATGTTCATGAAGATATGATGCATATCACAAGATATATATATATATATATATATATATATATATATATATATATAATCTGTTTGTCCTTTATGCATTACTAGATCATTCATCCGATAGTGATGGAGCTTTCTGCAAAATGTTCAGGAGTTTCCCGGGAATGTTCCAGGCTATAAGAGAGTTGTAATACTCAATTCCTTTATCATTAAAAATTACCCTTCGTAGTGAAAAACGTGTTTTTCGGAACTTTTTTGGAGCTTAAATGACTTGCGTTGCCTAAACCTTAACATAGGCCTATACATCAAATTAATGCACACAGAATTGAATACCTAAAAAAAATCGCCAAAAAATCCGCGACAGTATATGTCTATCTTTTACAGATAACTCATAATAACCATTTTTATCTTTCAGCTCATTGATGCCAAGAAGATCACGATAATCAGATTCCCGCGCAAGCGTAGCAGCGCACAGCCGGTATCTTTTACGGTCAAGTCTCAATAACCATTCCTGTCTTTCAGCTCATCTATGCCAAGAACATCGGGACAGGTAGATTCTCGGGCAACGCTGGTTAATCAGCACGGGGTATCTAAAAATTATTACGATATACATTTATAATGATTTTTCTTTTTAATTATTCAACTAAACACAGAAACACGTTTAATATATGTAGGCGTAGCAGAGCACACTGGGTATTAGCTAGTTTTAATGCTATTAAGTGCCAAAAGCAGCATACAGTTATTCACCACGAGGAAGAAGAAGTTTGAGAAGACCAAGGAAAAGATGGAAACAGCAGCAATTTGGAGCCGGAACAGGCTGGTAAACAAGCCTAAACCGTGAAGAAGAAGAAGAAGAAATGCCCTGGGGAATACGAATGATGCAATTATTTAACTTGTTTTCAGAAAATGTATGTATTCAGTATCCTGAAATTTCAGAAATTATCACTGTATCGAATGATAGGTATGGTAAAAGACACGGTTGTTTGAAAAAGGAATGCCTTGCTATATTTTGTGAATTAGTCCACCGCTATGGTCTCTAGGTAGCGTGTTGCCTTGTTAATCAGCGGGCCCGAATCCGATCGAAATGAGAAACTGGTGGCATTGAATAAACAAAATATTTTGTGAATTAAATTTGTGGACAAAATTATTAGGGATGAAGAAATGTGAGTCAACGTATTTGGATCGGTATTGTCAGATATTTTCTGGTTGATGGCTCATATAAAGCAGATTAGGGTGGCATATACTGTAGAAATAATAAAAGCGAATGATGCAGTATTATGCTATAATGCCAGTCGCGGAAATAATTCTGCAAATTGCACTAAAATGTAATGCTACTATTTAATTATAAAGGGCTTCATTCCACGACTGATTAAACAATCAGATTACGTTTCCATTTCCTTTTTTTAGTCTGCTTTTGTCGGACATTAGCCTTTTTAAAAATAAATTGATATATAAGAATTAAATTAATGTTTTTATTACCTCGCCTCATATCCTTTTTATTCTAGACTGCAGTAGGATATGAGGTGAGGTAATAAAACCATTAATTTAATTCTTAAATTAAACCTCATAGTGTTTTTTCCCCTGTAAAAGTTGAATAAATTGATATATCTTTATTTTGTAATTATCCTCTTCTCAGATTAATTGATTATTATCTCCGTTATATTTGTCTAATTATATCGATTTTAATTAATTTTAATTTTATTTCGTGCAAATTTATTTAAATGTCATTTTACTATGCATTTTTTCGTTTTTTTCATTGATTGAATGGAAGAGAAAATCGAATGGTCCTAACTCTGGAAGTTTCAATAAATTCATAATCACATTAAAATGTATATGATGTTTATTATTATTATTATTATTATTATTATCACGAAAGTATCATCATTAGATGACAAGAAGAATAGAATAAAAATTTGGTCTATCCATAGGACATGGGTTGTTATGTCTACTTGCGAAATTACAGATAAGGTCATGAAAGGGGGGGGGGGAGTTTAAACAGGATGAAATGTGGGCATTTTAGATTAGAAAAATACATTTATATGGAGTATTGTAGTTATTTTCAAAATTTAAGTTATATCAATACAATCTAGTTGTAGAAAATGTGTCATAGTGTCAATTGTTTTAACAATCGGGCTTAAATAGACTCTACTACCTTTCATCTGTCCCACAAAATATATTATTCCCACTTGCTTAGGCCTATAGTTAAATTTTGTACAGAGGAAACACCCCTTCAGCATTTTAGTTTTTTATATAAAAACCAATAGCATAAGAAAGTGGAATGAGATATTACCGTATTTGTGCTGAAATAAAAAAGGTAACTTGATTATTCAAATATTTGCTATAATTGAGGGACAGTGTAACCTATTTTTTACTGACCACTTACGAGGAATGTGTCCATAACTGACCTGACCATAAACTTTTTTCTTCAATCAATTAAATAAATAAATAAGTTAATTAAAAAAAGTTAATTAATTAATTAATTAATTGATGCCCTCAGGGGTCCTCATCTAGGGGATATGTGGATGGCGACCACAAGGTGCCCAAGCTGTGCAAAACATTTCTTCCACTTACTTGTGTTTTGCACTCTTTTAACTTTACTATCTAACCTCCCTTGGTTAACTCTTGTTTTTTCGACCCCGACGCTATTAGGGCATCCGAGGGCTAGGGAGTCTTTCCTTTCTTCCATTTCTTCTTTCCTTTATTTTCTTTCCTTCTCCAGAAAAGCCTGACCAGAGGCTATAAGATGGTAGCCCATCACTGGTCTTGCCTTCCTTTGGCCAGCAACCAATCGAAGGGACTATTATTATGCTTTCAAGTCTTATACGAGAATTTCCCATACGGGAAAATTTTCTATAGGATCGTAACAGGCCTTGGCCTAATACTTGGAAGGAAGAAGAAGAAGAAGAAGAATTAATTGATTAATTAACAAATACACAGAAACAAAACTATTCAACTTTATCTTTATTAACACACTACAGGCTTATTGGTTTAAAGCTGGGTACTGCCCTAACAGGCATATGTATTAATCACAGAGGTGGACAATCATTCTGCCAGTATAGGGGTGATATGTGATTAGCTTTCGGGTCTCCTAGCCGTTGTAGCTGGTTATGTCAACCTGGAGTCCCTAATTTTTCGAACTACTAAAATACCTCACGATGCTACATTTTTAGTTATAATTAACAAAAAAAACGTAACTGGTTACTACATGTGCCAGGCAGCTAAGTGTCGGTTAGTGCTAACGAGTTGGTACTTCAGATACATTATAACAGAATAATTACATGAAGGCCTGATAGGGGTCGCCAGGATACATTCATATGTGATTTACAAGGGAACTGTCAACCATTGCATGCCGAAACCTACTTTGAAATTTCTCCCAGAGAAGCGTTGTGATGTACAAAGACCGTGTCCAAAATTGTATCTGCCCTTTTTAACTGCAAGGCACAGAAATCGAAGCAAGAATCCAGCAATGGCAACCCACTATATGGAGCAGCTGTATTATCGCCTCACTATGATAGTTGTCCGTATAAAAGCGGGTGCCGCGCGACAGAGCATGGCAATGATTAACATGCGGAATTATTATAGTGGGTAGTCGGCATCTTTGACAACTGCGGGGAAACAAAGCGAGCTGCTGGACAACCATCGTACTGAGGCGATAATACACTGTTACTTGTTTGTTAGCGTGATGGAGTAAGGCGAGACGCGGCGCGGTGGGCAGTTGTTAAGAATATCCACTTTACCAATTCAGCAGCTACGTAATTTCCCTACAGTTTAAATGAGAGATTTGGTGCTAGATTTTAATGCCTTGCAGTTAAAAAGACAGATAACTTTTTAACAAGGCCTTTGTATATCACAACGCTTCTCTGGGAGAAATTTCAAGGTATGTTTCGACATGCAATGTTTGACAATTTTCCTTGTAAGTATGATTTGGTATTGTGAGAAAGAATACATGCATTAGGGTTTACATAAGACAAGCATACTGGATTTTTTTAGATGTAATTGACAAAAACATAACTTGACTTAGGCTTTCACGGCCGGAGTTATTATGATGATCTTATAGAAGATTTCCGGGCTGTTGGCCGTGGTCTTGAGGCTTGTAGTTCCCCGACAGTCTCGAGACAACCCTTGAGGATGCCGGATGCAGTCTCTGGCGAAACGTCGGAGAACTACAAGCCTCAAAGACCACGGCCAACAGCCCGGAAATCTTCTACAAGATCATCATAAAAACATACCTGGTTGTCATTCTGAGAGAATCAAGGAAGCAAGTGTTCACAGACATCCTGATAATACGGTGGTCCTATACATTTTACCCTACAATAAGGGAGATCTGACAATTTAAGCACTTTGCTTGTTGTTTAACTATGTAAAAATGGAATATACTAGATCATTCGATAAGTAATGGCAACACTGTTGTAAATCTACGATCTTAGCTTAAGCTTGTAGTATGTTGTTGAGCAAACTTTGTTATATAATTCTGTAATATTTAAAGACCTGAAATAACAATATATTCTGAAAAAAAAATTCACTGTTTCTCACATTTAGTAAAGCAATACCCCATTAAAAAAATATGTTCAGATGAATTTGTTTAGAAGGTAGAATTGGGAAATAAAATAATCGAACATCTACCAGATTATCCAGACAGAAGTCCTTGTGACTATAACTGATTCTCAAAGATCAAATAAGCTCTACGTGGCATTCAACTACAATCAAGAGTTGATACCCAGAAAGCTCTAGATATATCAGATCAAAGACATATCCAGAAATTGTGCTGCAGATGGAGTGCACCGTCTTCATGGTTTTGACAATGTGTAAATGATTTAGCAAGAGACTATAAATGAAGTTCGCAAAGTGAAAAGTAACTTAATATATTTTTCTGATGTTTTAGTAGTGTTGCCACTACTTATCGATTGCCCTAGTAATATTCATAATAAGTGCGAGATATTGACGTCCTTAAAGTATTTACTACCACGAAATTAGCCACTTTATTCCAACTGGAACGAGGTCTGATCTCAGTGGTGCATGAACACAAGGTTTGTAATATATACATACATACACACACACACACACACACACACACACACACACACACACACACACTCACATATATATATATATATATATATATATATATATATACATATATTATAAATATATTTTTGACATTTGGCAATGAAGGCAAATATGATATGAAAAGAAAAATGAATGCTTGAGTTGGGATTTGAACTCGAGTCTCTAAAGTCTGTACCTTTAGCGCTCTAACCAACTGAGCTACCCAAGAATTCCAAAACAAACATACAATTTTCTTATACATGTAGTATTCTTAATTCACACAAAAAATATATTTATAATATCTATATATACAAGCGTTACTGCTATAAAGTAAATATTCTCTTTAAAAAAAAATTGCTTAACTGTTATGTTAGCCGCTAGATGTCAGTTGGAACAAATTTCCGCTACCTCTTGTGTGAATTGAGATTACTACATGTATAAGAAAATTTTATGTTTGTGTTGGAATTCTTGGGTAGCTCAGTTGGTTAGAGTGCTAAAGGTACACACTTTAGAGACTCGAGTTCAAATCCCGACTCAAGCATTCATTTTTCTTTTCATATATTTATATATAAATGTGTGTGTATGTGTATATGTGTGTGTGTGTGACATGAAAAAAAATGGATGCTTGGACGGGAATTCGAACCCTGACCTCTGATATGATACTTCAGTGCGCTGCCAATTACGCTATCCAAGAATCCTCGTACAAACATTAATTTTTCTTTTTATATATAATGTCTATTACGAAAGGTAGCGATAACTCGATTTCATTGCCCTCTGACAGCTACTACAACAAGTAAGCAAATCAAAGAGGATTTTTACTTTATAGCAGTGAAGCTTCTTTATTTCGATGTTAAAATTAAATTTTAGACATTGAGCAATGCAAACCTAATATGACATGTAAATAAAAATAGATGCTTGGACGGGGATTTGAACCCGGACCTCTCAATTGATACTTCAGTGCACTGCCAGTTACGCCATCTAAGAATCATCGTACAAACACACACACACACACACAAACACACACACACACACACATATATATATATATATATATATATATATATATATATATATATATAATAAAAGCTCGTTGTAAACATTTGTAAGAGAAATATTAAATTTTTTCAGGTCAGAGAATGTTTAACTGGTGGAATCAGGATGAAAGGTAGCATAGTTACTTTCGGTGGTAGATGTTCATACGCTTGTCAGGGATAAGAAAAACGACCGTTAGAATCATTCGCCTCTGGAGAATTAACCCCCTACCTACAAAATCACAGCAGGACTGAAAGAAGTTGGCAAGACTGTAATCTTGGGAGACAGACCAAGCATTGCTCCATTCTAGCGAGCCTAACAACCTCGTTAACGCTTTCCTTTGATATGGAAATGCTTCAGTTTCTTGCCAAACTTAAATAAAAATAAAAATATTTTATAGTACAAAGTACCTCCTATCCCTATGAGACTGCCAAAATGTTAAACAAAATAACAACTTAAATCTAATACAATATTCACATTTCATAGCGCGACGGACAATGAAGGTTCTTGGCTATTGGCTACTTGACTCATATCCACATGTGTTAAAGAGGTGAGCGATTAGAGTGGTCAACATGATTTTTGTCTCATGGGTACCAATAGTTGTAACTTAATGTAGTTTTTTATCGTGTTTTCGAATATGTATTCGGAATTTCTCCATCACCCACAATTTTTTTTATTTCAATTTCAATTAATGGATTTAAATAATAATTTTTTAATAAATTTTTTTCGTCCATTTTTCCATTGTAAAATAAAAATAAGTTTACTCAGGAGATTTCAGCTATGGAAAAGATATATCAAAGCAAATGGAATCCTAATATGCTGGCCGATTATTGTTGGACCATCAAGAGGGGTGCTCCACAGGCGAAATATAGCAAAAAATCATCGTCTTTTTTACTTTCTAGATGAGTCCGAATGTTCGAATATTGTGTAGTTACGAATGTAGATTTTTTTTTTTTCAAATGCCCCAGGTTTTGTCTTTCGACATTCCTGGTTTCTCTCCTGGCATGGCGTACTTGTAATCCACTTCTGATGTTGGGGCGCCTGGAAGGCGAGGGTTACGTTGCCCCGATGATATGATGGGTGATGATGATGATAATGGTGCGCCAGCAGAGTCCCTAATCCTAAGCCCAACCTAAGATGAATATGAATGATGACGATTGCGATGGCCATATGATTTCGGGGACCGTTTGGGCCTTAAAGTTTTTCCTGACATTCGTCTTACATGTGAGGAAAAACCCCGATGAAAACCTCACCCAGAAAAACTGTCCCGACCCGGGATCGAACCCGGGCCCGCTGCGTGACAAGGTAGCACGCTACCCCGAGACCATAGCGGTGGACTGATGTAGAAAATATTAAAGTGTTTGAAATTATAAATAGTCCCGCGCCGTAGCCGAGCGGTTAAGGTAGGAAGCCTTGGCGCAGAGCTACGGGACTTGCGCTGGTTCGAGTCTCCATGGGGGAAGAAATTTTCTCATGGTATTTCGGCCAGTATGGGACCGGTGCCCACTCAGCATCGTGAGGTAATTGGGTAGCTACAATAAGTAGCGGCTCCAGGTTGAGGAACCAGCTATAACGGCTGGGGGACTCGACATGCTAACCACATGTCACCCCTACACTGGCTGTTGATCATCTACCTCTGTGATTAACACATGTGGATGTGAAGGGCCAGCAGCCGGCTGGTAAAAGGGCAACCGCTGAAAAGTGGAAAGACCCTCAATCGGATCGGAAATTATAAATGCCTGCCTCTCCGTAACCTTGCATGATGAAGAAAAACCGATATCATATTTGAAACCAGGAGAAAAAATACTATCCGAATCACATATTTTTCTTTTTGAAAAAAAAAAGTTTATTTTTTGTTGCTGAGTGTTATCCATACAATAAAGGAGCTATAATTTGATCAGCATGTACGATACCCTAGTCGTTATATATGGTTGAATGAAATGAACATAACTCAAAATCTCTACAAAATCATATTCCCAAAGTCTGGAAATATTGATTCTTTTTTGTCTAATAACATTATATGCATTTAATAATAATTGGTATTTACTTACGTAGTTAGAATATGAGACCATGTGAATTTATTTTGCACTCAATCAGGCAAAATATTTATTTTCAGTTTCAATTTGATTGTACGTGAGTTACAGAAAATTTAGTCTCTCTTTGCACTCCTCCTCTACTCAAAATCATATGTTGGATTTACATTCGTTGCTTGCAATCAAATAGACAAAATTTAGTTCGCGTTTTCTATTGAAGAAAAAATAAATCACTGTGACTTTAATCGTTGCACTTCGTTAACTTTCCTCCACGAATAGATGATTTGTTTTATATATCGAACTAGTAACATTAAATAAAATGGAGTAACTGTGTTTCTAACTACCCACGGAGCAACCTAAATGTATAGTCGGGTTAATGTTACAAATGTTACTTAATTTTTATATCATAATTGCTGAAATTAAGATTTTACGGATGAGTTCAAATGTTTGCAGCCAAAGCGGTAGGGGGTGAATAATTTGGAAACAAATACAGAGAACTGGATCAAAATACAAGAAGGACAACGGAAATGTTGAGAAAATAGAAGAGCCACAAAATAAAAGCAAAATTAGATAAGACTGGGCAAATAAAGATTAAAAATAAGTAAGGCTGATGTTCCAGAAAACAAAAATCCATTAATATATCAACCAAACATAACATATTACTATAAAAACAAAAAAGAGTCGTTTAATTGGAAAGGCATTGGGATAATTAAATGATAGACGTAGTATTTTGAAGATCTCCTGAATGCAGCTGGAGAATAAACTATAGAAGAACTCGAACAAGAAAGAAACAAAACAGAAATATGTGGCAAATTAGAATGTAATAGAGGGAAAGAGAACGTACTAGATGTTAAGTTGGCAAACATGTTAATGCGAAAATAATGTGCAACTGGTGAGGAAGGTATTCCGATTGAACGTTTAAATGACAGTCTTATTCAAATCTAATTCGAGAAATGTTAGAGATGGCTAAAGATTAGTAGCTGAAGTTTCTATGTCCTATCTACAAAACGAATAATAATCTGGTTTGTAGTAACTACCGATAAATGTTGATGCTAATATGGCGTATAAGATTTTCTGAAGGTTTTGGCAAGAAAGGAAGAGAATTGGCTGAGTACCAGTGTAGACTCCGGGATAATAAATACATTTGTAGCTGTCAATGCAATTAAATAGGGAGAAGAATCATGAATGTAAAGTCAATATACACCAATGTATAGTTGATATAAAAGGCGTAAGTCAGATCTAAGTCCAGAGTGGTTTTTTAGAGGAAACAATTTGCGAAGAAAATAATTAATTTGGTGTCTATGACAATCTGAGGAACTATGGTCAGAGTAAAGATACTGGGATAATTTATTAGAAAGTTTAGGGCGAGGAGAGTTTTGAGGTAAGGGGATGCAATTTAGATGACTTTATTTGACCTTCGTATGAAGCATGTATTACTGATTCATCTCAAAGAAAGGCAGGATTGGATACTTAATACATTTAATCTCTGTGAAAGAATAAAATATTATCAAAATGCTTATCTTCAGCACGTATTACGAATGAATGAACAGCGCATACCAAGAAGAATGTATAATTATAAACCAAAAGGGAGAAGGATGTTGGGAAGACCATTGAAGAGATGGAAGGACCAATTCGATCTATAATGAGACGGGAACAGGCCACAGGGCTTAATCCTTCTTGTTGATGGTGATGATGATGAAGCATGTCATTCGGAGTATCGACATAAATTAAAGGGAAAAAATCTAACCAGATCACTCCAGTATATAATCTTGGCAAACGATGTAGTTCAGTTAGGTAGAAGCTCTAGAGGACTGACAGAGCCACTGGAACAAATGAGTGAACTTTCGAGACACCTGAGACTAGATGATTGGTGAAAGCGAGAAAGGAATATTTCAAGGAGTGATAGACCTAGAGGAAACAATTTGCGAAGAAAATAATTAATTTGGTGTCTATGACAATCTGAGGAACTATGGTCAGAGTGAAGATACTGGGATAATTTATTAGAAAGTTTAGGGCGAGGAACCAATTATAAGAGAGTTGAAAAATTACCTTACTAGCCTGATGATCGAAAAAATTTAAGTCAATGTTGAGATCAAAACATGTATTTAACAGGTAACACGTGGTTATATTATTTTAATAAGAGCCGTAATTCCTCCAGTCTCTTTAGAGGGCTTAAATTTACTGTATACTGCGTCATACTTCGGCCGATAGAGCTCTACGGTATGAAATATGGACACTAACCCAGCAAGATAAAAATAGATTCTGAGTGAGAAAGATAAATATATTACAAACAGTCTTTGGAGCGGTCTGTCTAAGAGGCGTGTGATATATCCAAACTGAAAAAAAGTGTTAAGTTGAAATTGATCTGGTTGAGGAGGTGAAATAAGGAGACTTCATTTCTTAGGCCATGTCATTAGCAAGGATGGAGAAAGATTCCCCAAGGAAAACATATTTATCAATATCCAAAAGTAATACAAAAGTAGATAGATTTGGGATATTACAGAAAATGTGCTGCAGAAGTTAAAAAAGTTAAGATTTGGAGGAGATGTGTTACGGAGAAGAATGTTTGGGCGGGAGCTGTAGGAAAGACCAAATCCCTGCATGGTCTTTAGCGCCAGAAGAATGAATGATTGAACTACATCAGCGGTCGACGAATAATTTATTTCTTATAAGGGGTTTATTCTACAAAATCATGAAACACGAATAGATAAATATAACTTATACAGGCCTATCTGTAAGGAAAATAATATAGAAAAATCAAGAGCTTCCACTAATAAAATAATAAAATATATAATGTTATATTTGTAACATAATTTATTTAAATGATATTTCTGTATTGGAATACAATAATTTACTATATATATATATATATATATATATATATATACACGAGATATTTCGGAATCCTTAAATTATGGAAACAAGAAGATACAGATGCCTCGAAGGAAAAAAGTAAACGACGAAGAATGTAGAAAATATATTTTCTTGTCTTTTACATTTGATTTTAAGCTACTGCGCATCCTTTCCCCTGGGGCACTTTACCCGTCTTTACCTCAGTGCTTTGTGGAAGTTATTTCTGTGTTAATGCTGCAGGAACCCGTTTTCCTAGCAGAAATGAATCTTTACTTTGTTCGGAGGTGCACATTTGCAACATGATACGTAATTTTCTCGTAAATATGATAATTTATCATCTCTCTCACAAGGGGGAGCGGCAATATAGAAAAGAAATGAACTGGAGCTAAAGTTTAGTACAACCCGCTCCATTATTTTCTCCTTCCCATGACGTCAGAGAGGTTTGTGACGTCATACAATTCGCTAGGGAATCGATTCTAGCAGTTTGAGGAAAGAGAAATTCTCCGACGGGTCTATGCAACCATTTCCCTCTATAAGTGTCAAATCCTTTTTATCATAAAGAACTCCGCTATTACGTTTTTGTGCCATTTTGCTTGCCCCTTAACATAGAACGACGCTGTACTGGATTCAAATAATAAGCCTTTCTTAAAGTCCTAGTTTAAAGAAAGATAATATTAATAATGATGATGAAGATGATTATAATAACTAAGTATGAAGCACAATCTTTTCATAAGGGAAAAATTACATAATTTACCCCTTGGCGTTAGGCCTTAGAAAGGCCTTGGTCTGAAATCCAGATATTGTCAGTATTAGAGGTGGACGATAATACAGTCAGTATAATGGTAATAATCGACCGCGGTGGACTAGTGGTTATGCTCTTTACCTCTGGTCCAGAGGGTCGCGGGTTCAAACCCGGCCGGGGTCGATTGATTTTTTTAGGATGGAAAAATCCAAGGAGCAAGTCCTCCGAGAGGGACTTCAAACCGTGGGTCCCGAGTCTGAAGATTTTCAGGCACGTAAAAGATCCTTAAACCTGAATGAAATGGCCTCTAAGAAAAATTTACCGAATTTTCCCGTCCTAGTACTACATTCGTTTCTTAGATGTCAGTATGAGGCGGAACGCTGACCACGGGCCACTCAAATGACATCTATACGAAAACAAGTGTAACTAAATTAGTATGGTTCAAATTCTTCCCTGTAGGGGGAGGACGCCTAAATCTCTGTTAAGGGAAATATGGGCTTACAAGATACAAGAAGATAATGGTGATATGAAGCTGGCATGTCGGGTCCCTCAAACCGTAGTAGAAAGAAAATTCAGTAACCAATCTAGTAAAGTAAAGTGATCCCACAACAGACCCGGAGGTCCTTGGGGTAGTAGGAGGTTAAGGTTCCCACTTTTTCTAGACAATCGGCACTTTATGTCAGCCGGGTTGTCAGCCCTGCGTGACGGCCGCCTTTACCCCCAGAATAAGCGTCTGGTACTCATTTCCGTTAGAGGCTGAGTCGACTCCAGGGCCATAGTGCCGCCAGAGGGCTTGGGTCAGTTTAAAAATCCTGACCCCAACGGGACTTGAACCCTCGACCCTCCGGCTTGTAGCTCAGTGCCTTAACCACTACGCTACGGCGTGCCCCTCAGTAACCAATCTAAAGGTCACAAGTTTCCATTTTCACAACAAACCTCAGCAGTATTAAAATTGAGACTTTTTAAGTTGTTTAAAGTATTCTATTACCGCTAAACTAGTTATTGCATCTCATGTTTCTTGTACATTTTTTTAATATATGCATTAGATAGAGAATGTTCTATCTTACAATTAAATTATATTGCTTGTGTACACATTATTAGTTTTAATTTTATATTTTAGTTATCACTAACATTAATATGGTATCGATTTTACTCATATATTACACAAATTTTAATTTTGTATTTAATATTACAGTTAACTAATTTGTTATATTATATAATCAATTGAGTTGGTGTTTACTTGATGAAAATCCATATTTATTAATTAAATAAAAATAAAACGTAGTTTTATTTGATTTTCATATATATTATATAATTCAGTGACAGCTGTTTCGGTACACTGTACCTTCTTCAGACATGTTAACAAATTATGAATTGTGTTCCAACTGATCTAAGCAACAATACAACAATATTTATTTAAAGTTTTAAATTTAACAAAGGGGATTCATTCAAATCAAGTTGAGAATTTAACAGTTTTTTACTACTTTTAAACTTATTAATTCTACAGCCTCCAAAAGATCTAACTTCTTACCCTTATCACAAATATGTAAAATTTCAAAATTTGGATCGAAACAATGATTAAATTGGAATAGGTGGTTAGCATAGTTTGAATTTTCTAAATTTCTGTTATATGCTCTCATGTGTTCCTTTATCCGAGATATAAAAGGTCTACCAGTTTGTCCTATATAGACACTGTCACATGTGCCACACTTCAATTTATATACACCTGATAATTTTTCTTTTTTTGTTTTGGTTTTACTGTTTTTTATTATATTTTGTAGAGTTTTATTAGTTTTAAATGCCACATTAATGTTCAACTTTTTGAAGTGTATAACATGTTATAACATAACATGTTTGTCCTTTAAGAAGATCAGCAAGAATATCAAAATTAGATAAAATAAAAAATAATACAATAAGATAAATAATAAATACATAAAAGGTTATTGCACAAGAGATTGAAGAAATCCAACTAAGATGGTATGGACATA
Source organism: Diploptera punctata (assembly GCA_030220185.1). Classification (NCBI taxonomy): domain Eukaryota; kingdom Metazoa; phylum Arthropoda; class Insecta; order Blattodea; family Blaberidae; genus Diploptera; species Diploptera punctata. Next base: position 377,670 of record JASPKZ010000017.1, read on the forward strand.
TAATGAGAAGAAGAGACACAGAAACAAAGAAGTATTGAAATGGATACCTCCTGGAAAAGGAAAACGTGCAAGACCAAAGCCAACATGGATAAAGGGAATGACAGAAGCAGACACGCAAGACCGAGAAGTGTGGAAGAAAAAAACTGTATATTTTGGTTGAGGATATCTGTGTAAATTACAGAAACAATCCTAAAAAAAAAAACAAAAGGTTTGTCCTGATGAGTGGAAGAGAAGGCCACCTGGCTGTAACTCTACCACGATAAATAAATATAATAAGAGTACTCAAGTCTCTAGGCTACGATGAGCAGGACATTTGGCACGAATGGGGAATGAAAGAGGGGCGTGAACATTTCTTGTAGGAAAATAAGAAGGAAACCGCCCAATAGAATGAAGTAGAAGATTAACATAAACATAATTTGGAGAAGATTAATTACATAGGGGATGATTGGAAAACATTAATTCGGGATAGGTATATTATGGAGAGCTTATGTCCGCGGACCGTCAACTTCCGGATTCGAATTGTGCCATTGAGTTAATTAGTTTATTTTTTTAGAAGCAGAGAACAGAAAGAGGAGATTTAAAATTCACAATTCCATGGGGGATTGGTCCACCGCTGTGGTCTCGAGGTAACTTGCTTCCTTCTAAGGCAGCGGGCCAGGGTTCGATTCCCGGTCGGGACAGGCTCCTGGGTGAGGTTTTTTTTAGAAGTTTTTCCTCACCTGTAAGACTAATGTCAGGAAGCTTAGGGCCCAACGGTCCCCGGAAACCATCTGACCAACAACATCATCCTTATCATTATCATCTTCATCCTTCACCCGTGTGGAAAGAAACGGGAAGCTACCACATCTATAATTCTCTAGTAAAGTTGCAAAGCATAGCATGAAAATGCTATGATTGCAGTGAAAGACCTGCTCTCGGGCAGAATTACTATAGAATGGAGGATTGAACTCAGGTCTTCGGAGTGGAAATGAGAAATTCTACCGACCGTGTCAGTGCAGTTGACTTGGCTAAAATCTGTAGTTTTAGTACCGAAGTCTTTCCTCTGGGTATTTAAATAAGAAAGGAGTTTATATTCGTAAGACTTACAAATTTGCAGTCTAACTACTGAATTGAAATGAAATTCGCATTCTAGTGGAAGATATTTTATTTATGTTTCCTACAATAATCGAAACTAACATATTCTTTTTGTGAATGGTGCTTGTTTTCTAGTCACTGTCTAACATAATTTTTTTTTCAAGTTCTCTTTGCTCTCAATTTGAATTGAGGAGACTTCTTTGTTACCGATTTCCTTCCCTTTTTCCGATTTCAACTAAATTATTTATATAACAAAATAAAAATGTATAATGTATAATGTTATGGCGGTTCCCACAATATTGTATGGATGTGAAACTTGGGCTCCAGTGAAAAGACAGAAGGATAGAATACAGACGGCAGAGATGCGGTTCCTAAGACAAGTAAAAGGATGTACAAGACTTGATAGAATAAGAAATGAGGATATAAGAGAAGAATTGAAAGTACAGCCTTTATTGGATAAAGTCACGAATTACAGACAGAAATGGATTGATCACATGGATGGAATGAACAAGGAGAGATATCCATTGTTAGCCAGAAATTATCAAGCAAGAGGAAGGCGTGATGTTGGAAGACCTAGAAGACGTTGGGCTGATGCAATATGAAGTCGGAACGGGCAATTGCCTAATCCTTGGAGTGATGATGATGATGATGATGATTATTTATATAACACTGAATTTTTATATTATTTTACGTAAACTCCTTGGATTTTCATTCAAGAGTACACATGGCCACATTGCCAAAATGGCGAAACTTTAACATATTGAATGTCAAAAAATACAATTTAAAATGCTATGTGAAAAAAATGAAAGCTGCAAAGCGGGCCACAAATCTAGATTTTTATTTACAACATTTCTGCCTTCGCAGGTTACATTTCGACAAATAATATCACATAAAGTATGTATTTAACCTATATAAATAGAGATTATTAGATATTCAATAGTAGATCATATAAGATACAAGCAACTAAATTGATATTTGCATGTGTGACGAATACAAGAAGAAAGGTTACCCAGAAAAACATTGGAATGGTGTCCATCTGGAAGATGAAGGAAAGTAAGACCTCGAGACTCATGGATGCAAGAAATAAGAACTGGAATGAGAACAAGAGTACTAGTGGAAATTGAGTGGAGGGATAGAGACGAGTGGAGAAGAAAAATAAAACTTTAGGCACAGAAAGAAGCGTAAACATTGAAAATCTGTATATAAATAAATACAAAATAAATAGAGAACATTTTCTTGTAACACAGGGAATTACATGAATTTACTTACAAATACAATTATTTACCTTTGTAGTAATTCCGCTAAACAAAAGACAGCGATCAATCTGGGGTGTAAATCGGTCCAATTAAAACCACAGATACTAGTAAAAGTGATAAAACAAGACAACGAACATTCCCAAATTGATCTCGAACGTATTTTAATCTTGAACAGAGCATAATCATGGTGATGATCACATCAAAGTTTTTTTTGTATAATGCCACCAGGTTATCTTTTATGACATTTCTGGCTTTCTCTCCTGGCATTGCCAGAATTGCAATCCATTTCTTAGGTTGGGACACCTGGAAGGCGGAGTTACGTTACCCCGATGATATGATGAGTGATAAATGATAATGAAGCGCCAGGAGAGTTCTTAACCTAAACTTAACCTAAATTCTAGACCATAGGTAACCACAGGAATAATTTCCTTTAAGAAAAAGTTCCTATGGTCTGACCGGGAATCGAACCAGTAGTCAATAACGCTGTCCACTAGCCCATGAGACTGGTGTGATCACATCGAAGTAAAAACACTAGTTTTGCCCTTAAACAGGGCATCATCAGGGTGATCACATTAAAATAAAAATACTGGGCGAAATTTCGGTATGTGCCTTGTCTTGTTCATCACTTTTACTGGTTTATGTGGTTTTACGTGGGCAGATTTTTATCCCTGGTTGATTGCTTATTATTTTAGCGGAATTACTACTAAGGTAATTTGTTTTATTTTATGTATAGTGAATTTCCGCAAAGTTATGCCTGACTCCATTAATTATAAAATTACTTAGAAAGATTTGTTTATGTTTTGTTATCTCATGTTATTTTTACAGAATAAAACTTATCTTTAACAGCTCATATCGTCTCAACGCAGTTCACACTTGGGCATGAAAGGATCAAACATTTTGCTTAAACGTCTCATATTTCTGGGATGAGGTTCTTTTACGTAACGTAGGCTAAATCTAGACTTGGAATCCGCAAATTTAGTTCCCTTTGGAAGGGATTCATATTTAATAATTTTACGTCCGAGTTTGAACCAACAAGCCTTGGAACCAAAGTTGAGCACGGTAACAACTAATCCATCGGGATTGTTATTTGTGAATGTATTAAGAAAATTACTTATGAACATAATTTATATTATCGAACCAAAAATACAAAACTAATAAATGAATTTTAAGGGGAAGAACGTATTGTAATGACAAAGATTATATGCAACACTTATTTAGAGGTGATGGGTCTGCATTTAATGCTTCGGGATAGGGTGGTATATATATATATATATATGTTATAATTAAATGTTTAACATTGAGCAATGCAAGCTTAATATGGTATGATAAGAAAAATAAATGCCTGGACGGGGTTCGAACCCGGATCTCTGAGTCTGTACCTCAGCGTGATATCCATTATACTACCAGGTGAATCCAATTCAAACACTTATTTTTCTTATATATGTATTATACTCTCCATTATTACTAGATGTCGCGAGAACACTGTCTTCACTGCCATCTAGTAGCTGACTATAACAAGTAAGCAAATTAAAGAGAATATTTATTTTTACTTTATAGCAGTGACGCTTTATAGATGTTATAATTAAATGTTAATTATAACATCTATAAAGCGTCACTGCTATAAAGTAAAAATAAATATTCTCTTTAATTTGCTTACTTGTTATAGTCAGCTACTAGATGGCAGTGAAGACAGTGTTCTCGCGACATCTAGTAATAATGGAGAGTATAATACATATATAAGAAAAATAAGTGTTTGAATTGGATTCGCCTGGTAGTGTAATGGATATCACGCTGAGGTACAGACTCAGAGATCCGGGTTCGAATCCCGTCCAGGCATTTATTTTTCTTATCATACTATATATATATATATATATATAATACATACATACATATACTCGGACAAACGGATCTGTGCCCCTATAGCGCTTGTATCAATCTTAAAAAAGTACCTGTCAATACTCACACAATTTCACTGCTCTCCCCTCCCACTACGTCAAACAGCAGCCACAATAACTTACCGAGTAGGGAAGTTGCCAAATTTCCCCCTGTGTCATGGCTCTTGAATATTGATTAATGCAAAGTTGGAATCGAGTTGACAACATCGGAGTGCAAGTGCAAGAGATGGATAGAAAAGAGAGAGAGATAGGAATGCCGGGAGGGAAATGATTTGCCGAAGCAGAGAATAAAGTAGGATTTAATTCGCTTGTCTTACGGGGGCACAGATCCGTTGGACAGACAATCGAGTAATATTAACATTGCTTACATTAAAATGAGTCACTACACTCAACATTTTTTTTTATGTTGGTGAAAGTTGCGGTATGCAATAGTGTTTGAGAACTATAATAGTTCATTTTCCACACTCATAACATAAGCTGTCTCGGTATAGGCGCGGCTGCCCGAAACGAAATCCTAGGTTCGAATGGATTTAAGAGGGGATTAGTAACGGGTCATTCCGAGATTTTTTGTGTTTTCTTCGGAGTTCTCCCATTTCCGGAATTTCAACCCACCAATAATCTGAATTCTCTCTTCCGTCCCATTCATGTCATTTAATTTATCATTCATTCATTTCATATCATCCTTCACCTCATCTCAATTAGGAAAAAAAGTTTGCTTAGCACCCTTAGCTGATGAAAATATGTAATTGAGGAGAGCTCCACAAAAGTGCTGCCTCATGATTCTGAGTCTGAGCAATAAAAATGGAAGAAAGGGGCCAACAGGAGGGTTGTATTTCCGCCTCCTGGCCACGGGTTCAACCTATAAATGACGGCATGGGTCATGAGGGAAGAATCTGGTGTGGGGCCTCAAAGACAACCTACAGTTCACCAAATGGTAATATCGCCATAGCGAAGACTTCATTCCATTCATCCATAATATGCTGGGATAGCGCAATATAACTTTCAGATCGCCCAGTCCGAATAAACAAGTAAATAACTAAAAAACTAATCACGTAAACATTCAATACGTCTAAAATATATTGTAAATCACCGTTGACTTATGTAGTAAAGCATTAAAATAAGTAGGCCTACCTGATATATCAGTCGTCCTCAACTAAAATGGATTTATGTTTCAAAACTTAACGTAGTATTCTACCAAATGACATGCCGAAGATGGAATATGTTTCATAAAGGCCTATATGGTTTTAACCACTTGAAATTTTTTTAAAACATAAATCCATTTTAGTTGGGGATGACTGATATATCACGTACTTATTTTAATATTTTATGACGTAAATATAGGGGCACGCCGTAGCGTAGTGGTCAAGGCACTGAGCTACAAGCCGGAGGGTCAAGGGTTGAAGTCCCGTTGGAGTCAGGATTTTTAAACTGACCCAAACCCTCTGGCGGCACTATGGCCTGGGGTCGACTCAGCCTCTAACGGAAATGAGTACCAGACGCTTGTTCTGGGGGTAAAGGCGGCCGTCACGCAGGGCTGACAACCCGGCTGACATAAAGTGCCGATTGTCTAGAAAAAGTGGGAGCCTTAACCTCCTACTACCCCAAGGGTCTCCGGGTCTGTTGTGGGATCACTTTTTATGACGTAAATATATAAAATTACTCATAGTATATATATATATATATATATATATATATATATATATATATATATTCTCCATCATTATTACAAAATGTAGAGAGAACTCGGTTTTCACTGCCACCTGGTAGCCACTGTAACATGTAAGCAAATTAAAGAGAATATCTTTACTTTATAGCAGTGACGCTTTATCGATGTTATAATTAAATTTTTGAATTTAATTATAACTATATAATATATATATATATATATATATATATCCAACCATAGTAATTCTGCCCGAAGGCAGGTCCTTCACTGCAATCATAGCATTTTCATGCTATGCTTGCAGCTTTACTAGGGAATTGTGTAGGTGTGGTAGCTTCCCGTTGCTTTCCACATCTGTGAAGGATGATGATGATGATGATAATGATAAGGGTGTTGATGATGATGATGATGATGGCCATATGATTTCGGGGACCGTTTGGGCCTTAACGTTTTCCTGACATTTGTCTTACAGGTGAGGAAAACCCCGATAAAAACCTCACCCAGAAAAACTGCCCCGACTGGGGATCGAACCCGGGCCCGCTGCGTGACAAGGCAGCACGCTACCTCGAGACCGCAGCGGTGGACATATATATATATATATATATATATATATATATATATATATACCGGTATATAATTTTCATTTCATCGACTCTTTTTTCCGGCAGCCAAGGTGTACATTAAACTAATCTGTTTTGATTCTATCTGACATGAAATTAATTAGGCCTTCCTATGTTCGTTCAAGGGTTTTTTTTAAATATGGAAATAAAAGATTGCATCTCATTACTAAAATACTGACGAGTTAAGTTTATTTTTATACCCGAGTAGAACATTTAGATAAGGTAAACCGATTAGCTAGAATGTGTCATTTCTATTTCTGAACAACACATCAGAAAATACATTTGACAGAATGCGTAGTCACAACTAAATAAAATGGCAATACTTTAGAACTTACGCTCGACCTAACACGACAAACTCATTTGTTCTAACAAATGACTACCGAAAATATTTTTCAACATAAATTATATTTCGATCGGCTACTATATTATTTTATTGCTATTATTATTATCATTATTTATATATTATTATTATTATTATTATTATTATTATTATTATTATTATTATTATTCAACAAGGGTGCAGTCTATCACCAATTTTATTTAATATTTATGTAGAATTCACATTAATGAAATGGAAACAAAGCTTCAAAGGTACGGGTATCCCAATAGGCAACAGATTTTTGCTGACATTACAATTTGCTGATGATCAACTGGTTTTAGCGCAAGTCAAATTTGATATGGAATTCATGATAATAAAGTTGAAAAACACATATGAATCATGGGGTCTCACAGTAAATTTACAAAAAACAGAATATCTGGCAGTAAATAGCAATGAAAGAGAAAATTTAATATTGGAGGAAGGAATCCAAATAAAGCAAGTGAAACAAACTAAATATTTGGGAATAATTATGGATAACATTGAAGGTATAGGCAAAGAGAATATCAAAAATAGAATTGAATTGAGTAGCAAAATAATATCATCGTTAAATTCCATATGGTGGGATAAGCATATTTGGAAATACACAAAAAATATACTGGTAAAACATTGGTGGAATCTTTTGCAGTGTATGGAAGTGAGGTATGGACAATCAATAAGTACTACAAGAATAGACTAATAGCTCTAAATGGATTATTTACCCAGAAGTGCCAGAGAGTCAAAATTAGAACATGTCACAAATAAGGAAATTAGAAATAAAATGGAAGCAGAAGAAAGCATAATTGAAAGAATTGAGGAGAAGGAATTAAAGTGGTTAGGACATGTTTTAAGAATGGAAGATGAGCGATGGTCAAAGCAACTATATCAATGCCATCCGACCAGAAGCAGGAAGAGAGGGAGACCGAAGTTAACATTGAAGGAAAATATGAAGACATTAATGCAAGCAAGAGGGTTAAGCATTGAAGATACCCAAGCTAATACGATTTGGAGGTACGGGAAGACGGCAGCTGCTGTAAAAACCCGAAGATAGATAGAGATTATTATTATTATTATTATTATTATTATTATTATTATTAAATCGACCACGGTGTGCTAGTATTTATGTTCATTGCCTCTAGTTCCGAGGAATCCGGATTCAAACCCGGCCTGGTCCATGGATTTTTTTGGATGGAAAAATCCAAGGAACATGTCCTCTTGGAGAGACTTTAAGCCATGGTCCCGAGTGTGAAGATTTTCAGGCTCGTAAAAGAAACACAAGCCTGAATAAAAGTTCCTCTGTACATAATTAACAAAATTTACAAACCGTTTCGCATCCAGTAATATCTTAGTTACCCACTAGATGTCTCATCGAGGCGCTAGGCCGACCACTTATCACTCTCTAACATCTATGGGTAAATGTGAGTAGCTAAATTAACTTGGCCAATAAGTTCCCATTATGGAGTGCCCTAATCCTGGCACGGGGAAGTATTTGTACTTTTAAGCCCATGTTTTCCCTTAACAGAGATATAGGCGCTCTCCCCCTATAGGGAAAAATTTCAACCATACTAATTTAGTTACACTTGTTTTCGTATAGATGTCATTTGAGTGGTCCGTGGTCAGCGTTCCGCCTCATACTGACATCTATGAAACCAAGGTAGTACTAGGACGGGAAATTGCGGTAAATGTTGCTTAGAGGCCTTTTCATTCAGGCTTAAGGATCTTTTACGAGTATGAAAATCTTCAAACTCGGGATCCACGGCTTAAAGTCCCTCCCGGAGGACTTGCTCCTTGGATTTTTCATCCTAGAAAATCTCATCGACGCCTGCAGGATTTGAACCCGCGGACCCTCGGGACCAGAGGTAAGAACCATAACCACTAGTCCACCGCGGCCGACTTCTTATGTATATATTCTCCATTATTACGAGATGTTGCGAGAACTCGGTCTTCACTGCCATCTGGTAGCCACTGTAGCAAGGAAGCAAATTAAAGAGACTATTTAACTCATGCCCAAAATGGGAGTCAATGGCCAATCACGTTACTATGATTTTTTATTTACAACCAATCACAGTCGTGTTTCGCCTAGAATTTACCAACTAAAGTTTATCATAATAAAGACAGCACCCCCTTTTTAACATTCTGAATAGGTCACAGCATTATTTTGCAGTGACTGACTCACTAAGATATACGGCTACCAGATTGTATATATAGTGCATGAATGGCAACACATACCGCATGCGGGAGTTAATATAAAAAAAAATTGTAGCATATGCTTATACCCCCATAAAAAGAAACCCCTGTTTGAACTTTCTTAAATGTATCTTTTCCCAGAAAAATAGAATTGTCATTTTTACATCATAATACATCAGAAATGAGTTAATATACAGTTTGATGTGTTTCATTTTATCTCCACTAGGGTCCATTCTTACAATATTGTGTTCCTTTGACAATAAATAATATGATCTGGTTGCAGTGACGAACGAAAGAAGCAAATGAAGCGTACCAACCATTTCTCATTTGTTTTCAAACATCGCCCTTTACATTAAATATATAAATACTTTAAAATAACTATTTAAATAATGATTTGTGAATAAACAGCTTAATTTTATTTGTTAAATAATCGTAACAAATGCCGCTCTTGATTTCCAAATTCTCTAAATAAATTCACTCCTCACTTCGTGAGTCGTGAATTTATCGATAATTTGGAAAACACTCGTGGCATTACTCATGAATATTTTTACTTTATAGCAGTGACGCTTTATCAATGTTATGATTATTTTTTTTAATTTAATTATAACTTTATATATATATATATATATATATATATATATATATATATAATTTTCATTTCATTGACTATTTTTTCCGGCAGCCAAGGTGTACATTAAACTAATCTGTTTTGATTCTATCTGACATTAAATTAATTAGGCCTTCCTATGTTCGTTCAACAGTTTTTTTTAATCTGGAAATAAAATATTGCGTCTCATTACTAAAATACTGAGGAGTATGTTTATTTTTATACCCGAGTAGAACATTCAGATAAGGTAAACCGATTATCTAGAATGTGTAATTTCTCTTTCTGAACAACACATCAGAAAATACAACATTTGACAGAATGCATGTTCACAACTTAATAAAATGACAATACTTTAGAACTTACGCTCGACCCAACACGACAAACTCATTTGTTCAAACAAATTACTACTGAAAATATTTTCCACCATAAATTATGTTTCGATCGGCTACATTCTTCTTTAATATGTCTACCTTGACATTCTGAAGAATAATTTTATTCATAGCACTGTATCTATATTATTATGTTGATTATGATTATTGTTACTATTATCATTATTATATTATTATTATTATTATTATTATTATTATTATTAAGTCGACCACGGTGGGCTAGTAGTTATGTTCATTGCTTCTAGTTCCGCTGAATGCGGGTTCAAATCCGGCCTGGTACATGGATTTTTTTGGATGAAAAAATCCAAGGAACATGTCCTCTGGGAGAGACTTTAAGCCATGGTCCCGAGTGTGTGAAGATTTTCAGGCTCGTAAAAGAAACACAAGCCTGAATAAAAGTACCTTTGTATAAAATTTACAGACCGTTTTCCATCCAGTAATATCTTAGTTATCCACTAGGTGTCTCATCGAGGCGCTAGGCCGACCACTTAATACTCTCTGACGTCTATGGGTAAATGAGCGTAACTATATTAACTTTCCCAATTAGTTCCCATTAGGGAGCGCCCTAATCCCGGCACGGGGAAATAAAGGGCTTAAGAATGATTATTATTATTATTATTATTATTATTATTATTATTATTATTATTATTATCAGCTTCGGTGGTGTAAAGATCTTTGTCTGTGGTACCGATGTTCGCGGGTTCAAACCTGTTCCGAGTAGATGGATTTTTTAGTGTGGAAAAATGCAAGGAATAAGAGCAACCCGAAATATGTTGAAATATTCAATTACATCCAGGGATTCACCTATGATTAACTGAATATTCTCCATAATTCAATACCACAGAAGAAAAACAAGAAGTATCATAAAATAACGAAAAAAAATAGTTTTAAAAAACTAAAACAACACGCTTCATTAGAAAAACGAACTAAAAAATGAAAAATAATATTAATTTACAACACGCTTGGGATAAAATTAAAGTGGTCAACAAAACATCATCTCCAACACATCTAGAATAGAACTAGAATTATCTAAAAATAATAATTTTACCATTAAAAGCGTGAAATGCTTTTTATGGCTTGTATGTTTTTTCTTAGAGACTTTACATTTACCAATATATGTTTATTATCAAATATATTAATTGATATAGAGCACCCCACGCTTTTGATGGTAAAATTATTATTTTTTTAGATAACTTTAGTTTTATTCTAGATGTGTTGGAGATGATTTGTTTGTTGGCCACTTTAATTTTATCCCATGCGTGTTAGAAATTAAAATTATTTTTCATTTTTCAGTTCAGTTTTCTAATAAAGCGTGGTGTTTTAGTTTTTTAAATTATTATTTTTTTATTTTTCAGTTTGGGTTTCAAATAAAGCGTGTTCTTTTAGTTTTTTAAACTATTATTTATTTTTTACTTTTTAGTTTGGTTTTCTAATAAAGCGTGTTGTTTTAGTTTTTTAACTGCTATTTTTTATTTTTAGTTTGTCATAAACCGTAATCCCATGAAAATTTAATAGCTTATGATATTTTTAGTGTCTAGCCACGAATATAATTATATTTTTTTAAAATTATTATCATCTAACATTATTATAATATTTTTGAATATTTTAATAGAGATAAATAGTTGCAGTTAATCGTATCCTTCTCATATTTTTTTATAAATTACAATGTGGTAAGTTTACAAAATTGTCATTAATATTTTACAGAATAAGATAAAAATGTAAATATCTTTAAATTCGATACTATTGTAGAATAAGCTAAAAGTAATACTCTTTTAAAAAATAAATCTCCGGGCCGGATTTGAACCAGCGGCCTATGGATTACTGAAATTATATACCACTACAGTCCACCGCTCTTCCAACTGAGCTAACAGAGGATATAATATTAATTTCTTACAACGATGGACTAAAAAGTCGGTAAGTCCGCAAGCTATTGTAACGGTCTTTATTTTTTTTATGTCCTGATGATCCTGGCCAGGATCTTAGAAACAAATTATGAAATTATTGTATTGCCATTGGTCCTTTACAAGTATACAAAGTTTAAAGTTGATCCAATGTTTCTAAGTGGGTGAAAATCGTGTTGAAAAATTCCGTTACATAGACAGATACAGGTCAAGCTAATATAAAGCGTGTAAAAAAGAGATAACTCTGAAATCTGATGCATTTTTTAAAATATCTTAATTGACAGTGAGAAACATTGGTAAAACATGAAATGTCCCAGTGAAATCAATGTTTCAATAATGCTATATCGGAAAAACAAGGAGTCTTCTAATATTAAAATTACGTTTTCTGAAATCTTGATTTCTGTAACATTCCTTTTTTTCCTGTAATCTTAAATTGTTATTATCTTTATTAATTTGTATTTTATTCTGTTCCATACATCATATTTCATATCGCGTATGTTTATAAAATGAAACAAGTTACGTAAATAAGTGTAGGCTAACAATAATTGTCATCATGCCTTCTTCGGAAAATTGATTGATGTTACCATAATCGTAATAGCAATTATATTTAAGAGTCCAATCACTGTGAACTGCTTGTTCACTTAATAATCCTAAAACGCGATGTGATCTTAAAATAAAAAAAATAAGAATTAAAATTCCCAAAGAAGGAAATGAAGTTGGTTACACTGAATAACTTCACTTTTTTTGTTCCTCATAAAAATGTGTACTTTAATGTAATATATATTTGATGCAATTTTATGTTTATACAAAATACTATAGGGGAACGTAGATGTCTTATACCCAGTGGCCTGGGTTCTAATACTGGTCCCAACAGGTTTCTTGGGTGAGGTTTACTTTTGTGATTTTTCTCACTTTTAAGACTAATATCACGAAACATCATATTCATCCATATAATATTCGTCTAGAATAACAGAAACAGAGACTAATTGTTGCTTTTAATTACACTGGTCAACATTATTTTGTCTCATGAGTACCAATAGTTGTACTTGCAGTTTTTTATTGTGTTTTCAAATATGTATTCGGAATTTCTCCATCATCCACAGTTTTTTAATTAATTTTCAATTAATGGATTTAAATAATTATTTTTTAATAAACTTTTTTCGTCCATTTGTCCATTGAGCGATGAGCACGGGAGACACTTTCATCAAGAGATTTCACTTATGGAAAAGAGATATCAAGGCAAATGGAATCCTAATATGCTGGCCGATTATTATTGGACCATCAAGAGGGATATTCACAGGCGAAAATCGTCATTTCTTACTTTGTAGGTGAGTCTGAATGTTCGAATATTGTGTAGTTACGAATGTAGAAAATATTGAAGTGTTTGAAATTATAAATGCCTCTCTCTCTCGGAAACCTTGCGTGAGGGAGAAAAACTAATATCATATTTGAATTCAGGAGAAAAAATACTATCACAATCACATATTTTTCTGAAGCAAAAAAAAAAACGTTTATTTTTTGTTGCTCAGTGTAATTATAAAACCCGATATGATATTCATGTTAAAGCGTTTGTATTATTAATCAATATCCAAATAATGCGAACCTTAATTCACTTTCCGATCTGTTAGGTTTTAGTTACAATACATTTTAGGTACATTAATTCACAATATGCTTAATTTGTAGAGTTATAAATCAATAATATTGTAATGTAATATAAGTGACTTAATTAATAATCTAAAACATAACTCAAAGTATCTTAAAAAATGTAATAGAGAAAGTTATACAGCTTCTTATAGCAGCAATTCTTATATGAAGTATTTGTCAAAGATAATTGAAACATATTTTGGCAATATTAACTAATTTAATAATAAATTCATGTCTTCGGAATTCAAACGCGTGTCATTCAAATAACAGGTGTGATACAGTCTGGCTGGAGTTCTTGTAAATACAGATATCTCTACCTATTTTGAACCATTCCAAATAAGATATAAATTCACCATAACCAGTCAGAAATTGCCTTAATAGAAAATTTGGTTCAATGTGTTTGCACTTTAATCGGCCAAATATTGCTGGGAAAAATAATGTTCTTGTCTGTGCACCATTACTAGCATTATAAAATGCTTTAAATAAAACAAAGCGTGTTTAAAATTCCCTAAGAAGTAAATGACGTTTATTACACTGATTTACGTCACTTTTTTCTATCTCTTAAAAAACCACAGACGAGATATAACCAAAAAAAAACAGTTCAAACGTCTCAACATTCAATTGAAGAGAACATACATCTGAGGAAAATGCGAATAGCGTAAATTTTAAAGTTTATTTACTTTTACAAATAATCATATTTCAATGAATATAAAAGTGACATTTAGATTTATCTACATTCAAAGTGACAAAAAGTAAAAATTTATAAGTAAAAAAAGCATGAGTTCCAGTTGATCAATTTTATAAGGGACATTGCATTGGCTGGAAAAGCTTTCATTAAAATCCTTTGTAACTGCGTGAAGCAATATCGCATTTTGATTCCATTTGTGTTTGGCTCTTGTGAAAACAGCTACTGAACCATACGTATTTGCAATGTCTGCATTCAGGCGGATTTGACAAGAGCTCTCTAGCGGCGGTTTATGGAATTAAGAGCTCACCAATGCGTACCAATGTGCAATGCATCTCTCCATTTCCTGATATTCAATATTTTTATACAAAACACTCAATTTTTTACTCCTAATTTTCTCAATTTTATTTAACTTTCTCTTATTCCGGGTATGAATTATAACAAAAAATGAAAGTGCATTCAGTGACACCTGAATTAAATATTGAGTGGTGTCTACAACTTATAGTGGTTTGAATATAACACCATTAGAGAAATGCTGCTGTTATTTGATTTAATGTTTGTTCAGATATACTTGAGAAATTATTAATGAAATCATGCTTTGATTATTTTTATATTTAAATACATTTTCCTTCGCTGCAAAGTAACTGATATATATACTATGTTCAAATATAAATTTATTAAACTCGATCTACATCCATCCATAGTAATTCTGCCCGAGGGCAGGCATTTCACTGCAATCATAGCATTTTTCATGCTATGCTTTGCAGCTTTACTAGGGAATTATAAGTATGGTAGCTTCCCGTTTCTTTCCACACCGGTGAAGGAGGATGATGATGATGATGATGATAAAGATAAGGATGATGGTGATGGCCAGATGATTTTCGAGGACCGTTGGGCCCTAAGCTTCCTGACATTTTGTCTTACAGGTGAGGAACAACCCCGAAAAAAGCCTCACCTAGGAGCCTATCCCGATCGGGAATCTAACCCGGACCCGCTCCGTGACAAGGCAGCACGATACCTCGAGACCACAGCGGTGGACCGATATTAGTATATAATCAATTAAACTTAACCCTTTAGTACGTCGGAGGATAGATTTTGCCAGCTAATTTGTATTATTTTATTGTTCAACTTAAAATACTTACTTACTTACTCACTGGCACTATCGAACCCTTAGGTTCATGGCCGCGCGGACATAAGCTCTCCATATTCCTTATCCTGAGCTAATGCCTTCCAATCATTCCCTGTATAATCTACTTCCCTCAAATCACCCTCAAAAGTAACTTTAAATATATAGAGTTTACCAACGTTTTGTAAGGAACTTTATAGGTCATATTTCCGAAAACATCAATGTTTTCTAACTGATGGTCTTTTTTGTTAATTGTTGACGGTTTATATCTGAAGCCATACTGGCCCTATTCATTTTTACGATACACGAATTAAGAAATGGTGAATATAATGAAATGAGTCCTGGTAATAAAATTCCAAAAAAATATTTGCTTGACGGCTATGGAAAAAAACTCGGTAAAATTGGCAAGCACTGGGTTCGAATTTGCGATCTATCGAACACGTCTCAATTGTTTGAGTAAACTAGCTCTATGCTTGTTAATATTGTTAATGGTAAATTGTATTCCCCTGAGCACTACATATTCGGTGAAACGTAAATTATATAATATTACTCGTACTATAAATTAAAACGTGCACTGTATATGGAAAATCAGAGTTAATTTGATGCTGAAACACAAAATAAATGTAACTGTGCCAGGTTCGATGGGCGTGGTTTATGATGGAGTTTAATTTCGTAAAAAGGGAAGAGAAACATGCCACCAAAGCTTTTTATTATATGGCTTACTAGTTACGACACTAAATGACACTGGAAGTTTCCTAACAATAAATCATATTCTTGCTAGACAGGGGCATGTGTCTTTTTTTCACAGGGTCTCTCAACTGTTAATAGTAAATTGTTTATTTTTTAATTGTTATGCTATTATTGTGATAAAACTGTTTGATGTGATTTTATATTGTAATTAAAATTTTGACATTGAGCAATGCAAGCTTAATATGACATGATAAAAGAATAAATACTTGAACGAGACTTGACCACGGACCTCTGGATTGATACCTCAGTGCGCTCCCGATTACGCTACCGAGCAAGTCTAGTACAAACATTCATTTTTCTTACATTTTTTTTCTCATTTTTACGAGATGTAGTGGGAACTCGGTTTCCACTGCCATCTAGCAGCTCCTATCACAAATAAGCAAATGTCAAAAAATTAATTATAATATCGATAAAACGTCACTGCTATAAAGTAAAAATATTCTCTTTAATTTGCTTATTTGTGATAGGAGCAGGTAGATGGCAGTGGGGACCGAGTTCCCACTACATCTCGTGATAATGAGAATATATATATATATATATATATATATTATATATATATATATATATATATATACGTATATATATATATGGCATTAATAATTCTTATATATATATATATATATATATATATATATATATAAGCATTATTAATGTTTGTACTAGGCTTGCTCGGTAGCGCACTGGGGTATCAATCGAGAGGTCCGGGTTCAAGTCCCGCCCAAGCATTTATTTTTCTTATCATGTCATATATATATATATATATAATAATAATAATAATAATAATGATTTATTTTAGCTGGCATATATATATATATATAATATATATATATATAAAGCGTCACTGCTATAAAGTAAAATAAATATTCTCTTTAATTTGCTTACTTGATATAGTCAGCTACTAGATGGCAGTGAAGACAGTGTTCTCGCGACATCTAGTAAAAATGGAGAGTATAATACATATATAAGAAAAATAAGTGTTTGAATTGGATTCGCCTGGTAGTGTAATGGATATCAGGTTGAGGTACAGACTCAGAGATCCGGGTTCGAATCCCGTCCAGGCATTTATTTTTCTTATCATACCATATTAAGCTTGCATTGCTCAATGTTAAAGATTTAATTATAACATCTATAAAGCGTCACTGCTATAAAGTAAAATAAATATTCTCTTTAATTTGCTTACTTGATATAGTCAGCTACTAGATGGCAGTGAAGACAGTGTTCTCGCGACATCTAGTAATAATGGAGAGTATAATACATATATAAGAAAAATAAGTGTTTGAATTGGATTCGCCTGGTAGTGTAATGGATATCACGCTGAGGTACAGACTCAGAGATCCGGGTTCGAATCCCGTCCAGGCATTTATTTTTCTTATCATACCATATATATATATATATATATATATATATATATATATATATATATATTATAACTATATTTTTGACATTTGGCAATAAATATATATATATATATATATACATACTATTATGTCATAAAAATGAAGACATCGTAGACGAATTACAGAGAGAAATTAATTACACTGAACTCATTGTAGTCATTGTTTATGCTGATGGTGGAAGCATATCATCTGAAAGGCCTATATTTTTAATGTTTGACGATATTGTATAAACAGAAGTTTGTTTTAGTTAAGGACGACTAATACAACAGGCACGAGTTTTATAATTTTAATATTTTATTGTTATCTTGTTGTATAGTTAGCAGATTTGTTTTATCTTTTAATTCAGAATTAAGGCTTCTTATAAATGTATATACTTTGTCTTGTCTTTGTCTGCTGTGTATCTATCCCAATGTTCTCTATTTAATTTTCTGGTACTTTTTTTAGTAATACTCTTGTTCTATTATATTATATTCTGTTTTTGTCATTTTTTAAAGTATTTTAAATAGACCTTTTTTATCTCTTACCAATTTCTGGAATCCGGGATCCAATTTTTTTAGTCCTTTGTTTCTTCCTCTTTCTTTGTTCCTAATACTTCGTATGCTATTTTATCTATGAGTCCATTTACACTTTTCCATTCTTCTTTAATTTCCTTTTTTAGTTCTTCCGCACTTGTATAACCTCTTAGCCTTCTTTGAAAAATAAAGACAGGAAAAACCCTATAATGAAGTTATACAAAATACTGACAGTTCCTATTATTATTTATGAATCCGAAACATGGACAGTGACAACACAACAATCTGCCAGAATACAAGCTGCTGAAATGCAATTCCTCAGACCAATAGCAGGATATCAAAGAACAGACAAAACACTCAACACAGAAATAAGACAACAACTAAAAATAGAGGAATTAAACACAACAATACTGAAATACAGAACAAACTGGAAAGAACACTTAGCAAGGATGATTGAGGAGAATTACCAAAAGCACAGCATTCAACTATTCACCACGTGGAAGAAGAAGTTTGGGAAGACCAAAGAAAAGATGGAACAAGCAGCAATTTGGAGCCGGAACGGACTAGTAAATAAGCCTAAACCGCGACAAAGAAGAAGAATATTGTTACCTTGTTGGTTATTTTTTAAAAGATGAGATTAAATTTACTGCTTAATTTTGTATGAAAAGGAGTAGGCCTACATCGGCTTCACTTACGTAAGCGTACAGCAAGCCACCATTATTCAACTAGCAGAAAAAAAATGTTCTTTAGCATCATCCAGTGAAAGATTTGTTGTACCCGTGACTCTAGGGTTTCATGTATCACTGAATGCTCAACTCTGAGGGACGGTAGTTGCGAGTATGTTGTATTTATATAATATTCGTAAAATGAACGGAATGTTAGAGACAAAATACCGGGAACCAGATCCAACGACCAGGCATTCCCCGCTAATCCAACCGATAAATAATCTCAACGTACAGTGAATTACTGTCGACACATTTTACGAAATAACTAATTATGTCTATGGCTTATAGAACCCCCAGTTTAAGTCTTCCAATGCTACCTATAGTCACCCGCTGTGGTCTCCAGGTAGCGTGCTGCCTTGCCACGCAGCGGGCCCAGGTTCGATCCCCGGTCGGGACAGTTTTTCTGGATGAGGTTTTTATCGAAGTTTTTCCTCACCTGTAAGACAAATGTCAGGAAACTTTAAGGACCAAACGGTCCCTGAAATCATATGGCTATCACCATCTTCTTCTTCCTTATCATTACCATCATCATCATCATCATCCTTCACCGGTATGGAAAGCGACGGGAAGCTACCACACCTATAATTCCCTAGTAAAGCTGTAAAGCATAGCATGAAAATGCTATGATTGCAGTGAAAGACTTGCCCTGGGGCAGAATTACTATGGATGGAATGCTACCTATCCGCAATCAACATAATTCCAATTCATAACACCGATATACATTTCTTAAGAAATATCGGAATTCTATATTTGAACATAATCGTGGTTTTTTTTACTTAAAAGAAGTGGGTAGTGATTTCTATATTATCAATGGATTTCAAGTTCAAAAATTTACTTCGATTTTTCTATACACGTTTTGGTCAAAGCGGAATGAAAAAATGGTCTGGTTATATACTGAAAATTTTACATTTAATGGTATAAAACTCTATCCACGTATCGCTTATTTGCGAGAAGAGTGACATAACTCAAAAAAATAGTTTTTCAGGAGATTCATTTAAAGGTTTGAAATCAGTAGAACTCTACCTCTTCTTGTCATAAATATCAAATCTATACCAACTCATTGTATACAATCGCTTATATCGTTCTTCCAGAATATAGAACTGAGATTTGTCTTCCATCTAGTGCCAGTAACTTAAAATTGCAATAACTCTTCTCGCAAATGAGCGAGATATCTAACTCGGAAGATAATATTTCAATTAGGTAATTTTTAAAATTATAATGTTAATATATAAACTAAGAAAACTACAGGTTTAGCTTTTAAAGGACTAGAAACAAATGGGCCGAAGTTGTTTGGGATGGGAAACCTGTTGAACAAGTGAACTTATTTACTTAATAGCTTTACGACCTTTTGAGTCTGGCCGTAGCCTCAATTGTTAGGAGGTTCTAGATAAACTAAAATAACACTGAGCAACAAAAAATAAACTTTTTTTTGTCTCAGAAAGAAAAATGTGTGATTCTGTTAGTATTTGTTCTCCTGAATTCACATATGATATTGGTTTTTCTCCATCACGCAAGGTTTCCGAGAGAGACATTTATAATTTCAAACACTTTAATATTTTCTACATTCGTAACTACACAATATTCGAACATTCGGACTCACCTAGAAAGTAAGAAATGACGATTTTCTGCCATATTTCGCCTGTGGAGCATCCCTCTTGAAGGTTCAACAATAATCGGCCAGCATATTAGGATTCCATTTGCCTTGATATATCTTTCTATAGCTGAAATCTCCTAATAAAAGTGTTCCTCGTTTTATTTTACAATGGACATATTGACGAAAAAACGTTTATTAAAAGATAATTATTTAAATCCATTAATTGAAATTCAAATAAAAAACTGTGGGTGATGGAGAAATTCTACTATGTCATTAATAATTTTTTTCTCGTTTTTTATATATCTTGTGCATATTATATATTTAATTCGTTAAACTTAGATTAATCAAAATACATTATAAATATTAATTGTATTGTATTTATAACATGTAATCGTTTATGAATATTGTAATTTAGATGTAAGTATACTTTTTTGTATTTTTTAAAATATGGTTGAGTGGCAGACAAGGCCTTAAGGCCTTAACTCTGCCATGTAAAATAAAGCTATTATTATTATTATTATTATTATTATTATTATTATTTTATTATTATTATTAAATTCCGAATACATATTTAAAAACACGATAAAAACTGTACAACTATTGGTATCATGAGACAAAAATCATGTTGACCAGTGTTATTTTAGAAGTAGCGTAAAGTTGTCTTCACTCTCGCCCATACGTAATCTATCGGGTTCATATCGGGTGTTATCGGACAGTGATCGAAGAGGTGGATATTATGTCTCACCAGAAACCATTTTTTAACCCGAAGAATATGGTGAATCCGATGGTTATTCTGTTGAAACACAGGCATTCATTCAGGATAGCGCTCCCGAGCGAAATGAACTAATAAATTATCCGAAATGTGTAGATAGGCTGATGTCTTGAACCTCCAGTGGATATGTTGTAAAACTCCTGCCGCATCAAACAACACTCACTCCCAACACAATATGCTTAGGCGACTAGACCTCGCAACCGTATCCACGTCATAATATCAGTAGCCGCCCACGTGATTTAAACAACACGATCGTGAGTTCGTATTCGAGACCGTTACTTCGTCGAAGAAATGTACATTGCTACAACCGAATTCCTCTCGGGTAGAAGCGAAGGCCAGATTCTCCACGATCTGCTCATCATCCTACCTAACCTTCCTGGCAAGTCGACCGGAAAATGAGGAGTCTTCTAGCCGTTGCTGCGGATCCCGGAAATTTGGACCTGATTATTAATTCAGGGGAAGATAGAAATGGGTGACGCCCAACTTTCACAATTAAACACGCGTCCTCTCTCCGATAATAAATCCGTGGCCTTTTTGGAATTACATTATTTCTTATTTCTCCTACTAGGCAAAATCGATTAGTCCACCTTCTTTCTGTAAATGCAGAAACTCCATGCTCTCTTCCTGTTGCGGCAGCAGAAAGGCAGGTAGATTTTGCTTGTCGGTCATTTTCGGCGATTATTATGAAAATAGACTGTACATGGGGAAGAAGTCTAATTGATGTATAGTTATGAACAATTTAAGAGATGTCACTACATTATTGTTGTGAATGTGCCTGTATACTACTTACGAATAGGATATGGAAAATAATTCTGCATTCTTTATAATAATAATAATAATAATAATAATAATAATAATAATAATATCTTTACATACAAAATTACGACACTATAACACTGTAATTAAATCAGAGTGCTTCTATGGAGCAGAAACATTAATTTTGAACAGAAAAAAAGATATCGAGAATATAGGGAAAAAATAATGCAAAATTATAAGAAAAGTTTCAGGTCCACAAGTCATAGGTGAAGCATTTAGACTTGAAAGTAAAAAAGGAAATAAAAATATATACAGACATTCATAGTGTTATTATAAAACGAAGGTTAAAATTTTATGGCCATATTAAACGAATGAACTCAAATAGGCTTACGAAAACAGAAGTAAAGCTCCAGTGGATACTATAAAGTGGATTGATAAAGTCAAAAAGGACTTAAAATTGGCAGGAATTACTAAAGAAGATTCCTAAACAGAGATATATTTAGAATTAAGGTGAATAAGTGGCAAGCTGACCAAGAGGACAAACCGAAGAAAAAAACTGGAACAACTTGGACAGATGATAGAAAACAAGCTCATAGCAAAATAATGAAAGAAATTTGGGCCCAAAGGAAACGCCTCTAAGTACTTTGCGTAGTCCTACATGGGCTCATGCGCAATAAAAAAATAATAATAATGGAAGTGCGCACAATGTGCATGTTTAATTTCTACAAAACTCGGTGAACGAGGTTGCTCTTTTTGTGCATGTCACAGCATGATATCTATCACACGAACCACTGCATAACTCACAAACAAAGTTTTCACTTGGTGAATAATACACTTTCATTGTACAGATCAGGTGATGAAAGCTGATCTAGATACAATGTGGCGAAGACGAAAGTTTACATTCATCCATTTAGACGTGGTCATTGCCTCCGTGGAATAAAACTCGTCCCATATCCACCTTTTCTTTTCTTGTAAATCGGCTAAATGTTGTTATTTGGTGGTAGAGGGCAGTAGAAGCTGGTATCGATGGTCCTCTATGTAGAAGGGTTCTCTCAACAATTCATAGTATAGTCTCGATTTAGTGTACTTGGATAGACAAAGAATCTTATATATATATTGTTTTGACGTTTTCAATGTCTTGAAGGTTCTTTTTCGATAGTTGTTACCAGATTATGTGTAAGACATATGTCATTATTGACGTGATTTTTGCTTTGAACAGCTTCAATAAGGTTGTTCAGGACAACTTATTTGCCAATTTGAGGCTTCTGCTGCTGCAATTTTGTCTTTCATGTGTCTGGAGTAGGTATTACCGTGGTCCGGAGTGTCATCCCTAGGTATTTGAAGCTGTTTTTCACTTTCAGCGGCTCTTGCCCCGTTACGTGGTAAATTCTATCGTTTATTGCTGTTCTTTCTCCTTTACGGAAAGTCGTAGGGACTTTTTTCTGTTTCTTTATTATGAAATCATTCTCTTCTACTCATCTTTATTATGCAAACATGTTATATTTAAAACTGAACATTAGCAGGATTCTGCATTTCATTCAGACATCTTAAATTTTGCATTTAGGAATGACATTACAGTCCATAGTTCTATGTATTCACTTCAGGTCTGCTACTGACTTTTTCCTATTTAATGTGTATTGTTTTATATATCTATCTCTCCATTCATAGTAATTCTGCTCGAGGACAGGTCTTTCACTGCAATCATAGCATTTTCATGCTATACCTTGCAGTTTTACTAGGGAATTATTGGTGTGGTAGCTTCCCGTTGCTTTCCATACCGGTGAAGGATGATGATGAAAATGATAAAGATGATTATGATGACCGGATGATTTTCGGGGACCGTTGGGCCCTACGCTTCCTGACATTTGTCTTATAGGTGAGCAAAAACCCCGAAAAAACCTCACCCAGAAGCTGTCCCGACCGGAAATCGAACCCGGGCCCGCTGCGTGACAAGACAGTACGCTACCTCGAGACCACAGCGGTGGACTTATAGTATATATATAATGCTGAGAATAATGTGTAGAGGGATAGCCTTTTGTAGAACAAAACCTGTTATAATTTTCTGGAACTATGTTGAGATATCTGCTTATTAAAGAAACTACTGCACGGGATTGGAATTGGAGACCAATGCAGTTTAGTATCTACCACTGTTCTTGCGTTAACCATCTATGCTATCGTATCTTTGATAACTTTGCCCGTGTTTCTTAATTTCTTATTAATATACAAATTACGCACGAGATTTAAATATTGCTTCGCATATCTTTGTTCAGTTGTCATAAATACTACATTCTACTTCCAACTAGAGAATAAAATAATAGAACAGGTGAGCAATTTTAATTACCTGGGATGCAATGTGTCATATAGAAAAAGTGAAGACATTGAAAACAAAATAAATAAATTCAATTATATGTGTCTCAAAGGAACTAGAAAGGAGACACTTTTAAAATTTTATAAAACAATGGCGGTTTCAACACTACTGTATGGATTGGAACACTGGGCCTTAACCAAAAATCAGGAACGAAGAATAGAAACGTCAGAAATGAGGTTTCTGAGGAGTGTGGCTGGCTACACAATAATGGATCAAAGGCGAAGTGAGGATATACGGAACGAACTGAATATATTCAAACTATAAGATAGAATTACACAATATAGAGATGAATGGATGGACCACATGAATAGAATGGATGACAATATAATTCCGAAATAGATTCTTCATTACAAACCACTAGGACGAAAAAATGTTGGAAGACCCAGTAAAAGATGGTGATACCAATTCTAACATGAGATCGGAAGAACAGACCTAAAGATTTAATCCTTGATGCTGATGATGATGATGATTACATTCTTCTGTACCTCGTAATCACTACATATTTCAGACTACTAACCAAATAAGCGAATTTAAGCTACTTAAATATTGGGTAGTCGTATGAATAAAGCTACGTATGCGCAGTGTGGAAGATGTGAGACTTCGAATATTTAAAACGCTGATTCTTTCTTAAGGGTACATAATTCTTAGAGAACAGTAGACTTAAAATTGAAGAGTAACACCAATTTCCTGTTTTAAGTCGGCATACATTTACGAAACAAAAAAAAAAGCATATGAATCAACCCCCGTAAATAAAGAGTAATGCGGTACAGTAGTAGGTTGAACATTACACAACCTAATGTAATAAGTTGCGACAACGAGCAGAGTCACGCTAGACAGATGAAATTGTTCATTTTGACCGGGAGTTGATAATGTAGTTAGCTAATTTACCACAGTAGTTCAGAGTTCCCGTGTCCCTAGCCACAAGAAGACATATCTTCCAGGCGGCACTACATTAACATATAAACTACACAATTCAATTCAATTAACGAACAACTATGAAATTCACAACATATGGACTTGCTTGTTATCAGTAGAAGCATAATTTTGCAATTTTAATTTATTATAGTCCATCGACCCAGAATACTTGTTACTCTTCTCATAGCATTCGTGTATTACCATGAAGACAGTCAGTTAGGAAAAAAATCTATTTGCACTAGATATAACATTTTCGAAAGAAAAAATGGATTTAGGGGAAATGAACATATAAGATCAAAAAATCATAATAGACAACAAACCTCTGAAACAATTAACAAATTTTAATTATTTGGTATGTAATTTTATTACCGACACAAAGACTGAAAGAGACATTCATTTGAAAGTGTCGAAATTTCTAATTATATGCGGAACCATACATAAAACATTAAAGAACAAAACAAGAAGAGATACTAGATTGAAGTTTTATAAAACATTGGCAGTTCCTGCTTTACTTTATGGGAGTAAAACTCGAATAATGTCCAAAAAAATTACAAAGTAGAATACAAAACGTGAACTTCCTTAGAAGAATAAAAGGCTGCACAAGATTTAATCCGATAAAGAATGAAGATATAAGAACAGTTTAAATATATATCCACTGAATGATAAAATCAAGGAATATAGAGATAAATGGTTAAGACGCGTAGAAAAAATGAATGTAACAAGATTACCTAAAACAACATTTAACTACAAGCCAAGAGGTTCAAGGTATTTAGGAAGGTCAGTGAAAAGATCGAAAGAACAACTGTGAGGCGGAACAGGCAATTTGCCTAGTCTGTGAAATTAAGAAGAAGAAGAAGAAGATAAAATTTTCGGTTTGCGGAAAAAATCTCGTAACCATAGATAATACTGCGCAGGACTCATTACATGTCCTACATATAGTTTTAAAAATCATAAATAGACTAATCCTGAAATCCATTAATATTAGAAAATGAAGCTTTACAGATGCGTTGAAATGCTAAAGCATAGCTGAGATAGGAATTTAGAAACGAATTTCTTAAACATTTTCAATTCTAGAAGTTTTGGGATTTTATGCCACCACGCCACCAACATAAATTGAAATAATCAAAAAGGAAAACAAACAATGTATTATTGCAGTATATACAAAATAACCTGAGAGAAATGCATTATGTTGATTCTTTTTCTAAAATACGTGAAAAAATGCCTTATAATGAAGTGAGAACTTGATATCAAAGTAATTTAAAATCAGCATATTTGCAATGTAAAATGTGTGTTCTATATTCAGACGACAACCCTTAAATTGTAGCAATAGAGAAACATTGTTGTATCCTAAACTTCTCTCAAAAAAGTTAAACTAGAAATACAGGATGCTGCAGAAACAATGACTCATTTTAAATTGCCCGCCATTATTGGACACGGCTTCCTAGAGAGTTGATATTGGTACCTATGCGTAGTGGAGTTCAAAGCATTGCCAGTCGGTATGGAGCGTTGGTCAAACGAACATCGTGCGTTTGCAATAGAAACTTTTTGCAAATGTGGTAACAGTACCGTACGGGCACAGTGTTTGTTCTGGCCACACTTTAACATTGGTCGGAATGATCAAGTTCCGCCTCCGAAGTCGATTACGAGGTGGGTCCAGCAGTTCAGAGCAACAGTATCTGCAACAAACACTAAGTCATCTGGTAGGACACTACGGTTCGTACACCGAACAACATTGCAAGAGTAACAACTGCTTTGGCAGTGTCAACTGACCATCCCGTTCGCCCGATTTATCGGCTTGTGATTTTTTTCTGTGGGGATTCTTAAAACCCAATGTGTATTCTAACGAGCCAACAAGTCTTGAAAACTTGAAAAATAACATTTACGCCTAAATCTAGGCCATAACAGGTAACACTCTTCATAATATAAGGTTATGGAGAATGTGCGTGTTCACCAACAATGGTGAACATCTAAAGGACATAATTTACAAAATGTGACATGTGTAATTAATGGTAGGATGTGTTCTTTCAAACAATGTACCCTAATATGTAGTTGTATTTCTTCATGCCAAAATAACATGTTTAAAATGGGTCATTGTTTCTACCGCACCTTGTATATAAAAAATATATTACTATTCAAGTTAAATAGATACGAAACTTGGTCTCTTACTTTAAGAGATAAAAAAGATTACGATTATTTGATAATAAAGATCTTAGGAAACATTTTGGACCAAAGAGAGAAGAACAGACAAATGAATGGAGAAGACTAGATATCAATGAATTATATGACCTTTATGTGAAACCAGATATTGATATTTGTAAAGTATGCTGGATAGTACCATGAGGTACGAATCGGGAATGAAAGAGGGACATGGAAATTTCTTGTAGGGAAACAGAGGGAAAGCACTCGGTAGGTAGAACAATACTGAGATGGGAGAGTAACATTAAACATAAGTAGAGGGAGATGAATTTAAAGGAGATAATTAGAAAACATTATCTTGGGATAGCTTGGAAAGCTTATGTCCACACGCAAATAGTGCCAATTATTTCGATATTTATCCTTTGTATTTCATGGCTCTGGAAACACAAACAAAACCATTGGGACTTAAAATTAATACAGACAATTCGAAATTTATGCCAAAATAACATGTTTAAAATGGGTCATTGTTTCTACCGCACCTTGTATATAAATAATATATTATGAAAGAAAAAATGGGTTCAAACAATCACACATTAAATATAGGAAATTACCCTTTTGAAAGAGGCCAAGAATTTGTGTTCCTTGCTTCATTATTAACATACGATAATTAATTAAATAATGAAGTACAAAGAAGAATTAATTCAGCCAACCATGCATATTATGCACTTTACCTATAACGAACAGAACAAAGCAACTAATTTATAAATCCACACTAGAAAGTATAATGGTATATGTATCGGAAGTTTGGACAATGACGTAACACATATCAACAGAATAACGTCAGTTGAAATGGATTTTTGGAGAAGAGCTGCCAGAAAATCTCGACTGGAAAAAATTAGAAATACAGAAATTAGAAAATGGATGAATGCAGAAAGAAATATAATGAATGAGATTGAAGACAAAAGGCTAAATGATATGGACACGTAAGAAGAATGCAGGATGGAACACTACCAAAGGCCGTCTATGCATGGAAAATTGAAAGAAGGAACAGAAAAGGAAGACCAAGAACAACCTGGAAGAACAGGATTCAAAATTCAATGAGGAAATTTGGAGTAAAATATGAAGACACAGAGGACAGAGAACGATGGAGAACTTTAATTAAGGGAATTTTGTGAATGCTTGTCGCAAACTGATAGTCTATTAGTCCGTAGTCATTTATATTTATTTATTTATATAAATTCATGTTAATTAGTAAGATTGGCTGAAGAAAGCTCTCAATGGTGAGGAAAATTCTCAAAATGAATGAATGACCTATAACGAACAAAATAATTTCAAAATATATTAAAATAAGCGTTTATAAAACTTCAGTTGGACCAATTCTAACATATGGCGCTGAGACAAGACATGGACTTTAAAAAAGAATATATATGATGACATAGCCATGTTTCAAAGAAACATTCTGAGCAGATTTTTAATCAAATGTGGAAGTTGAGAATCAACATTAAAAAATGCATGATAAAATTCCGTTGAGTTATTAGTCACACAATTAAAGTATAAAATTATAAAATAGTTACCTAAACTTAAAAATTATTAATTACACTGGTCAACTGTGGTTTTGTTGCTCTTGATATCAGATTAATTTCGGATATATTTATGCCCACAATTCATGAAACTATCAATGATTTTGGAAGATTTGCTCTGGTTTTTTAATTTTTTTTTCATTTTACACCACAAATATCGGAAAATATGAAAACATAACAGATATATTTATAATTTCAATTGTTGTTTTGAAAAATTAGTATGCACTATCGTAAATAGAAAGACAAAATATCGAAAACCCATGTTATACTTCAGTGAAACGCCTTTTATAAGATTTTCTTCTATAATTTTTTAGAGGACAATCTCTTTTTAAAGACCAGCATTAATCTGCCATTATGTGACGGTCCCATCTACCCTGATACCTTTCCTCCTTTGCGTTTAGATCCTTGTGAAAGCGCGCTCCCTGTTCGTCGCTATAATTTCCTAAATTATCCGGAAATCTATCCAGGTGACTGTAGAAAAAGTGTAACTTTATACTCATATTTGCTCCCAGAATCTTGAAGCTTATCAACAGGTGTTGCACAATTTCTTTATAATTTGGTGCTTTATAGTTACCTAGGAAATTTTCTATTACCAATACAAAACCCTTCCAAGCTTCACTTTCCGGAACATTCATAACCTTGATAAAATTTGCATCTTTCATCAATTGCCGAATTTGAGGACCATCAAACATTACGCCTTTTAACTTTTACATACCGAGGTTAAGAAATGTTCTACAAATGTATTTGAAACATTTTCCTTCCTTGTCCAACGCTTTGTCGGAATTGTTTTATCATATCCAGATGCACGTCGTGTCAAATAACTATGATCACTGCCGATGTGCGGAGTGAGGGGTGTGAGAGTGGTGATCACGTGATGTTTGTATACGCAAAAAAATGCGCATAAATCAAATCATGACTGGAAACATACATTTTATTAGTAAGAAGCCGTTTACTGTTTAAGTAATAAGATAGCAAAAAACATAAAAACTAGAGCACATTCAGCACTTTTATGAATATATTCATAAACTGTGCACTTGAAAACATAGAAATTCACTGAGATATCCAGGGCAACCATTTTTTTTGGTAGAGCTGTGTTATCTGTAGTATGGATAACGCCACATACACAGGAAAAGAAACATCAAAGTTACCCAATATATTAAATAAAGCTGACAAAAACATAAAAATAGCATACAAAACTCATAACAAATTAAATAACATAATAAGCAATAACATCGAAGAAAATGACAGTTTCAATAGTAACGGAGTATATAAATTGACGTGTAAAGATCGTAACAAATTGTACATAGGAAGAACAAACAAAAGTTTTAATATTAGATTTAAAGAACATTTTCGAGACTTTATTCACGCAGAAGGAAGATTTAGCTATGCAAAACACGTTACCCATGCAGAACATCGTATGTTAAATATTGAAAGCACCCAAACAATACTGCACAGAGAAAATAATCCAGCTAAGAAAAACTTACTGAAGGAGATATAAATTCTGAAGACAGTTAACAACGACCATCTGATAAATGAAAACGCACCCAGTGCGTGTAATCCCCTCTACTAGACTTTCAGTGAAACACCAGTATTGAATCAGGGGTCAACAGATAATACTTCAGCTGATGATTAGACAGTCCCGAAAGTGCTACAGATAATTAATAATTTTTACGTTGAGGAGACGGACCTTTTAGGCAACTATTTTATAGGTTTATACTTTAATTTTATAAGAGGAGAAGCAGGTGTAACAGTGAATTGTATGAACTGTACAAAGAAGTAGACATAAAAACATGTTTCACTCTGTCAAGGTTGAGATGGCTGAGGCATGTGAATCGAATTGAGGTTAATAAATAACTCACTGGCACTATGAAACCCGTAGGTTCATGGCTGCGCGGATATAAGCTCTCCATACAACCCTATCCTGACATGTTTTCCAATCATTCCCTGTATAATCTACTTTCCTCAAATCATAGTTAATATTATTCTCCCACTTCATTCTTGGTCTACAGACTGTTTTTTTTCCCTATGGTTTTCCTACAAGAAACTTCCATGTATGTCTTTCATTCCCCATTCGTGACACATGTCCTGCCCATCGCAGTCTACGAGACTTAACTGTTCTTATTATATCTGGCTTCCTATAAAGACCATCTATTTCACTGTTATGTAGTAGTCTTCTCCATTTACCTGTCTGTTCACCTCTCTTTGGTCTAAACATTTTCCTACGAACTTTATTCTCAAATACTCGTAATCTCCTTTTCTCCCTTAATGTAAGAGTCCATGTTTTGCATCCATATAATATAAATGGTAGAATAATAGTTTTATATATTTTCAGTTTAACGTTTTTTGAAAGAGTTGGGACGTCAAGAGTTCCTGTAATTTGTAATAGCTTGCATTTCTAGAACTGAGCCTATGTATAATTTCTTTGTGCATCTCATTCCTATTTGTGATTATTGTTTCTAGGTATTTGAATTAATCGAGGTTAATAGGAAAGTTAAATCAATGTTTTATATATATCAAGCGGGAATAAGATCAAGGGTCGACCGAGATCAAGACGATTGGCCTGTGTGTGGCGTGATCTGCAGAGGGCAAAAATATAAAATGGAGACAGCTGTCGAGGGACAGGGATGAATGAAACAGGACCATACGGGACGCTAGGGACAACCTGACTGTTGTGCTAATTAAAAAGAAGAATCATTTGTGTTATGTTAATTTCTGAGAAACAAAGAAATATGGCATGTGCCATTTTAACTTTAACCAGTCCATTTTTTTTTGTATGGTATGTTCAAAATGTAGGACCTGAATATAAGACACAATGCCACCAAATATCTCTGAAAAAATGAGGCGTGCTAAGTTACTCAGATATGCAAGACGAGCTGGATTATTGGATTATCTAATGGAATTCCTTGAGAAAGTTTGCAACATGCTGGCTTGCCATCTCATAGAATCAACTGGTTGTAATTTCGCCCCTTTACGTGCTTCCCAAACTAAAAGCGCCTTCTCTTCACTCCATCATTCAGGCACTTTAAATAAATACAAGTTACCAATATAACAAATTGGATATTCTATTTTCAAAAACCCAAGACACTTACACTCGTTTCGTCTCTTCGAGAGATACAGGATAAAACTAATATAGAGTGTAACAGAAAATACTTCAAGATGTTGTAAAGCATTCCCTCTACCTCAACATATGAAGGATGCAGAAATATACATTTTTTTCTTACGTGTGAGTGTCAACGGATTATACTGTTTTCATTATTACACATAAAAATTCGCAAGAAACTACAGTCTGATAATGAGAACCTCGTCATTCCATGCCATCTGTAAATTTCTATTATATTAATCATGAAATGAAATTGTAATATAGTTACGAGTCATTGAATTATTTACGGATTAAAAGACTCAAGTGAAATATTTTGCTGGATTATTTCTCCAGAAACATGACATTTGACACATTAAGTTTTGCAGATGATGTAGCATCAGTCGCGCCATTAGAGGACGAATTACAATATTCAGAATATAATTTTAACAAGATAAGAATCAATATAATATGAAAATTAATACTAAAAATAGCTTGTCATGGAAAATACCCTGTACGTACCAAAATTTGTATAATTAAAAAAATACTGAAAAGAGTTAATTAACTTACTTATCTCGGATATACGCCTACAGTAACATATTTATATCAAGTAGACATATAAAATAAAAAACGTTAATTTTAATAAAATCGTGGGAATAATAATTTCAGAAATGAAATCTTCACAAGTCCAGAGAGTTACTAGGTACAGTTATACAAAACCTTAGCAAGACTTGCATTTTGCTGCGGCAGTGAGAAAAGGACAGGGGAGCAGGACAACTTCTAGTGAGTTTCATGAGATATACAGCAGGGTACACAAAGTGGGATTACAAATGCATTAATGATGTCTTGAAGGAACTATGCTAGGAACCAGTCATTAAGTACACACAAAAATATAAGAAGAACTGGAAGAATCATTTGGGACGAATGAGTTCAGATAGAATACCCAAAGCTATGTTTCATTATTGTTTAACAGGAAGGATACCTTTGTATCTGCATATTCACCGATATAATATATATTTGTGTGTGTGTCCATCCATCCATGCTATGCTTTGCAGCTTTACTAGGAAATTATGGGTGTGGTAGCTTCCCGTTGCTTTCCACACCGGTGAAGAATGGTGATAATAATGATATGGATGATGGTGATGGCCGTATGATTTTCGGGGACCGTTGGGCCCTAAGCTTCCTGAAATTTGTCTTACAGATGAGGAAAACCCCCGAAAAAAAGTCACCAGGAGCCTGTCCCAACCGGGAATCGAACCCGGACCCGCTGCGTGACAAGGCAACACGCTACCTCGAGACCACAGCGGTAGACATATATATATATATATATATATATATATATATATATATATATATCCTTTCCTTTTTACACACTACATATAATAATAATAATAATAATAATAATAATAATAATAATTATAGTAATATAATTGTCAACTTCTGTAGTCTCTGGGTAGCGTCTCTGCCTCATAGGATCCCAGGGGTTTGATCCCCCGTCAGGAGAGGATTCCTAACTGATGTTTTTCATTTCGGAGTTTTTCATTCCGCTCTTACTCACGCTGGGAGTCCATCTGCTCCATACAATGAGTTGACATTGCTGAATTCTGATTTCGATTTCTGATGCCTTGCAGTTAAAAAGGTAGTTAAGATTTTGGACATGGACTTGATACATCATAACGCTTCTCTGGGAGAAATTTCAAAGTAGATTTCGGCTTGCAATGGTTCATAGTTCCCTTGTTAGTACTGAAGATAGGAAGTTCCTCACAAAACCTATGGCATGGATACAGAATTCGATAAAATCGAACGGATATCCAAAGAGTTAAAATTTTTCATTAAAATTCCAATCTACGGGCATATTTTAGTTTAATGTTTGAAAATTCTACGCTCTGATGAAATCCTACTTCTATAATTACTATTTCACATGAGAATTAGTATGTTTTATTATTATTACAACCGTTGTCAGAAACACGAGCTGTATTCTCTCAATAACAGAAACTGTAAACAATGTAAATGAAATGTGAAAACGCTTTGAGTGTTTTATTTCACATTTCCCATGTTTGTTCGTTCTGCTGTTACATCACACACAGACAAATGACTCCTCCTCCTCATGTTTGTAACAACAATCTAAAACAAAGTATTTAAATACATTATAATTCGTTACATATAATAATGTATTCAAATACTTTGTTTATAGACTGGATATTTGCCCTTAACTTTCAAATTTCATATACTATTCTTTCCAGTCACTGATTTCAATATAATGATTTATTATATAATATTTTTAATTCTATATTCATTTATACTAGTGGTCGGCCAGCAGTCGAAATTCAACCACAGTTCAATCAATAATTGTTTTAAGTTTGTCACAAATACATCATTATGCATTAATTTATTTTAAAAAAATACGAACGATAGAAAATATGTGGTGTAGCTTGGCCAAGCCATATTTAAAAAACAATAACGCGATATTTGACATTGGTATAATATTTATACTATTTAAATTAGCATTTGGCTATTATTATGTACGGGAATGTGTATCCCTTCTTCTTTGTCTCTCACTCCAAACCGTCAATGTTCTATGTCGAGACATAATGGAATATGTAAATATATAAAAAAATGTAATGAATTTCTGAAACCAACATTAGACAGGGTTTAATTTAAATTTAAATAATATGTAATCACTTTTTTTAAACCGCTAATAAGAAAACACCAATAATAAATACGCAAGTGTAAGCCAATTCACATTGCTGCTGCACAATTTTCTTTTTGCAACAATGCTCTTTCAGTATGAACGTAAACAAATGAATGAGTAATACATATAAATTCCTTTGAGACAATTTATTTTATTTTCTTTAAGTTAATTTGTTTGTAACACATATTAATCATAAATTTTTATTTTTCTGTACTCCTTCCCTATATGAACTTCAATTATGCCAAATATCACACTCCTCTGTGCGCACAATGCGCTTAAAAAGGGGTACAAAGTTTTTTCTTCGCGTATAAATATATAGATTAGTTGATGGATTTATTGTACAATGAGAGTCTATTGTTTATCATAGTATTGTTGTTTGCCAAACGGCATATGTTTTACAAATTATAGGCTATAAAATAAGTCTCAAAACAATTTTAATTTTGCCCAACTCCGTAGTCTCGAGTACATGCCACCTTGTCACGCAGAGGATCCGAGTTCGATCCACGATCGGGACTACTTTCCAGGATGAGGCTTATTTCGGGGTTTTTCCTCACATGTAAGACAAATTTCAGGAAACGTTACGGCCCAAACAGTCCCCAAACACACTCATCATCATCATCATTACCATATTCGCCTCATTACATTAAGTTTAGTTAAGGACTCTCCTGGCGCATCATTACCTTCATCACCTTTCATATCATCGGGAAAGCGTAATTCCGCTTTCTTAGGTGCCCCAACCTCAGAAGTTGCTAAGTACGCCATGCCAGGAGCAAACATATGAAATGCCGTAATGACAACCTGGTGACATTGAATAAACACAATTCAATTATGTTTTAATGCTGATGATAAACTTGTAGACGAAGCTGTAAGGAAATAAACAAGAGTACTTTCTGCATTTCGTCGAAATATTATAAATACTATCAGGTCCTGCAACAATAGGAATATAACTGCTACCTTTAAGTGATTTGTATTAGATAAAATACGAATAAATATAAAATTTTATAGGAAGGCAGCATATAATTCAATTAAGAGGGCAGAGTTGCTGAACTTCGGAATTCCTAAAAAGTTAGCCTTATTCGAATTGTGCCGCCGCGATAACCACGCTACTGCGCCACCATTTGTGCCGGATCGTGTTTTGTTTCTGTTGCTTCTATTAGCGTAGATCTGATTACCTCCAAGGTTATTAATCACAAAATTACTTGCCCCGGGCCCATAGGAGGCAAGGATTGATTCATCTTTCTTTCCTAGGCGTTTTAGCATAAATCCAAAATAGTTCTCAAAACAACAGAGTGGCTTAAAATAAGTGTTTTCACAATAATTATAAATCCATCAGGAAAGCTAGACAGAAAAATAAGGGAGCTGGAATGTTCTGCTAACTGAGTGAGTTTCCGTATAGGGTATCTAAACAGCTACGTGCACATAAATCATTAGAACATTAATTTATAAAAAGGATATTTAATGTAAACAAGTAGTCTGAAGTAAAAACATAACCAAGATAAACATTTGATCATTCAAAGAAATATAAAGTGAATAAATAAATGATAATACTTCTACAGGACAAAGAACCACATCATACCACATACCACACTCATGCTAGAGTCCAAGCCAGGGTGGCTTCTTCCCCGGTCTTCAGGACCAACATAAACTCCGCCACTTCGCGGCTCCAGACGACATTGTCCACTTATAAGTCCAATCCCATCCCGGAATGGATAGATGATGAATAATGAATGAATGAATGATAACGTTCTCGCTGTGCATAACGTATTTGAAGGCTCCGAGGTAGAGGGGAGATGCGCCGTAGGAACAGCGCACCAGGAGAGGTAAAGAGGGAGAGTGGGGGTAGATGCAGAGAGAAAGGAATATTGGCATAGTTCATGAATCTCACAGTCTAGGGAGGATAACGACGCTGCAGTAATGAGCCGAAAAACGCACTTTCGGTTCAGAATGTCTAAATGACACAGAGTAGGATGCGGATATGCAAACCGTTTTCAGATACATTTCAAATTCACAGCGGTTTAAAGCAAGGAGATGCACTATCTTCACCACTATTCAATTTTGTACTAAAGCTTGCAATCAAATCATTAGAAAATAAAAGTTGTACTATAAAAAATGTATTAATAAGCTGTGATTACAAGCTGATGATGTAGTATAACACTGGTCGACAAGGTTTTCTTCACGAGAAATATGATCAGTGAATCTAGTGCATTTTCCATATTGAATTCAGATATGTGGTCAGAATTTTTCCATCAGGCACAGTTTTTTTTTTGTGACAGCCACTTTTTTAAAATTGATTTTAGCATCCTCTTTAACCTGTCATAGGAACCTTTACCTTATATGTAGCGATTTATTTAAGCTGTATTTTGGGCTGTGTCTGATGAGCACGGTGAGCGTTTTCCACAATAGAAAAGAGGTACCAAGGCAAGTGGAGTTCCAATATGCTGGCTGACTACTGTTGGACCAAGAAGAGAGATGTTCCAGACGCAAAATAAACCCGACAATCACTATGTATCACTTTCTAGGTAAGTCAGAATGAGTTAGAGTTAGATGGGTTTTATTAAAAATTATTTAAAAAATGTAAATGATTATAACAGAAAACTCTTGCCTGATAGGAAAAAACTGAAATGTTATTTAAATTTAGGATGAAAAATACTTCTAAAATCTCTAATTTTTAATCTTGTGAAAGAAAAAAGTTCATTTTTGTCGACCCGTGTTATTATACGATAGCGAGGATATACTAAGAACCAACACGCACATTCTACTGAGTTACATTAAGGAATTGGGGCTAGAAGCAAACATAAAAAAAATAAATATATTGTCAAACAAATAAATGCATTATACACCGTGTCCTATTCAAACATCCCACATTTTAATTATTCATAACTCTCAAAGTATGCGGAATTATGAAATGAGGTTGGTATTAAAAGAAAGAGAAATTCAAAGAATGTTTGTTTTTATTGTTGCAGTTAATTCATCTGTCGCATATTGGACAATAATGACATAAAACAAAATGGCAAGCACAAACTGTTTTCTGGTATACAGAGACGAAGTCAAAAATTACAGTGCAAAGAAATTACCGGAGAGAATAAGGAGGAAATGCACCTGATGGGAAGACCATTAAGGCTTAGGTTGAGACGTTTCTGGCGACTAGAAGCGTTGAAAGAATCAGGAGGTGCTCGTACAAGTGTTTCAGAAGAAAAAATTGAAGAAATGGTGCACATATAGAGGTGGTCTAATGTGTGGAAATGAACATTTTTTGAGTTTCTGTTTCGTTTAATACCGACCTCATTTCATAATTCCGCATACATTGTTAATTATGATTAATTAAAATGTGGGAGATTTAAATGGGACACCCTTATAATGGAAATGGAGAGTTAGTAACAAGTAAGGGAAATATTGAAGGGATAGTAGAATTCAAATATCTATAAAAATCGTTAAAAACTGGAATGAAATGCAGAAAGAAATTAAATATATTCCCATATCTGGAAATGCATTCTATAATGCCCATGCGGGGACTCTTTTATCCTAACATAGGCTCGCTATATCAAAAAAAATGTTAAACTGAAAATAAACTGTTATTCTCCTAGTTGTATTATATAAATGCGAAATATCGATTTTTATTTTGAAGGAGGGGAAAAGGTTACGAGTATTTGAGAATAAAGTTAAGGTAGGAAGCCTTGGCGCAGAGCTACGGGACTTGCGCCGGTTCGAGTCTCCATGGGGGAAGAAATTTTCTCATGGTATTTCGGCCAGTATGGGACCGGTGCCCATCCAGCATCGTGAGGCAATTGGGTAGCTACAATAAGTAGCGGCTCCAGGTTGAGGAACCAGCTATAACGGCTGGGGGACTCGACATGCTAACCACATGTCACCCCTACACTGGTTGTTGATCATCTACCTCTGTGATTGACACATGTGGATGTGAAGGGCCAGCAGCCGGCTGGTAAAAGAGCAACCGCTGAAAATGGAAAGACCCTCAATCGGAATTGGAGGAAAATTTCCGGACCAAAGAGAGAGACGAACAAGCAGGTAAATAGAGAAGATAACATAACAGTGAACTACATGATCCTTATGGGAAATCACATATAAAAAGAATAGTTAAGTCTCATAGACTGCAATGGACAGGACATTTGGCACAAATGGGACACCAGATAGAGGCTTGGAAACTGCTTGTAGGAACGCCAGAGAGAGAGAGCGAGAGAGAGAGAGAGAAAGCATTAGGAGAACAAGAATGAGGTGGAAGGATGACTTAATCATTAACCATTAATCATTAACGTAAATTATACAGGGGATTACAGGACGGCGTTATTTCAGGATAGAGATACATGGAGAGCTCATATCCTCGCGACGATGAACCTACGAGTTCGATAGTGCCAGTACGTTAGTTAGTTAACAAATTTAATAATCATATTGTTTTTTCAATGAATAAGTATTTTAAAATATGAACACAACTTTTAAACTAACGTGTTTTAATAAAAACAATGTACTTATTAATAATTTATTTTTATATTCATTTATATCAGTTAATGTTCATTGAAATTGAATTATTTGTAAATATATATCCCTTTCCTTGCACCCGTCATCCAACTGAAGTTTGTAGGGAAATAAGTTCATTTATCAGCCTTGGGAGATATATTTTAGTCACTTGTTTTTGCAGAACAACGTGATACCCTGCTTTCGATAGCGTGATTGGAAAAAATATTATTAAATAAATGTATTTCTCTCCCAAATTATTTAATAATTCCCTTAACGGAAAAATATAGAAATATAGGTAACGTATTCCTTATTCTGTAATTAACTTATAAATATTAAAATACAAACCACATTAGATAATATTTGTTGCATGAATGAAGCATGGAATCTACAATTTAAATATTTTCTAAAGGTCAAGGAAAATAAAGTATTTTTTTATGAAATACACATGAACTGTTTGTTTTTCATCTTTTCTTCTGTTTGATTTTTAAAAGTGTTTTATTTCTTGAAAGAAAGCGGGCTCTAGTACATTACATATCTCACTCCTTTATTCTTCCCTTAGGAACGAGAGAGGGGTTTGAATGTTTCTCTTTATTCCTTTTCAACCCTCCGAGATATTTTCTTTATTTTCAAACTACCCTCGTCTCCTACTTTCATTTTCTACTCTTAGTTTAATCTCTTTTTGATTTTTAAATGTAGAGAAATGAAAATATTACTTCCTTTTATGTCTGAAATACATTTTAAATTCAGATTCAAACAACAGTTTGCCTAGACGTCCTCTCTTGCCCATCCAGTATTAAAACTACAGTTTCGTTACAATGACGCTGTTCATTTTTTTTCCGAACGCTTCATTGCATTTATCAGAGTTCTTACTTAGGATGGTCCACCGCTGTGGTCTCGGGGTAGCGCGCTGCCTTGTCACGCAGCGGGCTCGGGTTCGATCCCCGTTCGGGACAGTTTTTCTGGGTGA
The DNA here is from genome assembly GCA_030220185.1 of Diploptera punctata. Taxonomy (NCBI): domain Eukaryota; kingdom Metazoa; phylum Arthropoda; class Insecta; order Blattodea; family Blaberidae; genus Diploptera; species Diploptera punctata. Next base: position 417,785 of record JASPKZ010000017.1, read on the forward strand.
GGTTTTTATCGGGGTTTTTCCTCACCTGTAAGACAAATGTCAGGAAAACTTTAAGGCCCAAACGGTCCCCGAAATCATATGGCCATCGCAATCATCATAATTCATATTCATTTTAGGTTAAGCTTAGGATTATGGACTCTCCTGGCGCACCATTATCATCATCGTCATCCATCATATCATCGGGGCAACGTAACCCCGCCTTCCAGGCGCCGCAACCTCAGAAGTGGGTTACAATTACGCCATGCCAGGAGAGAAACCAGGAATGTCGAAAGACAAACCTGGGGCATTTGAAAAAAAAAATATTTTAGGACGTTAATGAAATATGACTTCACAGATGATTAACTTTATAATTTAGTAAATTTCATCATGATCATATTTTTATTCCTTCCAGCTTACCTTTTCATTTCCTGATAGTTCCGGTATCATATATATAGTTCAACTTCCAAAATAGTCTTCCTCGGAATTTATCATGCATTTATTAATATATTCCGTCGTATTCCGGAAAGGAGGTAAACTAGAGGCAAACGCGGAAATCTACTACAAAGGAAAACCACTGAGGAAAGTCAACACATAAATATCTAGGGATCACGATCCAAACAAATGGGAAATCATTCACATTACACATAAAAAGGAGACTGATAGAAGCAGTGAGGGCCATAAACGATATAAAGAACATACAAGCCCTTTCACTCGAAACAGCAATGAGACTATTCGAGGCCAAGATACTACCGGCGGCAACGTACGGACTGGAAATAATATGGGAACGGCTAACGGAGAGACAGCTGGAGAGCCTGGAAAATCTGAAAGCCAGATACCTAAAGAGAGTGATGGGGTTATCAAAATATATCCCATCCAGGCTGACATATGTGATGGCTCGAGAAACATTCCTGCTTCAAGACCTGATGCTGAAATTCTTGTTACCCACAACAGAGGCAGCAGCAAAGGTACTACACAACAGAAGGAGAAAACAAGACGAGATCTGGGACGAATTCTACTCCACAGAGGCGATGGCAAACAACAATTGGATGTCGGCGAACTACGAGCTGCGACACCTGGTGACCAGGATGGCGGTACACGGTTTCCACCACAGAATATGTACCAAGAAGACATATCACGTACCAGAAGACACATGTGTATGCGAGATGTGCAAGAAAAGATGTGACCGATACCACAGCACAGTGTGTAAAAACAGAAAGAAAACCATAAGTGAATATGCACGGGACAAATAAAAATACAAAACAATACACAATGTGTGAACATTCTCATTATTATTATTAATATATTACATAACCAGTCCACTACCGTGGTCACGAGGTAGCGTGTTGCCTTGTCACGCAACGGGCCCAGGTTCGATTACCGGTCGGGACAGGCTCCTGGGCGAAGTTTTTTCCGGGTTTTTTCCTCACCTGTAAGACAAATGTCAGAACGCTAAGGGCCCAACGGTCCCCGAAAATCATCCGGCCATCATCATCATCCTTATCATTATTATCATCATCCTTCACCGGCGTGGAAAGCAACGGGAAGCTATCACACAAATAATTCCCTAGTAAATATGCAAAGCATAACATGAAAATGCTATGACAGCAGTGAAAGATCTGTCCTCGGGTATACTTACTATGGATGGATCACATAACCATACTTTTATAACTACAAATATAATTCTCATGTATTATCGAAAAATATTTGTTATCATCGAAAAATCCGTTCCCTTTAATTTAAATACTGTAAAATGAATACAGTTAAATGAAAGAAGATATCTATATCACTTACTTTTTTTTGCCGATGATAGATAATTATAACCCAGGATGGAGAAGATGCAAATTGTATGTGTAATCAGTTGTCTACAACATATGAGAAGTGGGGTTTGAAAATCAAAAAAAGAAAACAGAGTATTTAACAAATGACCCAGATGAATTATACATTGATGGGGTAAAGGTAAAGAAAAGTGATAGTTTCTGTTATTTTGGATCAATTATAGAGAAAGATGGAACATCAAACAAAGAAATAGCAAAAATGATTAGTAATGGAAGAAAAACCATAGGAATGTTTAACTCTATACTATGGAGTAAAAACGTCATTAACAGAACAAAACAACTAATTCATAAATCCGTACTAGAAAGTATAATGTTATATAAATTGGAAGTTTGGACTATGACACAACATGTCTACAGAATAACTTTAGTTGAAATGGATTTTTGGAGAAGAGCTGCCAGAAAATCTCGACTGGAAAAATTAGAAATACAGAAATTAGAAAATGGATGAATGCAGATAGAAATATAATGGATGAGATTGAAGACAAAAGGCTAAAATGGTATGGACACGTAAGAAGAATGCAGGAGGAAGACTATCAAACGCCGTCTATGCATGGAAATTTGTAAGAAGGAACAGAAATGGAAGACCAAAAACAACCTGGAAGGACAACATTCAAAATTCAATGAGGACATTTGGAGTAACAGATGAAGACACAGAGGACAGAGAACGAAGGAGAACTTTAATTAAGGGAATTTTGTGAATTTTTGTCGCAAACTGAAGTCTATTAGTGCGTAGTCATTTATATTTATTCATTTGTTTAGTGCATGTTAATTACTAAGATTGGTTAGAGAAAACCCTCAATGATGAGGAAAATTCTCAAAATGAACGAATGAAAAAATTAATACGACTGTAAAACTTAAAAAAATTAATTACGTAATTTTAAAATTCTTTAGGATGTTGAAGTATGTTAAAAGACAAAAACCAGATAAGAACTGCAGAAATGAGATTCATGCGCCGAACTCGAAGATATACTTTACTTGGCCATCGGAGGAATGAATATATTTTAAAGAAACTCCACACGCAACCTTTAGAAGAAAATGTATCTACCTAAAGAGACAGATGGCTGCGACATGTTTTCCGAATGTCATCAACTAGGATTCCCAATGCAGTTCTTCGGTATCGCCTGCAAGGACGACGACTACGAGGAAGGCCATAAAAACGAGCTTTTAGACTCTGCATAGTTTAAACGAAAACAGGTCAGCATTGGCCTATATTCATTAATGGCGTATGATGATGAAGTATGTCTTTAATCAAAGTATTATCTCGTAATTTAAAAGAAAGAATAAAATAATTAGTTTTACTACCAAGTTGTTGAAACAGATTAATTCTGAACATGAACTTGGAGTAGAGACATGTGATGAGGTGTAGGGGAGGAATAGAATTCTTAATAAACATGAAACTGTTGCCACAAAGTCGGGTTAGAAGTAATAAATTTCCTAGAGTTTCTAACAAGTTTGCCAACTGCTCAATTACATTAATTTCCAATGTTGTGTGAAGTTAAGTTCACCGCAGTATTCTGGATTAGATATTCACTAGTTACTTCAAAGTCTATGTGTAAACTCACTACAAAAAATATTTCTATTCCTAGGTGTTCAGTCACTTCTTCAAATTATCCCTCATTTTTTATATACCTTCAAATAAATTTCTTCCATATTCTTACGTATTTCAATATTCGTCTCTAGAAAATATACTTTTTGATTAAGTTATTTTAGTACTTTTATATTAATAATTGTTATAACTTACTGAAATTTGTATGTCTATCTTTATCCAAACAAATATTTTTAGGTAAACATTCATCTCTATTTTTAATTAATAATTCAGAATTTAACATTATTAAGTCTCACTCCTACAAATTACTGGTTGTAAAATAATTAATTTTTCTCCAGAACTAAATTTCATCTATGTCATTAGTAATATATTTTTTCATTGTTCTATCTTGTAGAAATTATATTTCATTCGTTAAGTTTAGAATGAATGAAAATATAATATAAATAATAATTGTATTGTAGATATACAAAGTAATTAACTCCAAGCCCGACAGGCCTAGAAGCTCTTGGCATACCTGCCGACTGCTGGCCTCACGTCCACATATGTTAATCATAGAGGTAGACGTTCATAAGCAGTGTAGGGGTGACATGTGGTCGAAATATCGGGTACACTCATCCTCATGGTCACACACACATATACATAAACAATCACAAAAACACTCAGTCACATACACACACACTAACACACGTATACAAACAAACAAACAAAAGCACAGTTTCGTTTTTTATTCTGTGTAACAACTAACGCAATAATTTCGCATACCCGAAATGTATACTATTTATGATTTTCAATAAATACTAGATTGTAGATAGGGAAAGCAGCAGACCCGGGGATAAGGGCATTTTGCCCGAGGTAACCCGGGGGTGGTGGTGGATCTCAAAATGAAAAATAAATAATACCCTAGCCGTTATATCTGGTCTTCTCAACCTGGAGTCACTACTCATTGTAGCTATCCAAATGCCTCACGATGGTGGGTGGGAATCGGTCCCATACTGATCGAAATTTCGTGAGAAATTTTCCTCCCTTCATGTGGAATCGAACCAGCGCAAATTCCGTAGCTCTGCGCGAAGGCATCTTGCCTTAACCACTCCGCTACGGCGCGGGACTATACAAAGTAATAACTTACAGTCATTGAAATTTAGAAGAAAGACTATTCTTTTGCATTTTTGTTTTGTAATTTAGAAGTAAGACTATTCTTTTGCATTTTTCTAACCTTGTTGTGTGATAGACAAGGCCTTGAGGTCCTAATTCTGCGAGGTAAAATCAAATTATTATTATTATTATTATTATTATTCCGCTGTGATCTCGAGGTAGCGTGCTGCCTTGACACGCAGCGGGCCCGGGTTCGATTCCCGGTCGGGACAGGCTCCTGGGTGAGTTTTTTCGGGGTTTTTCCTCACCTGTAAGACAAATGTCAGTAAGCTTAGGGCCCAACGGTTCCCAAAAATCATCCGGCCATCATCATCATTCTTATCATTATCATAACCATCCTTCACCGGTGTGAAAAGCAACGGGAAGCTAGCAGACCTATAATTCCCTAGTAAAGCTGCAAAGCATAGCATGAAAATGCTATGATTGCAGTGAAGGACCTGCCCTCGGGCAGAATTACTATGGCTGGATTATTATTATTATTATTATTATTATTATTATTATTATTATTATTATTATTATTGAATATGTGTTACAAATTGATAGTCTCTAGTCATTGATGTAATTTTTAAAACTCATATTAATAATTAAGATTGATTGGAGAAAATCCCCAATGACGAGGAAAATTCTCAAAGTAAATGAAATTATTATATTATTTTTTTTAATTAGGAATATTCCACAATACAGTGTTTCTCCTTCTCTCCTTCAACTCAAAGTGATTTGTCACCAGAGGTTCCTGTCTAGAGCATCTTCTTCCCTCAGATCTCTAACTTCCATACTTCTCCTTACTCCATCCATCCAACGTTCTCTAGGTCTGTTTCTTCCACCTCTTCCATTAGCTTTCCAATTAAGGATCTTCCGTGGTATTTTCTCTTCTTTCATTCTTATGAGGTGTCCATACCATTTCAAACGTTTTTCTTTTATTTTTTCCAATATGTTTTTTTTTTCAACTTGCATAATATCCCTTATTGTGCTGTTTCTGACCTCATCCCTCCTTCTTCTTCTTCTTCTTCTTCTTCTTCTTCTTCTCTTCTTCTTATTATTATTATTATTATTATTATTATTATTATTATTATTATTATTATTGTTATGCGTCCCACGTGTAACAAGGTTGTGATGATATGTTGTTCTGGGGTCACCTTACAAATCTCGTGGTTGTTCATTGCTCTACGGTATCGGGACGACATTCTGAAACCTAAAGTGGGACCGCATCTTCAACATTTTGGTGAAAATGTGATCTTGATGGATGATAACTAGCATGCTAATCGTGCTGCTCTCGTGAGTATGTTCCTTGTGCGTGCTAGGATCATCATATGGAGTGGCCTGCCTGTTCCGTAGATATGAATCCAATTGAACATGCGAGCGATCGATTCAAATGAATTGCTCTTGGAAGTCGAGAACGACTAAGTAAGTACTCTTCGCGACTTATGCAGAATCTCCATTGAAGAATGCGACAATTGGGACCAGGGCCGGCTTGATTATCTAATCGATGGCGTGCCACGACGGATTGAAGCCTCTATCAGAGCAAGGCGAGATTAAACCACGTATTGACGTTGAACAGAGTGATGTGAAAAACTCCCCATGTGAAACAGACGATATTTTCTTTATACAAATATTGTTTTCTTTCTTTCTTTTTGTGATCTGAACACATTACAAATGCATGTTTCAAAGCCAATTGTTATTTTTGCGGCATGAATTTCATAATAAAGGGATGATGCAAAATTTATGTTGATGGGTGGGTGTATTCAGCTTTTTTTGAAAATATATCATCATAATCATCATCAATATCCAGGGATTAAGCTTGTTGGCTCGTTCCGGTTTCACGAAAGCTAGAATTGTTAGAATTGTTCATACCATCCTTGTGTGGGCGTCCAACATTTCTCCTTCCGTGTGGCTTATAATTTAGCAATAATTTTGGAAACCTTTCTTCTGTCATTCTATCAACACGTTCTTTCCAGGCGTTCCCATAATTATTATTCGGTCTGTAAGTTTGAAAGTATTTAGTTACTTTCATATATCTTCATTTCTTTTCTTATCCAGCAGAGTATATCCTGCTATATTTCTTAAAAATCTCATCTCAGCTGCTTCCAATCTTTGTTCTTGTCTTTTAGTCATCGTTCAAAATTCTGGTCCATACAGCAATACAGCAACAGCCATTACTTTATAAAATTTAATTTTTGTTTCTTTTCTTACATTTTTAAAGGCTCTTTTAATATTGCCACACATTAGATTAAATTTATTTATTTTGTCATTAATATCTTCAATTTTAATTCAAAATATATAAAACTGTTATTCTACCTGTTATATTTTATGGATGTGAAACATGGACTCTTACTTCAAGGGAGGAAAGAAGAATACGAGTATTTCAGAATAAAGTTTTTAGGACAATTTTTGGACCATAGAGAGATGAACAGACAGGTGAATGGAGAAGACTACATAACATGGTCTTTATAGGAAGCCAGATATAAAAAGAACAGTTAAGTCTCGTAGACTGCGATGGACAATATATGTGGCACAAATGGAGAATGAAAGACGTGCGTGGAAGCTTCTTGTAGGAAAACCAGAGGGAAAATGCCGAGTTGGTAGACCAAGAATGAGGTCTGGAGAATAACGTTACCTATGATTTGAGCGAAGTAGATTTATACGGGGAATTATTGGAAAACATTAGCTCAGAATAGGGATATATGGAGAGTATGCCCGTGCAGCCATGAACAACGGGTTCGATAGTACCAGTGAGTTAGTGTATTTAGCTTTATTTATTACTGCCGTAGTAGATTAATTATAATTAATCAATTGATTTGGCGTTTACATGATGAAAGTACATATCAATTTAATTAAATAAAAATTAATCTTAAAGTGTTATATGATTTTCATATTTATTACAATATAAATCTGTAACAGCGTTTCGGTACTTTGTACCTTCTTCAGACATGATATAATATATATATATATATATATATATATAATAACAAAATTCATTCATTGGTAATCATATCTGAAGAAGGTACAAAGTACCGAAACAGCTGTTACAAATTTACATTGTAATAAATATGAAAACCATATAAAACTTTAAGTTTTATTTTCATTTAATTAATAGACTATAATTATCGATAGGTGAAGTAATTGTTGCTTTCTCATAAATTTCTACAAATGATAATTTTAATAAACCGTTTTCTTGACAAGTTAACTGGTTCCATAGAATTTATCACCAATTCCTCAATGCCTGGTGAATACAGAGTTGTGTATTTAGCATCATAGACTGTTCTTAATGATCTCAACGATTCGGTCTCTCGCAAGTTCAGTATCTTGTTGCAGCAAGCTTATGTAGGCACGAGGATCTCTTCAGGGCGTGTTTTAGATTAAGCTTATTTCTGGGTTCTACTGGTGTGAAGGACAATGAATTCGATAATAAGTAACAATGAGTTGTGTAATTAATTAAAATGAAATAAAATTTAATTTGTTAACCTCTTGTGAACAACACAATACACAACAAATTAATAATATCTTGTAGACTACTTCTTGAGCAAATCTAGACTTCCCTAGTATATTTTATGTACGATAGATTGATTCACACTTTTAGGTAATAATATGGGAGCAACAGGCTCCTCTGAATACTTGTAATATGATAAACTAGCCCACTCTGTTTTCGTGAGGGAGCTACTGGCCACACTCTATTAACAATAAAACATCTTGGCCTTTTATTCGTTTCCCAAAAGAACAAAGACAATTTGTGAATATGCTAAAATGTAAATTAAAAATGTATCTAACTTTAATCCAGGCTATTTGGCTGCAATAATAATTATTATTATTATTATTATTATTATTATTATTATTATTATTATTATTATTATTCATTTCCCAAGGAAGTTTTAAAATTGGCTCAAGTATTCCTTTTAACAAAATTTATTGTTTACAAATCAGACCATATTCAACACATCAATCAAATTTACACTTTTATAATAAACATTAGTTTCGTTTCGCTAGGTGCATGTACCTGCCAACCCTTGAGCTACCGTTAACCTCCATCTCGAAATATTTTATTTACAATTGTGCCTAATGTCTGTACAATTACACATTTTATCTCTCTCTTGACATTTAAATTCCTACTTAATAAATGATTAAGTAAGCTCGTAATCTTCAAAACAATTGTAATCATGCGATTGTATTGCAAACTGGTTGGCTCTGTTGTCTAAAGTTAATGTAATATGAATATGATTGATGATAGACGCATCTGTGGTGTAAATGTTAGCTTATCTAACATCCCAAGGGGCGCGTGTTCGATTCCCGTTTCCTCCATATAATACACATTTGTGTATAAGGTGTGGAACTGAGATCACTGAGACTCATGACAACTTATAAGCTAATTGATATGAGAAATAGCGAAATACCGTTAAGAAACCATATTTATTGGATTGGGTTATGCTAATCTCGTGACTGCTTATAGTGACATCAAATATTTCAGCCAGCATTGGCTCTCCAAAGCTATCGTCCAACGGACTTATTTTTATAATGACTTAGGCTTTCACGGCCAGAGTTACTATGATAATCTTGTAGAAGATTTCCGGGATGTTGGCCGTGGTCTTGAGGCTTGTAGTTCCCCGACGTTTCGCCAGAGACTGCGTCCGGCTTCCTCAAGGGTTGTCTTGAGACACTTGAGGATGCCGGACGCAGTCTTTGGCGAAACGTCGGGGAACTACAAGCCTCAAGACCACCGCCAACAGCCTGGAAATACTCTACAAGATTATCATGGACTTATTTTTATTTATGTATGTATTTGTTTATTTAAATTTGGTTTCGATTCAGTCAGAAAGGCCCTCAGTACACTTGCTTTACGAAACTGAGATTCTGTATTATGTTGTTCTCCATCCTACAAGTATACATATCCAGTGTAAGATATATATATTAATTGGTGTTTCCCGTATAATGTATCATATTTATATTATTATTATTATTATTATTATTATTATTATTATTATTATTATTATCGCATCATTATTGTTATTACCCTATAAAATGTTGTTTGTACATGACATTTACATTGCTACATTTATTGTATCTTTAACTGTTTATAATTAGTATAGTGTATATCTATATTTGTCGAATATTTATTTGTATTTGTGCTGGTTGAGTGGAAGAGAGGGTCTTATGGCCTTAACTCTGCCAGAATAAATAAAGTATTATTATTATTATTATTATTATTATTATTATTATTATTATTATTATTATCATCATCATGTTCCGTGCATGTTTTCGCAATAGAAGGTCTTCAGTAGCATCACTGAAGAGAAGAGCTATAAGATATATTTATGAGTAGTATTCAAGAAAAAATACTTGCTGAGCACACAAACACAAATATGTAATCTAATATATAAAATGAATGTTTGTTTGTTTGTTTCTTTGTTTGTTCGTACTTATGCGCGGCCATACCGTTGATCCGATTGAGATGAGGCTTTTTGCAAAATGTTCAGGAGATTCCCAGGATGAACGCAGGCGATAAGAGAGTTGTGATACTCAACTCCTACACCCTTAAAAATCGCCCTTTGTAATGGAAAACGTGAAAAAAGTAGCTCTTTGGACGCTCAAATCGCTTATGCTGCCTAAACCATAACAAGTGCACAAAATGAATGTACACAGGATTGAATATCTCAAAACGCTCTACAAAAAAGTCCGCGACAGCATATCTTTATCTCGTAGATTCCTGTGCAAGCATAGAAGCACATGGCAGGTATTCTTTTTCGGATAACTCACAATAACGAACTTTGTCTTTTAGCTCATATATGCCAAGAAGCTCCAGATAAGTAGATTCCCGGGTACCACCGGGTAATCAGCACGGGAATCTTAAAATAATTACGAAATATATTTATAATTTTTTTTCATTTCACTTATTCAACTAATCATAAGAAGTGCATTAATTTTTGCTTTCAGCTCATTTATGCCAAGAAAATCGGGATGAGTAGATTCCCGGACAACGCCGGGTAAACAGCACGGGGTATCTAAAAATAATTACGATATAAATGTTTCCTTCTGCTTATTTAAGTAAACATAAAACACATTAATATTCGTATTTCAGCTCTTTTATGCCAAGAAGATCGGGATACGTAAATTCCCGGGCAACGCCGGGTAATCAGCACGGGGTATCTAAAAAAAATATTATATATATATATATATATATATATGTTTTTACTTGTTCAACTAATATAAAAAGCTCATTAATTTTCATTAATGTAGGTGTAGCAGCGCACGCCGGGTATTAGCTAGTCTTTTAATAAAATGGACAAAAGCCCTTTTTGCATGAAGAAATTAAATTATGACGTCGAATATACTCTACTGGCTTTATGCTTGCAATTTATCGAAGAAAATTCTGAAAACTGGGAATTAGAAATTTCAACTCGAATTTAGAACTGTAAGATGAGAGACAACAAAATTTCTCCTACACCATAGCGCGCTGTAGTCTGCCTGCATTTGATCAGCCTTATAATTGCTTTAAACAAAATTGTAAGGATGTAGGAACAAAAACAAATCACTCAGCAAACAAGCCCAGTCATGTGTTGTCATTCAATTTAATTCAGGTTACAAGATTTGGGAGGAACTAATCATGATTTACAAGTAAACTTAAAAGGAAAGGACACGCTCTTTAAGTCACTGAGTTGAATGAAATTGTATGAGACGAGGACTCAAGACCTTTTCTTTTTTAAATATAATATATAATTTGGGGAGCCAGTGAATCTCCATATTGGAAATATTACTATGATTGTAACGTATTCATTTTAAAATGCTCTTTAAAAGATCGTTGACAAGTATGGCGGTTCGATTCACGTGTTTCCATTCAATGCAGTCGTCCTCGTAACTGTGTTAGATTCCTGTCCCATTTCACTGTTTTTAAACAACAACGACAACAAGAACAAAAACGACAAAATAAGAACAAGAACGACAACAACAAGAACAACAAGAGGAAGAGCAAGAAGAACAAAAATAAGGACAAGAACAAGTTCAACAAGAACAAGAAGAACAAGAACAAGAAGAACAAAAACAAGAACAAGAACAACAAGAACAAGAACAACAACGACGACGACAACAATAAGTATAACCACGACGACGACAATAATAATAATAATAATAATAATAATAATAATAATAATAATAATAATAATAATAATAATAAATAATAATAATATACTTTCATTAGGAATATTCCACACTACAATGGTTCTCCTTCAAGTCAGTGATTTGTCGCCAGAGGTTTCTGTCTAAAGAATCTTCTTCCATCGAGCTTATATCCGGATGAAATCTTAGGTAATAGCCAGTAGGAATATATTAAATGTTGAGATTTTATCAGAATGTTGTTAGATTAAAGTCTAATGATGGTCGAGATGTAGCGGCGTTTAATATATATTAAATGTTGATATTTATCAGAATATTGTTAGATTAAAGTCTGGTTAACGGGAAAATGTTCTGGTCGGGATGTAGCCACGTTTAAGCGCTGTGTTTCACCGCAATAACCGTACATTCATCCTTACTAATGATACCAACCTGCTACAAATAAACTCCCTCCTAAATGCAGTCAATATTTCAGCTGCTAAGCTATGCCTATTTGTTACAACAAATCTGCCTAATTGTTCGTTTTATAGTCATTTGTCACAAACTTACATCTAACATTTTCAGGATTGATCGTTTTTAAGTACCTCTGAGTTACAGTAACTTTAAAACATCATCAAATTCATATATGTTATAAAATATACTGCATAATTGATATGTTATAATTCTTATATAGGATAAACATATAACAAAATATAATATCAATTTATCAAACACCGTTTTAATAATACAAAAACAAATTTCTGGTACCCAATGTTCTGTGTGTTAATACTGCATTTAAGATTAATCTCCATGCCCACCGCTGTGGTCTCGATATAGCATGCTGCCTTGTCACGCAGCGAGCCCTGGTTCGATCTCCGTTCGGGACAAGTTTCCTGGGTGAGGTTTTTCGGGGTTTTCCTCCCTGTAAGACAAATGTCAGGATACTTTAAGGCCCAAAGGTCCCTGAACATCATCTGGTCATCATTATCATCAATATCATATTCACCTCATTAGATTAAGTTTAGGTTTAAGGCCTCTCCTGGCGCATCATTTCCCATCGTCATTATATCATCGGGGCAGCGTAACCCCGCCTCCCAGGCGCTCCAATCTCAGAAGTGGGTTACAATACGCCAGTGCCAAGAGAGAATACCTGAAATGTGGAATGACAAACAGGTGACATTGACCAAAAAAAAAAAGATTCATCTCTATTCTTCCCTGTTACTCCAATGTCCTTCCTCTCACTGTTGTTTTTATTCCCTGAATCTAAGTAGTATTTGGTATCTCTCTGATCAATCTCTCTGGCAGCAACCATTCCAACACTATCTTTGGTAGTCTTTTTCAGTAATTTATTTTTTTTATTTTTTACGATAAGTAATCCAATGCAGAATTTCTTATAACCATTTTAATTGTATTACATTGTTTCTAATATTGCCTTTCTTTTTCTTTTTGTTTCATAAAGCTGATCTCTTCCACAAGTCCGTTACCTTAGATAATAATTTAGAATTTATTTGAAAGTTCAACTAGCAAGTTCCTGATTCATAAGTTTTAAAAATTCTAAATTAATTACAAAGGAAATCGGTTTTAAAATACAAATATACCGTATAGGTAAATATGATCTCAGACATGAAAACAGAATACAAATATTAGATTATAATTGAGGCACTGACATGGGAAAGGTAGCAAGTCATAAAAAAATTACAGGGGAAACAAAAAACAATTTTGACACTTTTAAATTTAAATATATTTTGTAGACCAAAACATCGGTGGAAAGATCAAGACCATCTTCGCTAGGTTTACCGTACAGGCCACATGGCCTAAAACGAATTTGTTCATGATGATGATATATTTTGTAAAGCAAATATGGATATTGTGTAACTATTTTGTAAATACAATTTCTTGTATAGTAGTGTCAAAATTATATTAAAATTAATGTTGGGAAAATTGTTTTTTGTTTCCCCTATAAACTTTTTATTTTTATGACTTACTACCTTTCCCAAGTCAACGCCTCAATTAGTGTCAACAAAATTGACTATATACATAAACTATGCATTTATGATAGGAAAAAAGTATAAACATTATAGTCAGGCAAGAAAACGAAGTTCAAAATTCTATATTAGACTTCTTTAAACGGAGCTTATATTATTAGAATGGTATTGTCATGTCAGAAGAATTCCGGAAGAGAGAATAGCTAAAAAAGGTGTGTTTGATTGCACTCCCCAGGGAAGAAAGAAGAAGGCTGGACTAAATATTACATCGATACAAGGGATTAGAAGATCAATGTTGGAGAATGGATTGGAGGAAGGAGATTGGGAAGATATAAATGATTAGAGGAAAAAAACAAAAAAAAAATTGCTACAACCATGGAAACAAGAAGACGTTTATAAATCGTAGCCTTATTTTCAATACGTATTTTTGTTAAAATGTGAGGAGAAACGTGGGAATTAAAATCTGGAACAACAAGTAATTTAAATTCTGAAGAAATGGATTTTTGGAGGCGTTTAGTTGGATTTTCTAGAATATATTAAATAAGAAACGGTGTAATTAAATAAAAGACGTATGTACAAATTTCAATTGTTGTTTTCATAATAGAACAAAATTTAAATTATGCAATATTCACCTGAAAGGTCCGTCTCCTCAACTTAATTAATTATTTAACTGTAGCGATTTCGGGACTTGTCCCATCATCGGCAAGATTCAAAACTGGTGTTTCACTGAAGATCTGGTAGAGGGGGTTACATGTATTGGGTTCGTTTTCGTTTATCAGATTGTCGTTGTTGTGAGCTGCATTCATGATTACTATCTCTTCGGGTACGTTTATCTTCGCTGGATTATTTTCTCTGTGCATTACTGTTGGGGTTTTTTTTTCAATATTTAACATGCGATGTCCTTCATGTATAACGTGTTTTGCATAGCTTGATTTTCCTTCTGCGTGAATAAAGTCTCGAAAATGTTCTTTAAATCTGATTTAAAACCCACTACATGTAACCCCCTGTACCAGATCTTCAGTGAAACACCAGATTTGAATCTTGCTGACGATGGGACAAGTCCCGAAATCGCTACAGGTAAGTAATTAATTAAGTTGGGGAGACGGACATTTCAGGTGAATATTCCATAATTTTATATTTTAATTTTGAATAATACCTCAGCGGAACACATCATGAACCTTAGAAAAGTTGGTAATAAGACAAACCATTAATGGTCATGTAAAAATAATGAAAAACGACAGATTCCCAAGAAGAATGCTAGAATGGGTGCCACTTGGTAGAAATAGAAGTAGACTGCCAAAAATAACGTGGATTGATGGTTTTTTTTTAGCAGCATGAGGGAAAAAGGCTTGGGCAATGGAGATTGGAACGACAGAGATATTTGGAGGACAATGACCGAAAATTAATTGGGTGCACGTACATGTGCAACATTGTAAAATATGCTAAATACATTAATTAAATAGTACGTTAATATAAAATGTGCATATGAATTTAACCGAAGAAATTTACCTGCAAGCAAGCAATTTGAGATGCGAAACCCATTTGTCCTTTCTCCATATCTAACAGCCTCAGTACGAGTATTGTAACCACTTGAAATGGATTGAGGAAAAGTTAAAAAAAAAAAGAGGCGCATGCGCCGAGCTTTTTTTTTAAATTCCCGAGATTCCGTTATGTGTTTACCACATGAGTACTGCACATAATTTTTTGCACTATGTGTATTTATTTTAGTAATTAAGATATTAGCTAAAACGAACTTTGAAAAATAAAGCCAGGAAAGACTCTATAATGAAATTATACAAAACAATGACAGTGCCTATTATTACTTATGGATCCGAAACATGGGCAGTGACAACACAACAATCTTCCAGAATACAAGCTGCTGAATTGCGATTCCTCAGACCAATAGCAGGATATCAAAGAACAGACAAAAAACATAACACAGAAATAAGACAACAACTAAAAGTAGAGGAACTAAACACAACAATAGTGACATACAGAACAAACTGGAAAGGACACTTAGCAAGGATGACTCAGAATAGAATACCAAAAGCAGCATACAGCTATTCACCAGGAAGAAGAAGTTTGGGAAGACCAACAAAAAGATGGAAAGAGCAGCAATTTGGAGCCGGAACAGGCTAGTAAATAAGCCTAAACCGTGAAGAAGAAGAAGCTAAAATATTCATAAATATAAATGACGGTAAATGTTAGATATGAGAAGGTGAAACGTCTATATGTCTTGCTATGGATAAATAATAAGTAGTGTTGGTCATATCGCCATCTTATGTTTGCTAAAACTGTAAAACCAATTTGATTTGGGATAATTTCTAATTATGGAGTTTTAGATAATGTGTGCAGTGATGATGAAAACGAAGAGGCGTGGAAAGCTGAATGTGATGAATTAATATCGAAATTAATACAAATTGCAGAATCACTATCAGTATTTCAAAATAAATTATTTCACTTACCGCACTAGTGCTTTTGATTATTTTTAAACTATTGAGATTTCTTTTGTTTTCATAGCAACGAAGACTGTACACGGGAATGCCAAATTACGATGCACATTAACAATAACAGTAAATATACAATATTAGTTACATAGTGCAAAAACACTTGAAAGTAACAAAACTCCACCATGCAAGTATTTTTATAGATCATCGGTTGATTAATGTCTTTGACATCGTCCGATTCCTAATAGTCAATTTTGTCGGTCCATCCAATCTCCTGGTTGTAGATGTTTCTCCTTCATGTATAAACATATTCCCTGACTCCAGGAGGTTTTAGGTCTTCCTCTGCCTCGTCTTCCCTCAGGTTTCCATTCCAAACAGATTTTGGTAGTCGATTCTCTTCCATTCGCTGGACATGTCCGTACCATCTTACTTGCTGAGTTTTAATATAATCTAAAATAGTGTCTTCAATCTTCATTTTCTTCCTTATAACTGAGTTCCTAATTTTTTCTCTTCTTGAAATTCTTGCTGCCCTTAGTATAAAATCCATTTCCGATGACTGTTTAACTCATGCCGCAAATGGGAGTCAATGATCAATCACATTTCAATGATTTTTTATTTACAACCAATCACAGTCGTGTTTCGCCTAGAATTTATCAACTAAAGTCTATCATAATAAAGAAAGCACCTCCTTTTTAACATTCTGAATAGGTCATAGCATTATTTTGCAGTGACTGAATCTTGAAGAAATATGGCTACCGGGTTGTATATATAGTGCATGTATGTCAACACCTAGCGCGTGCGGGAGTTAATATAAAAACATTTGTAGCAATTGATTATACCACCTAAAAAAACACTGTTTGCACTTTCTTAAATGTATTTTTTCCCCAGGTAATAACATTCGAGAAAGATATAATTGTCATAGCACATCAGAAATGAATTAATATAGAGTTTGATGTGTTTCATTTTTTCTCCACTAGAGTGCATTCTTACAATATTGCGTTCCTTTGGCAATAAATAATTCATTAATAAAAATTAAATTGTATTACATGTAAAAAAATATTAGATCTGATCTGAAGAGGTTTCTCCATGGAAATTATAAAAATCACAACTAAAATAATCTTAGTTTTCCATATACGAACTACACTCAGACACTGAATAATGGTGATATTGTTTATATAATATTATCTTTTCATTATCTGAGAAGAATGGAAAGAAATATACCTCCAAAATTGGCATTCCAATATACTCCTATTGGATATGGGACCAAGGAAAATCGAACCACCGGTGCAAAAATCAAGGGCCATCTTCGTTTACCGTCACAGGCCACATGGCCTAAAACTGATTTCTTCATCATGACGATATTTTCATTATATACCATTAATGTCTGATTAATAAAGGAAATATGTAAAGGATAAATAATGAATATTAATAAGTTTATATCGAAATTAAAGTTATCGGCCTGGAAATTATTGGCGTTAGTTAAGACAACGAGAGAGAAAATTGTTGAACTAGATTTGGGATTTTAACCTAAGATTCCTTGCTTCTTTTTACACGCTTTATATTAGCTTGACCTGTATCTGTCTATGTAACAGACCTGTATCTATGTAACGGAATCTTTGAACACGATTTTCACACACTTACAAACATTGGATCGACTTGAAACTTTGTATACTTGTAAAGTGCCCATGACAATAGAATAATTTCATAATTTGTTTCTAAAATCCTGGACAGAATCATCAGAAAATTAAAATAATAATAACCGGTATAATAGGTTGCGGACATATCGACTTTTTAGCCAGTCGTTGTAAGAGCTCAGTCCTAGATCGGTGGACTGTAGTGGTATATAATTTCAGTAATTCATAGGTCGCTGATTCAAATCTAGCCCGGATGATTTTTTAGAAGAAGCAATTAAATTTTCATAGGATTCCGGTTTATGACAATCAATTAAACTAAAAAATAGAAAAATAAATATTAGTTTAAAAAACTAAAACAACACGCTTTATTAAAAAACCAAACTAAAACAATAAAAAGTAAATAATAGTTAAAAAACAAAAACAACACGCTTTATTAGAAAACCGAACTAAAAAATGAAAAATAATTTTAATTTCCAACATGCTTAGAATAAAATTAAAGCGGTCAACAAAAAATCATCTCCAACACATCTAGAATAAAACTAGAGTTATCTACAAAAAAATAATTTTACCATAAAAAGCGTGGGGCGCTTTGTATGGTTTTTACGTTTTCTTCTTAGAGACTTTACTTTTACCAATATCTGTTTATTATCAAATATAGAGCACCCCACGCTTTTGATGGTAGAATTACTTTTTGTAGATAACTCTAGTTTTATTGCAGATGTGTTGGAGATGATGTTTTGTTGACCACTTTAATTTTATCCCAAGCGTGTTGGAAATTAAAATTATGTTTCATTTTTTAATTCGGTTTTCTAATAAAGCGTGTTGTTTTAGTTTTTTAAACTATTATTTATCTAATTTAAACTCTCGTCAACTCCTCACGAATCTATAGATTACCTTTCATTCTAATTGATATTTCCCAAGCATACAGACATCCATATCTTCACTGAGGATCAATTTAACTGACATACTATACAATTTGCTATATATTAGTATTTACTGCATGCAACTATAAAGTTAATGCTATAAATATGTTATAAATAAATTTCTTGAATCAAATGCACATTGTGTGGTTATCCCAATAATGACGCGCCATTGATCCACCTCTATAGCTGGCTGGTTGCATTTCATTTGTCATCCATTGCAGTCCGATGCAATTCACTTTACAAATTGACCACGTGATCTGAAAAATGACAACAAAAACCTTTCCATCCCTAAAAGTCAATCTCAAAATACCATCAATAATATAACAACAAAATTAATCACACAGCAAGGTATATATGGTGTTTTAACTATATACAGTACACTTGTTGCAGAGTATTAGAATGCTTTTCATTTGTTAGTTTGAGATAATTGAAAAATATCGTTTTTTCAGATTAAATTGAAAGCTTTTTGTTTTATTTTAAGTTGATAAGAGACTAAATTGAATAAAACCAATCACAAAAATAAGTTGAAAAAATTTAATTATGTCATTTTAATGTGCATAAGTAATGCCAAGAGTGATTTTGTAAATTATCGATAAATTCACGACTCACAAAGTGAGGAGTGAATTTATGTAGAGAATTTTGAAATCAAGAGTGGCATTTGTAGGACTATTTAACGAATAAAATTAAGCTGTATACTCACAAAGTATTATTTAACCATGGTTATATTAAAATATTTATATATTTAATGTAAATGGCGATGTTTGAAAACAAATGAGAAACGTTTGGTACGCTTAATTTGCTTTCTTTTGTTCGATCACTGCAACCAGATCATAATATTATTTATTGCCAAAAGATCGCAATGTTGTAAGAATGCACCTTAGTGGAGAAATTTATAACCAACGTTATAGGTATTAATTTATTTCTGATGTCCTATGATGTAAATATGCCAATTATATTTTTCTGCGTCATTTCCTGGAAAATAATACGTTTAAGAAAGTGCAAACAGTGGTTTCTTTTTTTTGTGGTATAATCAATTGTTACAAATGTTTTTATATTATCTCTCGTATGCGCTACGTGTTGACATTCATGCACTGTATATACAGTCTGGTAGCCGTATTTCTTGCAGAGTCAGTCACTGCAAAATAATGCTATGACCTATTCAGAATGTTAAAAAGGAGGTGCTTTCTATATTATGATAAACTTTAGTTGGTAAATTTTAGGCGAAACACGACTGTGACTGGTTGTAAATAAAAAATCATTGAAATGTAATTGGTCATTGACTCCTATTTGGGGCATGAGTTAAATAGTCTTCGTAATTGCGTTATATATAATTTATTGACGCCTTCTTAAAGTTTCTTCTTTACAGAGTCCTCTTATTTCAAGCCTGAAGTCCTTTTACATGCCGCAGATCTAGTACACATGGAGTGACGAATCAGAGAAGTGCGGAGATATTTTTCAGGGGAACTAGCAATAATAGAACTGTCACGCCACTATTTAAAAAATCTACACAGATAAATATAAAATAATTTAATGTGTTAGTTAATTCGTATTAAAATGAAAAATAAAACTTAATTTCTTTATCTGCTTTCTAGACAATTTTTCCTATGGGATTTTCATGAGTAATGCCGCGAGTGATTTCCGATTCATCTATACATTCAGGACTCACGAAGTGACGAGTGAATTTATCTAGAGGATTTGAAAATCAAGAATGGCATTTGTTAGGACTATCTAACGAATAAAATTAAATTGTTTACTCAAAAATCACTACCGGTATTTAAATATAGTTACCGGTATTTTAAAATATTAATATATTAAATGTAAACGGCGATGTTTGAAAACAAATCAGAAATGTGATGTATGTCCATGCACTGGAACTTGATCATATCATTTATTGCCAAAGGATAGCAATATTGTAATAATGCACCCTAGTGGAGGAAGAATGAAACACATTAAGCTGTATATTATACCCAACATTATAGGTTATTAATTTATTTTGTTAGAAAACAATTGAAGACTATGCCAATTTTGGAAATATTAAACAGTACCAACTAAATTGGAAACACCATCTTGAAAGAATGAGTTCAAATCGGATCCCCAAAGCTGTTTATATACCAGGAGGACGAAGATCTCTACGCCGTCCTATAAAACGCTGGAGAGAAATGTTCTATAGGATCGTAACAGGCCTTGGCCTAATACTTGGAAGGAAGAAGAACAAGTAAACAACTCAGTAAAATCAAGGAATCTGTTCATTATTTGTTATGTTCAATGTATTTGTCGGAGAGTCAGTCACTGAAAAATAATGCTCTGGCCTGTTCAGAATATGAAAAACGAGGAACTTACTTTATTGCAAAAGCAGGAGCTAATAAAGAGAAATCCATATAGAGAGCGAGGTGAAACACGACAGTCATTGGTTGTAAAACAAAATTCATTGAAACGTGATTGGTCATTGACTACCATTTGATAGTTATAAAACTGATTTCAAAGAAATTTGGGATAATATATGCGGGATGTCCCCTATAAAATTTACAACGGATCACTAATCACGAAATATATTGATAGTTGTTTCAGGTTTTCGCTACAGCCAATTCCCAACATGAATTGACTTAGGCTTTGGCGGCCGGAGTTCTTATGATGATCTTGCAGTAGATTTGCGGGCTGTAGGCCGTGGTCTTGAGGCTTGAAGTTCCTCCACGTTTTGCCTCCGGCATCCTCAAGGGTTTTCTTGAGACTGGCAATTTTGTATGTATACAGTTCACCGCGATGTGTTGCACGGTGAACTGTACACATAGGACAGGCAATGGACAAAATTGCCAGTCTCAAGACAACCTTGAGGTTGCCGGACGCAGTCTCTGGTGAAACGTCGGGGAACTTCAAGCCTCAAGACCACCCCGGCCTATAGCCCGGAAATCTACCTTAAGACCAACATAATAATTATGTTTATTCAGGCTGTTAGATAGGTTAGATTATGTCGGTTACGTTAGAGTAGATTACGTATTCTAAGTAGATTAGTAAGTAGGTTATATTAGGTTATACTAGAATAGATTATGTAGGTTAGATATCAGACGTCTTCCATTTGTTGCGTATTTTCTTAAGTCGGCATTGATAATAATTAGGAAAGGATTTTCAGGTGCAGCATCTTTCCAAACATATAGCTGTTTCATACCAATAGTTCAATATATGTATTTGGGGGACGAAATTAGGTGAAAAGAGCACAATTTGTGCTACATTTTCGTGAGATTACTACATTTCGCCCCTTTCCCCCTCTTTTTTATGCTTTAACACCTTTTCCTACACGTTTTTTAAAAGATAGGACAGAAAAATGTACATTCTTTTTTGTTTTTGAACCGTTTTTTACTCAATCAGAAGTCAACAATATTGCAATAAAATAAAGAACTATAAATTGTCTCCATGGACTCTATAAAGAAGAAAAATTTGGTGCAAAATGATTTGCATATTATATAAATTGACTTGATGTAACTGGTTTAAACCTTAATTCAATTAAATAGACTATATGTAGGAAATAACACTATGAGGTTTCTTTGAATTAATTATTAATGAGTTGTATATTTTGACTCACCTCATATTTACTGATTTTTATGCAGACTAGTTTAAAAATCAAGAAAATGTCTTGTTTAAATTTCATATTTAATATGAGGTGAGTCAAAATATAGAACTCACAAATAACTTCATTCAATTGTTTCAGCAGCACCTTTTTTTTTGCACCTTTTTTGTATGTATTTTCAGAACCTTTTTCCCCCTTTTTACGACCAAAATTTGCACCTTAAAATCCTTTCCCTAATAATAATAGACAAGTTCCAAAGGTATTAGTTGTAATGTCGTAGCCGAATGTTGAGCCACAGCCTCTCCTTTGTTAGTAGTTACTAGTCCAAGTTAATTTAGTTACCTTATTTGCCCACAGATAGCATGAGGTCAACATACTGTACAGACTCATTGAGACATCTAGCAGGCAATTAAGTTATTACTAGCGTGTTGACATCGGTAAATTTGCTGATATGCCGTTTTATTCAGGATTAAGGATCTTTTACGAGCCTGAACATCTTCAGAGTAGAGAACCACGCCTTAAATTTCCTTTCGGAGGACTTGCTCCTTTGGATTTTTCCATCCTAAAAATCCATCGATCCCGGCCTGGTTTGAACCCACGAGCCTCGGGATCAGAGGTAAGGAGCATAACCACTTTTCCACCGCGGCCGATACGGCTTATAATAATTTACAAATTGACAATAACAGATTCGCAATTTAAGACCGGTAAAAATTCCTTCGTGATTTTGCATTGTTATATAATATAAATTATTTATAAATAAAGAAATGGTTTTAGGATGACAAGCAGCTGAGATGAGATTTGTAAGAAATATAGCAGGATATACTCTGCTGGATAAGAAAATAAATGAAGATATAAGAAAGGAAGTAAATATTTTCAAACTTACAGACCGAATAATTAAATATAGGAACGCCTGGAAAGAACATTTTGACAGAATGCCAGAAGAAAGATTTCCGAAATTATTACTGAATTATAAACCACGCGGAAGGAGAAATGTTGGACGCCCACACAGAAGATGGTATGAACAATTTTAACAATTCTAGCTTTCACGAAACCGGAACAAGCCAACAGTCTTAATTCCTGGATGATATTGATGATAAAGATTTTTATTCATAAACCTTTTCATTATCAATAAATGAAAATAAAGCAATTTAGTTAATGAGCATTTTTTATATTCGTGCATTTTCAATATGTACGCGTAACTTAATAGTTGAAATGCTGTCTGTTAGATGGCATGCAACTGCCAATCTCAAAGAGAACTGTCTTCGTAATTCGTTCCTCTTTGCCTCTTAGAGGATTCATCCTAGCCGCTTCTGTTTGTGGAATCTAACGGAGAAGTTGAAACATTAACAGAGTCCTTCTTCATATTTTGTAAAGGACATAATTTTCTTTAATCTATATCATACTTCAAAGGAGCACTTTCATCAATTCACTGATAATACACAGGAATATATTATCTATGAGGAGTGAGGATATTTAATTTCTTTACGACATCCCTCGTTTGTTAAAGTTAACACACCACGACACATATACTCTGTCCGTGGAATGTATAGAGAAATTCGCAAGCTTTCCGCTTGAAGCTCAAAAGCGAAATTAGTAATGTCACATGATCTGTTCTCCCTCCTGCAATTCTTTACGCGGCCTCATTCGCCGTGCATTTTTTTTTTTTTTTTTTTTTTGCCTGCCTCCTCCATATATGTATTATTTCGAACAGCTTTATCTACAGATTCTATGGACAGACTATAGTTATATTGCAGTGAGTCCATCGCTAGCTGATTGGTTTCTGCGGGCTGGGCGAGTCCAAGTCTGCTTACACTGAGGGGAGTAAACAAATGTCATGAGACATGTTTAAACGTGACCAGCCTCATGGGCTAATGTTCAATGATTCTAACTACAGTTCATGAGGTCCCGGGTCCGTTTCCCGGTCAAACCATAGGAATTTTTCCTTAAAGGGAACTATTTGTGTGGTTGCCCATGGATTGAAATTTAGGTTAAATATAGGTTAAGAACTCTCCTGGCGCTTCATTATCATATATCACCAATCATAACATCGGGGTCACGTAACTCTGGTGCCCCAACCTAAGAAATTGATTAAAATTCCACCATTGACAGGGGAGAAAGCCAGAAATGTCACAAAATCAACCTGGTGGCATTAGACAAAAAACCTTTATATGTGAAATTTAACATGTTTTGTAAGTTAGGGGACTATGCTAGCTCCTACTAATCCATTGAAGGCATGCCACTACACGAATTTACTTCCTGTTATGTAGGCCTACTCTATCTTATCAGTTCATAGAAAATAGATCTTGGTACATCGAAACAGTAATATTATTTAGAGATTTTTGCTACCATTTTTGATAAAGTAAAAAACACAGCCATCTTGTTTGAGGCAAATATATAACCAGATCTAACTGATGACATTGAATAACGCCTGGGAAATTCCCTTAATAAATCTCTTAGCCGTCTTCCCAGCACACGAGAATTTCTTAAGGTTCTTTACTAAAGTCTAAGAAGTTACTCAAGTTAAAACCTTGTCCACCCACGAGAACTGTTGGCTTATCCGCCTGCATGATTCCCTACGCTTCTCTGGTCAGTCGATACTTAGAATTATCCAATTAAAAATTAGGATAGAGCATTTTTCCTTTCTTTTCTGCAGAACAAATTCAATATTTACTCATTTTCGCTTTGTATTTATATCAATGAATAATGCTAAATATAATAAAACATTGACGGCTGCGTGGCACAAGCGGTTAGACGCTCGCCTCTCACCGCTGGGGGTCCCGAGATCGAGTCTCGGTCACTCCATGTGTTTTTCGTGATGGTCGAAACCGAGCTTGGGTTTTTCTCGGGGTTTCTACCGTTTTCCCCTGCCACAATATAATTCAACCATTTCTCCATTCTCATCTCATCCATTTAATTTAATATATAACTTATATATGTATATATATATATATATATATATATATATCGACTCGACCCTGAGATGGACATTAGTTGACAATATTTGTATTTTATAATACTACATTCTCTCTTGGAATGCTTTGGAGTAGACTTGATTCCTTAATACGTTTATAGGGGAGACTAATCTAGCTTCCAATGTTCAAGGTAATAGAAAGTGTCTAACGATCTGAACTATATGTTAGTATTTTCTTTGATGACGCTCTTTAATATTAGCGTCGCAATTAAAATCTGGGAGTGATAGGGTTGATGAATTTTGCTCAGTGGTACTTATTTCTGGCTTAAGGTTCTTTCACGTGCTGTAAATCTCCGATACGAGATCTTGAGCTTTACTTGCCTTCCACCGAAAAGACCCCGTTTTGGTATCGTGTGCGTCTTAATCAAATGCGAAGCACTGAGATTGGCAAATCCGTGTATTTTTATGAGAGTAAAGTCAATATATCTACAAATTATGCATATAATAATAGGCTGAAAAAATGTAGTAAACTTCAAACATTTTGGAATGGGACAAATGGACAGATATGTTGGGAAGCATGAAGATACATGACAATTTTTCCACAAAATATCTGAGCTTTGGCTTGAATAAATAAATAAATATACAAATTATCCCACAATATAAAAAATATAATAAATTAAGGGGTATAGAACTCATCGGTTTAATAATGTACGTCGCCGTGGCGTAGTCGGTAGAGTCTCTACCTTCCACCCCGGTGACCCGGGTTCGATACCTGGCGTGGTAGGGGATTTTAAATCACCACCTTGGGTCTGGGTGTGTGTGTCTGTCCTTGTGTCTATATGAGAATTAAAGAAAGTAAACAAACAGGTAAAAAAAAAGAAAAAGGCAAAAGGAGAAGGAAAACTAATATAAACGAAAAAAAGAAAAAGACTGGTGCAAGAGATATCTAAACAAAACAACCACAATCAAATATGTACCTCTTGAAACGTTAAAACAATCTGTAATGGCGTTAGCCCATTATTGAGTCACAGCCTCTCCCTTTTAAGTAGTTACTAAACCAAGTTAATTTTTAGTTACCGTATTTGCTGGTAGATGTCATGGACATACGGTCAACACACCGACACAATGAGACATCTAACAGGTAACTAAGGGGTTACTAGGACGTGATGTTTGTAATTTTTCTTAGAGGTCTCTTTATGCAGCCTTAAAGTTTTTTTTGCGTGCCTAATAATCTTCAGACTCGAGACCCACGGCTTAACGTCCCTCCCGGAGGACTTGTTCCTTGTATATTTCCGTCCTAAAAAGTCAATCGACCATGGCAGGGTCTAAAACATTACGAGGACAATTAGAAATGTTGCAACATTATAGTTATTCCATATTGCAGAGATTTTGAATGTTCCCTCATATTTAAAAAAAAACTAAATAGCTAAAGCTTAATATTACCACAAATGGGAAATATTTAAATGTTTGTTAAACATTTTTTAAATGTTTAAATTTTATAGTCAAAGTCAATTTTATTAATTTACGTATTTTTGTACCTCACATCACTATATTATAAAAAAGTATAGAATGTTTATTTTCTTTATAAAACTCTAATACTTTATAATGTTCTACCATATTAATTATATATATATTTATTTATTTATATCTATATCAACGAATCTACATAACAGTGGACTACATGGTCTTTATAGGAAGCCAGATATAATAAGAATAGTTAAGTCTCTTAGACTGCAATAGGCATTATACGTGGCACGAATGGGGAATGAAAGACGTGCATGGAAGTTTTTTCTAGGAAAGCCAGAGGGAAAACTCCCAGTTGGTAGACCAAGAATGAGGCGAGAGAATAACATTAACTATGATTTGAGGGAAGTAGATTATACAGGGGATGATTGGAAAACATTGGCTCAGGATACGGATGTATGGAGAGCTTATGTCCACGCGGCCATGAACCTACGGGTTCGATAGTACCAGTGAGTTAGTTAGTTAGTTACTTAGTTATATCAACGAACATTGACAAGAATGAGTTTATTAAAGAACGTTTCTCATTGCATATTTTTTTACAGTCAAGATCCCATAATGTGTTACTGCAAAGCAGCAAAATAGCTTTCAAAATCAAGTGGCTATATAGTTTCTTTGACTTCAAACTCCTGCGTTTATCTACTTACAAAGAGCAAATTGAATTTAATGTACATTAAATTACATCATCACTTAAGTTGTTCTGAAGTTATAAATGTGTACATTAACATAAGTTACGTAGAAAGTTGTAGATACAGAAATGCATTTACAAGAGAAATTTCCAAGAGATTGTCTTTAATAGACTTTAGGTCACATAAGACAGCTAGTAGTTACTAAACCAAGTTAATTTTTAGTTACCTTATTTGCTGGTTCTTCCAACACTGTTATATGGTTGCCAAACTTGGAATCTTACTGCCAAACTGAAGTACACACTCCAAGTATGCCAAAGGAAAATGGAGAGGAAAATCTTAGGCATAACTCTGAAGGACAGAATCTCGAATACAACACTTCAAGCGATATCCTCAACAACTGATCCCGCACAACAAGCCATCAGGAAAAAAATGGAAGTGGGGAGGCCACGTCGCAAGAATGCAGGACGACAGGTGGACAATAAAAACAACCATGTGGGACCCGTACACAGGCAAGAGACAGCGCGGAAGACCAAGACGACGATGGGCTGACATCTTCAAAGAACGAGCAGGGGCGCAATAGTCCAGAGTCGCCAGATGCAGGAAAAGCTGGAGAACGATGGAGAGACAACTGTGTATTAACTTATCACAGAACAGACAGTGTATACAAACCAAGTGCTACATCCAAGTCAACTTCTCACCACGGAGTAGCTCACCGGGTGACACTCTCAAATAGAGCTTAACCCCTGTACAGGGAGGCCTTTGCCCTAAAGGGACATATCAGGCTTTATTTATTATTTATTAATATATTTATTATTTGCTGGTAGATGGCATGGACATACAGTCAACACACCGACACAATGAGACATCTAACAGGTAACTAAGGAGT
Source organism: Diploptera punctata (assembly GCA_030220185.1). Classification (NCBI taxonomy): domain Eukaryota; kingdom Metazoa; phylum Arthropoda; class Insecta; order Blattodea; family Blaberidae; genus Diploptera; species Diploptera punctata. The sequence goes on from JASPKZ010000017.1 coordinate 445,869, forward strand.
TACTAGGACGTGATATCGGTGATTTTGCTTAGAGGCCTCTTTGTTCAGCCTTAAAGATTTTTTGCGTGCCTGATAATCTTCAGACTCGGGACCCACGGCTTGAACTCCCTTCCGGAGGACTTTTTCCTTGTATTTTGCGTCCTAAAAAGTCCATCGACCATGACAGGGTTTGAAATATTGGGGAGACAATAATAATTAGAAATGTTGCAACATTATAGTTATTCCATATTGCAGAGATTTTGAATGTTCCCTCATATTAAAAAAAAAACTAAATAGCTAAACCTTATTATTACCACAAATGGGACATATGTAAATGTTTGTTAAACATTTTTTAAATGTTTTAATTTTATAGTTAAAGTTAATTTTATTAATTTACGTATTTTTGTACCTCACAGGGAACTGAACATACCATTATATTATAAAAAAGTATATACTGTTTATATTCTTTATAAAAATGTAATATTTTAGATTTTTCTACCATATTAATTATATATATATTTATATCAACGAATCTACATAGCAGTGGACTTCATAGTCTTTATAGGAAGTCAGATATAATAAGAACAGTTAAGTCTCTTAGACTGCAATAGGCATTATATGTGGCACGAATGTGGAATGAAAGACGTGTATGGAAGCTTTTTCTAGAAAAACCAGAGGGAAGACTCCCAGTTTGTAGACCAAGAACGAGGTGAGAGAATAACATTAACTATGATTTGAGGGAAGTAGATTATACAGGGGATGATTGGAAAACATTGGCTCAGGATAGGGATGTATGGAGAGCCAGTGAGTTAGTTACTTAGTTATATCAACGAACATTGACAAGAACGAGTTTATTAAAGAACGTTCCTCATTGCATTTTTTTATAGTCAAGATCCCCTAATATGTTACTGCGAACCACTCAAATAGCTTTCAAAATCAAGTGGCTAGATAGTTTGTTTGGCTCCAAACTCCTGCGTTTATCTACTTATAAAGAGCAAATTGAATTTAATGTACATTAAATTACATCATCACTTAAGTTGTTCTGAAGTTATAAATGTGTACATTAACATACGTTACGTACAAAGTTGTTGATACAGAAATGCATTTACAAGAGAAATTTCCAAGAGATTGTGTTTAATAGACTTTAGGTCACTTAAGACAGCTAGAAAACACTTCATTTAAGTTGACAGAAAAAAAAGGTAGAAGGGAAATAAATGTGCCCAGTGATTACTAGTGTGAGTAAGGGTAGTTAGGCAACCCGCTGGAACAGTAAAGAATTGTGAGGACAAAAAGACAAAAGGAGAGAAAAAAACCTTTTCAACCCCATTTCAACGGAACACAAAATTTCTTAAGGGAAATCTTAACTTTTCCATCAAGACTTTGTCCCCGATATTAGTTTTGTGTGGCGAGAGGGTGAGAGACATTGATTGCAGGACTAGATCTCCAGAGACAGCGGTGGAGATTCCATCCAATTCCAGCTTTCGCTGTAACTTCAAAGCGATAGCAGGATGTGTAGCCATTTTCAACAAACCACACTTGAACCATTTAGATTTCTTTCCTATATAAATTCACTGGAGAGAAAAGCCTTTCTATCCTTCCACTCTCATTTATATAAACAAAACTTATTATCATCAAGGAAAATGTCAGGTTTTCTGTATCCAATCACAATTCAATATAGAAAAAAACGTTTCTGTGTTTACCACTTGCTTCTTATTGCGTCCACCTATGATAAGCCTGAACTAATATTTAAAAATTCCAGGAATTTGGTTCAAAAATTGTGTGGAAAGACAAGAGAGATAAAAAATTAATATTAATATAGAGAGGAAACTTCAACCAACTATTCTATTTAATAAATTTATTTAAATTTATATTTTGATTACAATGTTTTATAATGTTTCTTTAGATTTTGAATAAATATATATTATCAAAATGCAATACCATTAATTCTTAATAATTATACATAACTTAATTAGTGTATAATGCTATTGTATTATTATGTAATTGTAATATTAATGTGTTTTCTTTATGTAATTGTAATGTTATTGTTTTTTTTGTTTTCTTTATACTATTACCAATTATTACTTTATTGTAACGGACTGTCAACAGCACCGCACGGCTTACTGCCCGTGCGACCCATATTTGTAAATAATATTGTAAATATCTTACTTCTTGTCTAATAAAGTCCTACTACTACTACTACTACTACTACTACTACTACTAGATTTGTCACATTTCCTATAATTGTAGGCTATTTGAATAGCCTCAAAGCTAACAAATTTAAAGAGGCGATTATGGATGCGAAATATGGTCTCCTAGTTTAAGATAGGAGAAAAAATTACGAGTATTTTATAATGAAGTGCTTAGGAAAAATTATAAAGCAAAAAGACACGAACACTTAAACGTGAGAAAGTTACATAACTGAGAACTAGGAATTTCGTTATGGAAAATCAGTATTAAAAGAGAAAACTGATGTCTCACAGAGGAAGGAAACACGGCATGAAAGGGAAATGAAATAAGAGAATGGAAACTTTCTTGTAGGAGAACCAGAAGGAAAAACTCCAGCACACAGACCAAGAATGAGGTAGGAATATAAAATTAATGATTATTTGAGCGAAAAGAATTTTATTTATTGGTATCTTTACCTTGTCATTCCATGCGTGCTTAAATGACACCATGAGTTATGCCGGCGCGGCGGTAGAAGCCCTGCTGGACACGTCGAAGGGGATAAGCCAGACGAAAGGAGTACCTTGGTTGAAAGATTCTCGAACTTTCACCATAAAAATACAATCGTCAAGGAACGCGATCATGGTTTCATTGGATAATTTTTTTTGTAAGTAAAATGTTCACCCATTCGGATGAAAAGAAATATATATACATATATGGTATGTATGTATGTACATATAGCCTACTTATATATACTGTATATATAATGTAACTTGCTAGCACACTTGTACTAGTACTTAGTCATTTAGATATCTATACTGTGAACAAAAAAATCAAATGAAACTATTATTATTATTATTATTATTATTATTATTATCATTAACATTATCATTATTATCATTATTGTTATTATTATAATTATTATTATTATCATTATCATTATTGTAAGGGGTAGTGACGTGTGTATAACCTCTCCTACCCAATTCTCATCCTCACCTTCTCGTGGTACAACCCGTTTTCACAAACGAGGCTCTGAGGACCGAGTCACGGCGGTATAACCGTTCCATCAGGTACTGAGTAAATGCGGTATCCTAATGTCTGTCCAGTGACTAAAAGGTAGCAGCCCTACCACTGGACTACTTAGCGTCGGGCCAGTAACCTGTCCTAAGGAACTTCAAAACTACTTTCAAGTCTCAACACGAAAAAAGCCAGAAGAATACAGAGACTTAGATCTGCTGAAATGAGATATCTTCGGAGGACTGCAGGATACACACTACTAGATCACAAAAAAAATGAAGACATCTTAGAAGAATTACACATGGAATCTTTAGAAAACAAAATTTCTGATTATAAGTCAAGATGGATACAACATGTTCATCGAATGGAAGATCACAGAATACCCAAACTAATGTTAAGATATCAACCCGCAGGAAGAAGAAGACCAGGACGTCCACTCAAAAGACTTCTGGGTGGTGTTTCTCTTGAGGCCGAAACAGGTCAACAAATGGCCTAAATTCGTGAATGTACTATTATGATGATGATGATCATTATTATCATTATTATTATTGTTATTATTATTATTATTATCATGTACATTGTCATTATTATCATTATTGTTATTATTATCATTATTATTATTATCATTATCATTATTACCATTATTATTGTTATTATTATTATAATTATTATTATTATTATTATTATTATTATTATTATTATTATTATTATTATTATTATTATTATTATTATTATTATTATTATTATTATTATTATTATTATTGGGGGCACGCCGTAGCGTAGTGGTTAAGGCACTGCGCCCCAAGCCGGAAGGTCGGGAGTTCTAGTTCCGGTAGGGTCAGGATTTTTAAACTGACCCAAACCTTCTGGAGGCACTGTGGAGCTGGGGTCTACTCAGCCTCTAACGGAAATGATTACCAGACGCTTGTTCTGGGGTAAAGGCGGTCGTCACTCAGGGTTGAAAACCCGGGTGACATCAAGTGCCGATTTTCCAGTAGAATTGGTAGCCTCAACATCCTACTACCCCAAGGGCCTCCTGAGACCTGTAGAGGGATCACTTTACCTTTTTATTGTTATTATATGTAAATAGTTGATAATAATTTAATGAGAAATATTACATTTTACTTCAAAATAGAATGCAGGAAGATAGAATAATAATAATAAATATGAAACTTATTTTCACTAAAATGGACATAACGGATTTTGAATATTTGTTCGCACAAGCCTATCTGATTTACTTAATCCTATACACCTAAAATTTGCATTAAATTAAAAAGTTGCATGTTTTTGCCTCTACCGTACTCTCCCTTTTTTTTTTCTCTGTCCCACTAATTTTCTCTGTCCCACTAATTTTCTCGTTTCAGTTCCGGATTTTCTCTTCATATTATTTTCATTATAGAAATACAAAAAACATGGTATAAACGCATAATGTATTTTACACAAAATCTATTATACGGGTAACATTGGAGAAAAATTCTTCAAAGTAAACATAATAAATTCAATGAAATACGTAAAATCACACACCCCGAACCTTTTTTATCCTACTTTCTCATTATCTCTCTCCGTCTATCTTTGTCTTCTCTCTATCTATCTAATACAGGGTCTTCATTTATAACCTAACGGGCACACGGCGTTTTGCCTGTGCGCGGTTGGGTGTGCCACAGTTGGTTTTGCTCCTACATAAACTCCGCGCATAAAGCTAGTAAAAAATCGAGGTACTTTGATAGTCCAAGATCGCCAAGATAAAATTTATATTTTAATTCTTGTTTTCTTTAACTTTGTTTGTTATTTAAATGCATTGTTTATTATTCCTGTTATATTTGTAAGTTATTTAATTTATTGCTGATATAATTTATTATTTTTATAATAATTACTATTGTACTTCATTATTATGATTTTCCACCGCTGTAGTCTCGAGGTAGCGTGTTGCATTGTCACGCAGCGGGCCCGGGTTCAATCCCCGGTAAGGGCAGTTTTTCTGGGTGAGGTTTTTATCGGGGTTTTTCCTAACCTATAAGACAAACGTCAGGAAAACATTAAGACCGAAATGGTCACCGAAATCATATGGCTATCATCATCATCATCATCATCATCCTTATCATTATCATCTCATCATCATCATCCTTCACCGGTGTGGAAAGCAACGGGAAGCTACCACACCTACAATTCTCTAGTAAAGCTGCAAAGCATAGCATGAAAATGCTATGATTGTAGTGAAAGATCTGCCCTCGGGTAGAATTACTATGGATGGATTATTATGATTATTATTGTTATTATGATCAGATTATGATTATTATGTTATTATTAAAGCTAGGTTTTTATGTAGTAAAAGTTAAGATTGCAACATTAGTATAATGAGAAGTTAGTCTTATGACTCTCTTTTGTTTTGGTTCCACACACAAACAGTTGAATACAGTATAATGAGAAGTAAGACTTTTGACTTTCTTTTATCTTGACTTCACACACAAACAGTTGAATAATAAATACTAACCGCATTGCAATCTTATATTTTATTAAATATAAATCCTAGTCCTAGTTATTATTATTGTTATGGTTATTATTATTGTTATGATTGTATTATGGTTATTATTATTATTGTTATTATTATTATTAGTAGTAGTAATATTATTATTATTATTATTGTCATCATCATCATTATCTGTTTCACTCTGAAGAGATTATTATTTCATGAGGAGTTCAGTTTTAAAAGAGGAAAATTTAGACGAAATAGGCGCAAGTTTTGAACGTACACCAACAAAATCCATATAAAATTTAGCACAAAAAGTGGAAATTTCAGTCTGCACATAGAGCAACTAAATTATTAAAACTAAAACCTTGTAAGTGTACATATGCCCATTGTTTAAAATGAGGTGACCTAGTATCTATAAGGTAAGATTTTTATACAACGCTTTACGCGTGGAGTTTATGTAGTAGCAAAGCCGGCTGTGGCACACCCAACTGCCACAAGCAAAACGCCGTGTGCCCGTTAGGTTATAAATGAAGACCCTATATATATATATATATATATATATATACAAGGGGCACGCCGTAGCGTAGTGGTTAAGGCACTGCGCTACAAGCCGGAAGGTCGAGGGTTCAAGTCCCGGTGGGGTCAGGATTTTTAAACTGACCCAAACCTTCTGGCGGCACTATGGCCTGGGGTCGACTCAGCCTCTAACGGAAATGAGTACCAGACGCTTGTTCTGGGGTAAAGGCGGCCGTCACGCAGGGCTGACAACCCGGCTGACATCAAGTGCCGATTGTCTAGAAATAGTGGGAGCCTTAACCTCCTACTACCCCAAAGGCCTCCTGAGGCCTGTAGTGGGAATACTTTACTTTACTTTACATAAGAGATTATATTGACATTTTCAATCGAAGTTAAATATCAAAATGATGTTTATTTTCAAAAGTTTCGTAACACCAAATATTACTATGTCAATGTGTATGTGTGTGTGTTTATGTGCGCGTGCGCTTTCGTGTATATACGATTGCGAGAGTGTTCCTGATTGTATGTGTAGAAATAAATATGTCTGTATGTGTTTGTGTGTGTATGTGTGTGTGTGCATGTGCCTGTGCATGCTCTGTCTGTGTGTGTGTGTGTGTCTGTAGGTATATTTGTCTGTGTGTATATCTGTTTGTCTGAGTATCAGATTTTATTGAGGACGCCAATAAATTGGGGCTGAAAGTAAACATCAATAAAACTAAATATAATTATCACGCATAGTCATATAATAATAGAAATGGACAGTTAATGACAAAAGAAATACTTTTTGAAGAAGTAGCTGAATTCAAATACCTAGCAACAATAATTACAAACAGGAATGAGATGCAGAAAAGTCAGCGGAGGCAGACTGAAATGATGGGTGTCATTGGCTAATAGTACACAGTACAGTTGAATGGTTAGCATGATGCAATCACTTAATCTCAGTTTTCAGTTTTCTTAACCTACTTAACCACTTCTCAATTCAAATAGCTACTCATATTTACTCATGAGTCCGAGGTGCCCCCAAACCAGACTCAATATAAGAAAATTTGCTATAATCTCATATCTCCAGTCAGACCTGCTAACCGTTACACCACACATGCATCCCATAGAGAAGTAGGTAACAATAATAATTAACTCTTAACACACTGGCACTATGGAAACTGTAAGTTCATAACTGCGCGGACCATCATCCCTATCCTGAGCCAATGTTTTCTAAACATCCCTAAATAATTTACTTCCCTCAAACAATTATTAATGTTATTCTCTCGCCTCATTCTTGGTCTACGAACTGGGCATTTTCCCTATGCACCTCTTTCATTCCCCATTCGTGCCATATGTCCTGCCCATCCCAGGCCATGCGACTTAACTCTTCTTATTATATCTGGCTTCCTGTAAGTACCATATAGATTACCTGTTATGTAGTCTTCTCCCTTCACCTTTCTATTCATTCTCTTTGGTAAAAATGGTTATCATTACCATTATTAATATTATCATTATTATAATTATTACTATTATCATCATCATTATCATTTCAAGATTTAAGAGAATATCTTGTTCCGACTTACATTACAGTTAAACAGACCCTTTCCAACGTGTACTTCGTCGTCCCAAATTCCGTCTTCCTGTGCTTTTAGTCATAGGCTTGTATTTGAATGACGACTGTTGGGACCCTCAATATATGTAAATTCCATCTACTTCTATAATCCAATTTTTATGGGGGGGGAAATGTTGAGGTCGTTGTGGATATCTTCGTTTCTTATCTTATCTAATTTAGAACATCCCTTATTATATCATAGATATTTTATCGATCCTAAATAATAATAATAATAATAATAATAATAATAATAATAATAATAATAATAATAATAAATCTTCACTTCAAGATTAAGGCAATTCGCCTGTTCCGAATTCACAATGATTCCTTCCATCTCTTCCTAGTCTTCCTAACATCCCCTAATCCTTTCTGTTTATAATGATATCCTATCTTGAGCTATCCTGCTTCGTCCTTTCTGTGAACATGCTGTTCATTTATTGAATATATTTCCAATTCACTTGTTATTTCTCATTTCTTATATGGCCCAATTTTGTGCATCCTTTGGTCCTTCTTAGAAAGGTATTTTCTGCACTTTGTATTCTACTGGAACTCTCCTTATTTGTTACCCTGGACTCACTACCATATAAAAGTAGGCCTACCGGTACCGCCATTGTTTTGTAGAACTTCAATCTTGTATCCTTCCTTGTTTTATGTTTTAGTGTTCTATGAATGGTGTAACATATCGTTTAAAATTTTGATAATTAATGATATTAGACTATATTAAAAACATTATTTAAATAGATTAAATTAAAAATTAATAATAAAAATAATAATAATAACAATAATAATAATAATAATAATAGCTATATTTTTATTGAATGCCACTACCCAGTCATTTCGAAATTCTGATATTCCCTCCTGGTATGGCGTTATTGTAACCCACTTCTGAGGTTCGGGTGCCTGGAAGGCGGAGTTAGGTTGCCCCTATGATATACGATAAGTGATGATAATGGTAATTATGCGCCAGTTTATTCGTAAAATAAGGAATTGAGAAACGTATGGCTTCGTACATGCAATAAATATTCTTTAGGTGGCAGGAACTTTGCATGACTTCAGCCTGCACACTCAATGCGATAACTCGGGATTTCTCATTCTCGAGCTCTTGTTGCCGGTACAGGAGACACCCGTGGCTTAACTCCTTTTCAGCCACTCTCGCTTATAAAACGAGCGAGAGCAAGTCAAAATTTGACCGCCATTAATATTATATATATATATATATATATATATATATATAGGCCTATACCCCAGAACAATCGTCTGGTACTCATTTCAGTTGGTGGCTGAGTCGACCCCAGGACCAAAGTGCCGCCAGAGGGTTTGGGTCAGTTTAAAAATCCTGACCCCACTGGGACTCGAACCCTCGACTTTCCGGCTTATAGCGCAGTGCCTTAACCACTACGCTACGGCGTGACCCACATATATATATATATATATATATATATAATTAATATTATTATATTATAATTATGTCCACCGCTGTGGTCTTAGGGCAGCGGGCCCGAGTTCGATCCCCGGTCGGGACAAGTTTCCTGAGTGATGGTTTTTTCGGGATTTTCCCTCACCTGTAAGACAAATGTTAGGAAACTTTAGGGCCCAAACGGTCCCCGAATATCATCTGGCCATGATTATCATCATTAACGTATTCATTAAGTTTAGAAATAAGGCCTCTCGTGGCGCATCGATACCATAATCACCTATCATATATTATGGGGGCAGCGTAACTCCGCCTTCCAGGCGCTCCAACCTTAGAAGTGAATTACAATTACGCCATGTCATGAGAGAATACCAAAATATAGAAATGACAACGTGATGGCACTGAATAAAAAATTATAATTTTTGTTATTTTACAATTTCTGATTGTGACAGACTTAAACACAACATGAAACAATATTGTGTTATTTTTTAAACGTCCTGTAGAATATAAATGCAGAAGATGCACTAGGAATAATTTTGAGCAAGGGGTTGGATAATTAATTCTGTAGAACATACGTGAATCGAATGACTCAGTCATTGTATTATCATAATTGTACTCTGTAACTGAAACGAGGCGCCTGGAACAACTTTATAGCGTACAATAGATGCATTATAACACGCTAACATAATGTGTTTCATGCAATAATAATCTGTTTTACGTTAATTTGACCAACATGTTCATAACAAAATTTCCTATAAATAGATTTGTTCCATCAATTCTAGAAATGCAATTTGCTTCTTTCACGAGATATTTCAATCATTTTCAACATTACAAAACTTAATTTCCTTCTCGTTTCATAGAATTATTACGAAGTACACAAACCCTACATTATTCATTTTTTTTTCCCGTGTGTCCTAGACCATTCTTAAAAACTAACCATTATTGATGTGTTGATAAAAAAGTCTATGTAATATTTAAGTATTCATTTGTAATTCATTTGTATTCGTAGTATTCGGCTGATGAAGGTACAGAGTACTGAAACAGGCGTAATGAATTTGTTTTCAAATAAATATGAAATTGGTATAAAACTTTAAAAGTTTTATTTTATTTAATCACTAAAAATAACATTTAAGTGTTTAAAGTGAGATTCCACGGATTATTTAAGACTTTTCTAAACGAATACACGAAACTCTTCCAATTTTTGCAGGGTACTTTACTTTACAGGATTTTATTGAATACTAGGTAAAACACGGCGCGCAGCGTGTGCTTAAATAAATTGAATTGTTTTTTATGTTTAGTTGAATAAGTAAAGATGAGAAATAATTATAAATTTATATCGTATTTATTTTTAGATACCCCGTGCTGATTATGCAGCGTTTCCCGGTAATCTACTAATCTCGATCTTCTTGACATCAATGAGCTGAAAGACAAAAATTGTTATTGCGAGTTATTTGTAAAAAATAGACATATGATGTCACGGACTCTTTTGTAGAATGTTTTCAGACATTCAATTCCGTGTACATTAGTTTAGAGTGTTTTGGTTTAGGTAGCGTAAGTCATTTAAGCGTCCATAAAGCTACTTTTTAGTGCATTGATGCACTTTTTTTTTTAGCTCCGGCCCTACAATACGTAAGACTATTTAACTCATGCCCCAAATGAGAGTCAATGACCAATCACATTTCAATGATTTTTTATTTACAACCAATCACAGTCGTGTTTCGCCTAGAATTTACCAACTAAAGTGTATCATAATAAAGAAGCACCTCCTATTTAACATACTGAATAGGTCATAGCATTATTTTGCAGTGACTGACTCTCCAAGAAATACGGCTACCAGATTGTATATATAGTGCATGAATATCAACACGTAGCGCATGCGGGAGTTATTATAAAAACATTTGTAGCAATTGATTATACCACCAAAAAAAAAAAGAAACCACTGTTTGGACTTTCTTAAATGTATTTTTTCCCAGGTAATAACGTTCCAGAAAAATATAATTGTCATAGGACATCAGAAATTAATTAATATACAGTTTGATGTGTTTCATTTTTTCTCCACTACAGTGCATTCTTATAATATTGCGTTCATTTGGCAATACATAATATGATCTGGTTGCAGTGAAGAACAAAAGAAGCAGATGAAGCGTACTACCAATCGTTCCTCATTTGTTTTCAAACATCGCCGTTTACATTAAATATATAAATATTTTAAAATAACTATATTTAAATAATGATTTGTGAGTAAACAGCTTAATTTTATTCCTTAAAAGTCCTAACAAATGCCACTCTTCATTTCCAAATTCTCTAGATAAATTCACTCCTCACTTCGTGAGTCGTGAATTTATCGATAATTTGGAAATCACTCGTGGCATTACTTATGATAATATGTTACATACTTGAGTTAATTGTCCAAGCAATTCTCTAAATGATGTTGGAAACCCCATTCAAAACATTCAAGTAGTTTTTAAGTCCATAAAGGACATACTCACAGATGTTAATTTTAATATAATAAAGATTATGTCGCGTCTAATTATTTTAGTTTAGTTCATAAATATTGGCATTTACAGGCCTATTCAATAACCGATACACAAAAACATATTCATAAAATATAATAAAAATTAACTGTCGCCTATGTAAAGTTTGAATAATTATGATTAATTCAAGATTAAATAAATCTTCAGGACTCACGACCCATGAATGTATCTCCCTCCCGGAAGATTTGTCCCTCAGATTTTTCCATCCTATAAATCCATCGACTACGTCGGGGTTGAACCCACGACCCTTGTGATTAGAGGCAACCAAAAGATGTGCTAACAAAATATTAATCTATGAATCTATGAATATATAAACAGGAATGCAATGTTAAGCTTGATTGTAACAGTTAAATAAATTAAAAAATGTGATTCGATCATTACTGCCAACTAAAGAAATTGAATCCAAACGGTATCATAACTGTAAATGGGCCAAAAAGAGAAGAATGAAGAAAAGTACATAATAGTGAGCTGCATGATATGTATAGGAAGCCATATATAATAAGAACAGTTAAGTCTCGTAGACTGCGATAGGCTGGACATGTGGCATGTATGGGGTATGAAAGAGGTGCAAGGACGCTTCTGGTAGGAAAGCCCGAAGTGAAAGCGCCCAGTTGGTGGGTTGAATGAGGTGGGAAAATAACATTATCCATGATTTGAGGGAAGTAAATTATGCAGGGGATGATTTGAAACGAACAAAAACAAACCTTCTGGGACGCTAGTACAACTGCAGGGAAGAAATCATATACATTAATCGAGAAAATTTAAACTTCAAGCCGCCACCTAAGGTCTTACTGTTTTGAATAACGTAAGTGGTAGGCTATGTCCGAACATGCTCACCCGTCACTCCAATAACATTAGCCCCACGGCTGGTTGTTCATCCTAACATGAAATTTCTTTGCCCATATTTATTTTCAGAGCTCATACTACTTTACTTAAATTACTAATAAGGGTTTCCCTGGTTTATTCATGTGTGTTGCATCCGTTCCTTTTTTTAATATTTGGGTATTTATAATGATTATATAATTTTTCATTTACCATTCACTTTAAAGGGCCTCTATATATATACATATATATATATATATATATATATATATATATATATATGAAATAAAGTAATGGAGAGAGCGGGAGAATTAATCAGTTTTTTTTTATATAAGAATAATTCTTGCATTTTTGGTAAAACTGCCTATATTTTCTGTTCATTTATGGCTTCCTAATATATCTCAATGCTAATTTATTGAATATATATTTCTTTGTTTGTTACTATTCATTTAACCTCTCCCTTTTACCCTATGTACTTATAAGTATCCCATGCAACCCGGGTCTTACACTTACATTGACAGTAGGGAGAGAATCATACAATTTTTATGACCACACGAGGACATTCCCAAATAAGGGATCAGCTCAATGCGGGGCCACGTCCGAGACCCACGAAAATTTAAGACAAGGCACAAAATTGACTCACATATTCATATGAAAGAAGGCGAATCTGATATTGATGATTATGACAACCAGAAGGTGTTCTACGAATGTTTGAAACTTAAAGTTTGTCTACATTTGTCTTACGTGTGAGGTAAAACCCTGAATAAATCTCACCCAGGAAACTTGTCCCAACCGGGTAACGATTCCAGATCCACTGCATACGATGAAATGTTGTTTGCTCGTGACCATAGAGCTGGACGAATATATAGCCTCTATCCTATCATTACCCTGAATTTTGCAAAAAATCTAAGTAATGTATTTAGACTCATTCTTCATATTGACGAGATATTTTTGTTATTATTTAATTGTAATATTAATGTGTTTTCTTTATGTAATTGTAATGTTAATGTTTTTCTAGTGTATAATGCTATTGTGTTATTACTTAATTGTAATATTATTGTGTTTTCTTTATGTAATTGTAATGTTATTGCTGTTTTTGTTGTTTATTTTTCTTTACACTAGTACCAATTATTACTTTATTGTAACGGACTGTCAACAGCACGTACGGCTTACTGCCCGTGCGACCCATATTTGTAAATAATATTGTAAATATCTTACTTTTTGTCTAATAAAGTCCTACTACTACTACTACTACTACTACTACTAAAAGGCAGATTCTAAAAACATAATTGTAAATATACGTATGTAAAATAGTACTGTACATAAACAATTTTGTACACTCCTTAATTAAGAGGGATCAATTAAATAATATGCTGCTTGCTTACTTACTCACTGACACTATCGAACCCGTAGGTTCATGGCCGCGCGGACATATGTTCTCCGTACATCCCTATCCTGAACTAATGCTTTCCAATCAACCCCTTATATTCTACTTCCCTCAAATGATAGTTAATGTTATTCTCCTACCTCATTCTTGGTCTACAAACTGGGCGTTTTCCTTCTGGTTTTCCTACAAGAAGCTTCCATGCACGTCTTTTATTCCCCATTCTTGCCAAATCTCCTGCCCATCGCAGTCTACGATATTTAACTGTTCTTATTATTATATGGCTTCCTATTAAGACCATGCAGTTCACTGTTATGTAGTCTTCTCCATTCACCTGTCTGTTCATCTCTCTTTGGTCCAAAAAAATTCCTAAGAACTTTATTCTCAAATATTCGGAATCTACTTTCCTCCCTTAAATTAAGAGTCCGCCCTCAGGGGTCCTCATCTAGGGGATATGTGGATGGCGACCACAAGGTGCCCAAGCTGTGCAAAACATTTCTTCCACTTACTTGTATTTTGCGCTCTTTTAACTTTTCTATCTAACCTCTCTTGGTTAACTCTTGTTTTTTCGACCCCGATGCTATTAGGGCATCCGAGGGCTAGGGAGTCCTTCCTTTCTTCCATTTCTCCTTTCCTTTATTTTCTTTTCTTCTCCAGAAAAGCCTGACCAGAGGCTATAAGATGGCAGCCCCATCACTGGTCTTGCCTTCCTTTGGCCAGCAACCAATCGAAGGGACTATTATTACGCTTTCAAGTCTTATACGAGAATTTCCCATAAGGAAAATTTTCTATAGGATCGTAAACAGGCCTTGGCCTAATACTTGGAAGGAAGAAGAAGAAATTAAGAGTCCATTTTTCTCTTCCATATAATATGACTGATAGAATAATGGTTTTATATATTTTCAGTTTAACGTTTTTTGAAAGGAGTTGTGATGCCAAGAGTCTCTGTAACGCATAATAGCACGCATTTCCATAATTGAGCCTATGTTTAATTTCTTTATCCATCTCATTCCTATTTGTGATTATTGTACCTAGGTATTTTAATTCAGCCACTTCCTCAAAATGTCGCTAATTTGTAATTGAATTCGGAATTTCTAAAATATTAAACTTAATCCAATGTATCTCAATGACATACTTTTCAGATCATTTTGATATTAAATAATATTATAGCAAGGAGATGCCTTTTCTCATCTGCTACTTAATTTTATACTAAAACATGCAATCAAATCTCTAGAGAATAAAGAGGGTAACAACAGAATGGTATCCATCAATTTTATGTAAACTAATATGCTGATGTGAAATATTACACTGGTCAACATGATTTTTGTCTCATGAGTACCAATAGTTGTACTTAATGCAGTTTTTTATCGTGTTTTCAAATATGTATTCTGAATTTCTCCATCGCCCAGTTTTTTTTTTTCAATTTCAATTAATGGATTTAAATAATTATTTTTTTAATAAACTCTTTTTCGTCAATTTGTCCATTGTAAAATAAAACGGGGAACACTGTCACCAGGAGATTCCAGCTATGGAAAATATATATCAAGGCAAATGGAATCCTAATATGCTGGCCGATTATTGTTGGACCATCAAGAGGGATGCTCCACAGGCGAAATATAGCAGAAAATCGTCATTTCTTACTTTCTAGGTGAGTCATAATGTTCGAATATTTTGTAGTTACGAATGTAAAAAATATTGAAGTGTTTGAAATTATAATAAATACCTGTCTCTCGGAAACCTTTTCGTGACGGAGAAAACCCGATATCATATTTGAATTCAGGAGAACAAATACTAGCAGAATCACATATTTTTCTTTCTGAGACAAAAAAAAAAGTTTATTGTTTCTTGCTCAGTGTTATTGGCCGATCGTCAGGAAACACTAAAATCCAATATGCATTATATTAAAATAATAATAATAATAATAATAATAATAACAATAATAATAAGCAGAGGTTAAAGTCAATACCAATAAAACCAAATATGGTCAAACCTAGAATTACATTACTAAATGTGAATTAATATCTAACAACAATGAGATGGTAGAATAACATTGACACGATATGAATAGGCCTGCACATGAAATAAACGTAAATATATTAGCTCAACATAGAAATGAATAAATAGCTTATCTACGTGGAACCACACACCTCCGGGAGTGCTACTGATTTCGCTAGATAATGGTCGTACTTTGGATGCATTTATTTTTACTTGTAAACAGGTGAATGGAGAAGACTTCATAATACTGAGGTACATAATATTTATGGGAAACCAGATATAATAAGAAAGAGTTAAGTCTCGTAGACTACAATGGACAGGACATGTGACACATATAGGTATGAAAGAGAGGCATGGAAGCTTCTTGTAGAAATACCAAAGGAAAAGTGCCCAGTAGGCAGTCCCAGAATGAAGTGGGAGAATAATGTTAAGTATGATTTGAGGAAAGTAAATTATACATGGGAAGATTGGAAAACATTAGCTCAGGATAAGGATGTAAGGTAATCTTAGGGTTCGCGCGGTCATGAATATACGGGTTCCATAGTGCCAGCGAGTTAGTTAAATTATTGTACCTGCGTTACTATACCCTATTCAGGATTTCTGTATGGAGTGGAGATAAACAAATGCAACAATTACTTTCTAACTTTTAATAATAGAGAACAACTGAAATCGAATTTTTAGTTAGATAACACTGTCAACATGATTTTTGTCTCATGAGTACCAATAGTTGTACTAAATGCAGTTTTGTATTGTGTTTTCAAATATGTATTCGGAATTTCTCCATTACCCACAGTTTTTTAATTTCAATTTCAATTAATGGATTAGATAATTTTTTTTTTAATAAACGTTTTTTCGTCCATTTGTCCATTGTAAAACAAAACCAAATGAGCTAACTAAAATTGTTTTAGCTATGGAAAAGAGATATCAAGGCAAATGGAATCTTAATATGCTGGCGGGTTATTGTTGGACCATCAAGAGGGATGCTCCACAGGCGAAAATATCAGAATATCGTCATTTCTTACTTTCTAGGTGAGTCCGAATGTTCGAATATTGTGTAGTTACGAATGTAGAAAATACTGAAGTGTTTGAAATTATAAAAACCTGTCTCTCGAAAACCTTGCGTGATGGAGAAACACTGAATCATATTTGAATTCAGGAGAAAAATACTATCAGAATCACATATTTTTCTTACTGAGACAAAACAAATTATATTTTGTTGCTCAGTGTAATCTACACATGCACTTTTTATCTCTACTCTACAGACATCCTGAATATTGTGTGTATTATACGGCTCCCAGATCTTCAAACAATGTCGTTGCTACGCACTCCACCGAAAATTCCAGCCACTTTCCGTGAAGCAGACAGTATAGAATGAGCTTAGTGATTTCCTGAAATATGTTTATATTTTTTATTAACTGAAGTAACGGCTCCGTCGTGCAATCTGTTAGACGCTCGCCTGTCACCACTGGGGTCCCGAGATCGAGTCTCGATCACTCCATATGGGTTTCGTGGTGGACTAAACGGAGATTGGACAGGTTTTTCTCCCTCCTTCCCATGCCACAATTTAGAGCCAACATTTCTCCATACTCATCTCATTCATTTGAATCATCTGCCCCCGTGACAGCGCGTCAAGCGTGGTCGGCCGGCATCCTTGTCATTCACAGACCTCTATATAAGGAGATTCATCTCATATCATTCGTCGACCCGACCCTGAATTGGGCACGAGTTGAGAATATATATTAACTGAAATATATTTCGCTGTGATATTTATAGATCCACTACATATCTTCTATCTTATGCCTAGTAGCCTAAAGTGACATTTTTACATATTGCAACTATAGCATGGCAACGAACAAAATGCAGTGCTAATACATTCTTGCCTTCAGTGTACATATCTCAACACCCAGACCGGTGCTCTCATCTGCCCTTTTTTTCAACCAATCAGCGTCAAAACATGTATCGCTTGAATTGGAGCTGGTATCACCAGCAAAATAATACTGCGTAATAACCAACAACAACGAGGTGCAATTTAACGCCTCCCAAACATACAGCTAAATCATAGGGCCTATGGTCACGGGGGAATCCCAACACAACATGGTTGGAAGGGGAGCTTTGCGTCATAAAATTCTAGTGCATATCCATCACGACTGCATTTTATTCGCTTCCAAGCTATTATAACGTCAACCCTCTGCAATGAAATGTGTTTTCAGATACACAATAAATATAACACAAATGTACTGCGAGGTTAATGTTACAAATTTAAGTAATAGTGTCTTAAAAGTATGTATTGAGGAGAGTGTGTATATGTGTACATATATATATATATATATATATATATACATGTACGTATATCGATGTTATAATTAAATTTTTAATGACAGTGACAACACAACAATCTGCCAGAATACAAGCTGCTGAAATGAAATTCCTCAGACCAATAGTAGGATATCAAAGAACAGACAAAAAAACATAACACAGAAATAAGACAACTAAAAGTAGATGAATTAAACACAACAATAGAGAAATGCAGAACAAACTGGAAAGAACACTTGGCAAGGATGGCTGAGAAACGAATACCAAAAGCAGCATACAACTATTCACCATATTCACCACAAGGAAGGAGAAGTTTTGGAAAACCAAGGTAACGATGGAAAGAGCAGCAATTTGGAGCCGGAACAGGCTAGTAAATAAGCCTAAACCGTGAAAAAGAAGATAATTAAAATTTGACATTAAGCAATGCAAACCTAATATGACATGAAAAGAAAAATAAACAGTCGACCCTCATTGCATGTTTGATATCGTCGCAGCAACGACTGGCCAGCACGGCCGACCATGGCAGGATTCTTTTTGACGTCAAAACACTTATTGTTTGAACACTTATTGTAAAAACATGTGTTTTTCAATAAAATTAAACGTGTACAATTGTTTGTATTCAATTCCAACCCTTACGGGTGAACACTCATCTGCGCATAACTTCTAAACGACGTGTTTGCGACTGTATGTTCCTTCACAAAAAATGATTCTCTCTGCATGCCCTATCATCCCTATAATTTTGTCATGAAGTCCTGTTATATCCTGTATGTACATATTTCAGTGCAGACCAATTCCAGAATGCCATGTTTCTAGAAATAAAATGTTATCAATCAATAATTAATTCTAGGCAGTAACTTATTTCAAAACATTTCATCTTGTTGTAAGCAGTTTAACGACCTACGCTACTCCAACCTAGATAACCTGGTGGCATTAGACAAAAAAAAGACTTATTTCAAAAGTGAAAACTCTTTAAGTATGTATTTTCTGGATATAATATTAAACTATTATGATGGCGAAATATCGTTAGAATTATTTTGACTTTTTTTTCTGAAATAGGTCTAGACAATTTTCATATTTGGTCTACTCGTATTTTGACCCAACATATAGTGATTATCGGTATTTAATTACACGGGTCAAAATGATTTTTGTCTCATGGGTACCAATAGTTGTACTTAATGCAGTTTTTTTATCGTGTTTTCAAATATGTATTCGGAATTTCTGCATCACCCACAGTTTTTTTATATCAATTTCAATTAATGGATTTAAATAATTAAGTTTTTAATAAACCCAGATTTCTTCCCAGAAGATCTTGGCGTAGTGAGGCGACGAGCACGGGGAACACTTTCATCAGGAGATTTCAGCTACGGAAAAGAGATATCAAGGCAAATGGAATTCTAATATGCTGGCGGGTTATTGTTGGATGCACCATAGGAGAAATATAGCAGAAAATCGTAATTTCCTACTTTCTAGGTGAGTCCAAATGTTCGAATATTGTGTAGTTACGAATGTAGAAAATATTAAAGTGTTTGAAATTGTAAATGCGGAAAACTTGCGTGATAGAGAAAAACCGATATCATATTTGAATTCAGGAGAAAAAATACTATCAGAATCACATATTTTTCTTTCTGTGATAAAACAAAGTTTCTTTCTTGTTGCTCAGTGTTATTTTAACATAACACATGGAAAATATTATCATAAGTAATGCCACGAGTGATTTCCAAATTATTGATAAATTCACTACTCACGATGTGAGGAGTGAATTTATCTAGAGAATTTGGAAATCAAGAGTGGCATTTGTTAAGACTATTTAACGAATAAAATTAAGCTGTTTACTCACAAATCATTATTTAAATATAGTTATTTTAAAATATTTATATATTTAATGTAAACGGCGATGTTTGAAAACAAATGAGAAGCGATAAGTACGCTTCATCTGCTTCTTTTGTTTATCACTGCACCAGATCATACTATTTATTGCCAAAGGAACGCAATATTGTAAGAATGCTCTCTAGTGGAGAAAAAATGAAACACATCAAACTGTATATTAATTCATTTCTGATGTCGTATGATGTAAATATGACAATTATATTTTTCTGGATTGTTACCTGGGAATAAATACATTTAAGAAAGTGCAAACAGTGGTTTCTTTTTTTTTTTGGTGGTATAATCAATTGCTACAAATGTTTTTATATTAACTCCCGCATGCGGCATGTGTTGACATTCATGCAGTATATATACAATCTGGTAGCCGTATTTATCATGGGCTCAGTCACTGCAAAATAATGGTCAGACCTGTTCAGAATATTAAAAAGGAGGAGCCTTGTTTAATATGGTAATTATAACACTGATAAATATTTCGTGAAACACGACTCTGATTGGTTGTAAAACAGAAATCATTGAAACGTGATTTCCATTGAGTCCCATTTGGAGCATGAGTTAAATAGTCAGAATAATCTTATTTCAGACTTACAATTATCTTACGTGTTAAAAATATCTGATACTGAACTCACATCCGTTTCCTTTTAGAATAACCCCATGTTGAAGCTATATACTTATTGATTTATTCAGTCTATAATTTTTATTATTATTTTTATATTTATATTTTTATACCCTTATTATTATTGTTGCCTGAAAATATAATAATGAACACCGACCTGGTTTTGAATACAGAGTTAAGGATAGATATGGAATATTATGTGAGATTATCCTTGTCATCCAAATTTAAAATTAAAGTTTTTCTTTGTGATTTGAAATGTATTATTGCATTGTTTCAAAATTGGGTTAGAAAAACCTGTCGATTTGAGTCTGATTTTATTACTTGGATCCATCGATAACGCATTGTGTTACCAAGGCCAGCATAAAAATATTATTTTTCTTTAAAAATATGAGTATAACAGTTAGAAAAACTGACAATAGAGGCAGCACTTATCAGAAAGTTTTGTAACAGCAAAGCTACATTATACGCACGCCTCTATAGTTATTCCTCTTAGTAGTTTCTGAGTCTCTCACTTGATGTCGCACAAGTCAACTTTTGCACTAAATTTGCACAAATCGTAAAAGAAAGTATAACGTGAAATATACTTGCGTCATAATTCCTATGCATAATTTCAATTGTGATAAGATTGAAATGGAATTATGTACAGGATAACCAAAAACTTACAAATAAAAATAAAATTAAAACATTCTCATTCAATTAAACAATATATTCCTATTATTCTTACTTATTGGGTTATTTCACGAATGAAATCGGGGATCTCTTCAATGAAATATGTATTGAATATGAGGTGATGTATACATAATTTTAATTAAAATCTTGTATTAAGTCTCATGGTGATTTTTCCTATAAATATTTATTATTTATGTTCATGTACGGTATGTGTTTCTTTCTTTTGTTTTACAATTTGAATATTTTATTTTCAATTTAATTTGCAAAAAAGCCTTTGATAAGGTGATAAGAAGAAAATTGTGGGAAATAATGAAGGCAAGAAGGTACGCGGCTCAACTTATAGAAGGAATAAAAGGTCTTTATAATGGCACGAAAATTATCCTTAATTTAGATAATTATTCCAGAGAAGAAATTTTAATAAATCAAGGAGTTCGACAAGGGTGTACATTATCACCTACATTGTTTAATATATATTTTGATGATGTTATACGAAAATGGAAAAAATCAAGTCCAATAGGAATACAAATTAATAAGGAAATGTGTATGAATATTTCAATGTATGCAGACGATCTGGTAATTATACAGAAGTCAGAGGATGATTTACAAAGAGCCATTTACTTGTTGAATCAATTACGACTCTATTATAATCTCAAAGTCTCAACTTCAAAAACTAAAATTATGGCTTTTCAGGGCAAAGTGCCAGTCAGAGCAAAAATAGTGATCAATAATGAAATAATAGAACAGATAGCACAATTTAACTATCTTGGTTTAGATATAACATATAGCTATGATTACGATATACATAATAAATTAAACCGATATCAAATTATATGTGGCACCATAAGAAGAAACCTCCGAAAGACTCGAAAAGAAACTCAGCTCAGGTTTTATAAAATTATGGCTGCTCCTGTTCTTTTATATGGATCTGAATCTTGGGTACTTACAAAAAAAGATATCTCACACATTCAAGCCACTGAAATGAAATTTTTAAGATCTGTAAAAGGGTGTACACGCATAAATAGATTACACAGTAAATCAATATGAAATGAACTGGAGATATTTTCAATAGTTGATAAACTAGAAGAGCACAAATACCAATGGAAATATCATTTAGACAGAATGGACAATACAAGATTACTCAAAAAGATCAACACCTACAAACCACATGGGAAAAGATCTTTGGGACGGCCAAGGAAACGATGGACTTAAGATCGGAACAGGTCACACTAACCTAATCCTGGAAAGGAAGAAGAAGAAGAAGAATTTAATTTGCGAAATGCATATCCTATGTAGAAATGACAATGGTCAATGATAAACAGAATGAAAGGGAACTCTATCATCAAATATTCAAGTCTTTTTTTAGAACATGGAGCTTTATATAGGCCTAAATTAGGAATATGTGGTCTCCGTAGCTTATTTATTTAGCCTGGTAGAATTAAGGTAATGTTGGTCTTCTGTTCCACTCACCAGGACAAACATATGTTAGAATCAAATTTGATACTAAACGATTATCTCACTGAACTGAACAATAATAAAAGTAAGATCCAATAATACAATAAAGATAATTAAAGTTAAAACTAATAAAAAATGAATACACAAAGAATGAAGAGCTCCAATTTACTATATATTAAAAAACCAATACATGGAAAGTAATAAACTGTAATGGACTGATGTATTGCTTATCTAATATATATAAATGTTTGTTTGTTTGTTTGTTCGTATTTTATGCGCGGCCATACCGTTGATCCGATTGAGGTGGGGTTTTTGCAAAATGTTCACGAGATTCCCGGGATGAACATAGGCTATACGAACATTGTGATACTCAACTCCTACACCCTTAAAAATCGTCCTTTGTGGTGGAAAGCATGAAAAAAAGTAGGTCTTTGGACGCTTAAATGGCTTATGCTGCCTAAACCATAACAAATACACAAAATTAATGTACATAGAATTGACTATCCCTAAACGCTCTACAAAAAAGTCAGCGACAGCATATGTTTACATTATCTTTTACGGATAACTCACAATAACCATTTTTGTCTTTCATCGATGCCAAGAAGATCGAGACAATTACGTAGATTCCTGTGCAACTCACTATAACGAATTTTGTCTTTTAGCTCATTTATGCCAAAAAGATCGATTACGTAGCACGGGGAATCTTAAAATAGTCACGATGTACATTTATAATTATTTTTCATTCTACTTATTTAACTAATCATAAGAAGTTCATTAATTTTTTGTCTTTCAGCTCATTTATGCCAAGAAGATCGGGATGAGTAGATTCCAGGACAGCGCAGAGTATCTAAAAATAATTACGATATAAATTTTTCCTATTATTTATTTAACTAAACATAAAACACATTAATTTTCGTATTTCAGCTCATTCATATCAAGCAGATAGGGATAAGTATATTCTCAGGCAACGCCGGATAATCAGCACGAGGTATCTAAAAATATAAATTTATAATTATTTTTCCTTCTACTTAATCAATTAAACAAAAGCACATCAATTTTCATTTATTTAGGCGTAGCAGCGCACCCCGGGTAATAGCTAGTTACTAACATAAAATATTTGAAATACTGATATTTCTTAATACTATTTTTTCCCATTATTTAATAAAAATAGTATATATATATATATATATATATAATGTCTGACATACCAACATTGGATCGTAAGTATTTTTCCCCATTATTTAATAAAAATAGTATTAAGAAATATCAGTATTTCTAATATTTTATGCATATATATATATATATATATATATATATATATATATATACAAAGTACAACGAATAAGTTAGAAACCAGTTTTTATTCTTTTTAGAATTTTTATTTTTTAATAAAACATTAAAAATTCCTAATAATCTGCACCTATTGATGGTTTCCTAGCATCCACTCGCCGTATAACATCGTTTCTCAAACTATGGATCCCGACCCATTGGTGAGACGCTGGAGATATTTTGATGGGTCGCGGAACGAACCTTCATCTCTACAAAACATTTAAAATAAATTTAGAAGTTATTATCAACATTCAATCAACTTTTGAGCACGCGATGAACATTATAATTTTAATCACACATTTTATCACAGAGTTAAATTACCATAAATTATACAACAGTCGCCATATTTGTAACTGACATTCAACTTCCTCTCAAGAATTGATCAGTTTCAAACAAATGCGAATTTTTAGTTACTCTCCGACATTCGAAGAAACATATAGGTGTATATACTGTATTCTGATCAACTATAGTTAACAATGTTTTCTTATGCTGGATAGACTATAGTAAGATAGTACCGTATGACACGAAAAGGGTTTCCGACATCGCAATTATCAAAATTATAAAAATCGACCGTTGAATGCGAGACTTTTTTCTCTGCTTCGCAACGAAATTTGTAGAGACATTACGCTCTTCCTTCACATAGAAGTGCTCTGGCTCATTCTAAGACTTTTAAAGATTAGAAAAAAGTTTTACTCTTTTTGGATAGTTGTAAGAATGAGTTCTTTGATAATATTTGTCTGGCCACATTAGTTTATATGACAGACTATTATCCAAACTAAATGAATTCAATTTGTTCCTTCAAGGCTCAACCATAATTGTTTTGAAAACTTATAATAAAGTCAAGTCATTCCAGAAAAAGATCAATCTGTGGTAAGGCTTCATAAAAATTAATAATTTTTCTCATTTTCAAACCTTAGATTATTTTCCAAGTGAAAATGATTTTCCCTTATCTTCTGAGTTTTTTGATTCTGCAGTATCTCTGCCCTGAATAATGATATTGAAAGTTATTTTCCAAAAAAATTACAGTGAATTCAAATGGATTCGAGACCCATTCCTATATTTACAACTTTAAAATTTGCCAGCGAAATTAAGAGAATAGTTGTGTGATATCAGCTGTGATTCTGGCATTAATTTAAATTTTGTACGCTCAGATATAACAACGTTTTGGATATCATTAAGGCTTTCAATATCCTGAACTTTCGAATGAGGCAGTAAATTTGCATTCGGACAAAGAGTGCAATGAGGTCATAATGCTTGTACACGTTATATGCGCAACCTCCGTAAATCAGGCCACATAACTCCAGTATTTGAAATGTTGTCTTGACTCTGATTGGTGGACAGGCGAAATATATATTGCTTATGCTTCTTATACAATACTTTGTCCACCTCATCGCCCCTTTATATTTCTACTCGCTTTCATTCATTATCCTCTCACCATAACTTAAACACAAGATCCAGAAAAAATTAACTCTAGCTGTTCCTCTACATGGGACATCTCACAATTCCTCATCCTTTCTTATTTCACCCACCCGACCCTGGAATTCCTTCCCCTCGTATATCAATGACTGCAAGACTCAAAAAAGTTTAAAAAGAAACTCACTTCATATTTCCTTAGAGAATATAATATATAACCGTGTTCCATGTACACTTTTATTATTCTTTTATATTTTAAACTTTCTTTACCAAGTCATTTACTTAATCTAATTATGTTATTATTATTATTATTATTATTATTATTATTATTATTATTATAATTGGTAGTAGTATTTTTTATTTCCCTTGTCAACTATATATTGTGTAGTAGTCTATATCTATTATGTATTATTAATAATAATCTTTATTATATGTATAATTTAATCCTGATGAAGTGTAAGATAAGACCTTACGGTCTTAACTCCATCATATAAAATAAATAAATAAAATAAGTAAATAAAAATGGATATCTTTTTATTTCAAGCGAAAATCAAGTACAGAAACAGACTTGATGCACACTCTGATTTACGACTCAAATTAACTACAATTCAACCCAACACACACCAACTTATGCAGACACGATAAACCCATCCATCGCATTAGTTCTGTGAGTACAAAAGAGTTTAACAACATTTTTGAACTTATGTTTAATTACAGCATTATAGTTTTGTTTTATTAACGTACAATTATACAATATTTACTTTCTCATCGGTGATTATAATGTATTTAATTTAACTTATTGTGTCGCGTCAAGTTTATTATTGTTCAAGGTGGATCCCGCACTCAAAAACGTCGAGAACCACTGCTGTCCACAAAATCCTGCTACCAAACCAATGTAACTTAGCTCATAGACTATTTGAGATAGAGACATGCGATTTTTTTGCAACATATTCTATATCTCTGAAAGTTTTGTTTACATTTGATGCAGATTGTGATTTAAACAACAATGACGACACCTCAAGAAAAGACCCAGTGTGTATGGTGCTATGCTGTGTCTGATAAATCACCAGTATCGCCATATCCAAACGTCATGGCGGTCAAATTGTCCAGACACAAAGAGAGTCGCTTCGTCAGAGAACATCACCCTCTGCAGGTAATCATCGTCTTCGTCAATTGCGTTCAGCATGGAATCAACAAATTCAGCACGACGAGCGAAGTCAGTTGGTAGCAACGCTTGCGTAACTTGCATTTTATAGGATTGAAGATGTAGCCGCTTATGGAGGACTTTATGAATGGTTGATTCTGATAAATGCGGTTCCAATGACGCACGACGAATCGATTATTGAGGGCTGCGTTGAAATGCAGGCTACACATTGTCGATAGTTTCTTGGCTTAATCCTGGTTGTTCACTCCGTGGCAAGTTCATTACACTGCCAGTCGCTAGAAACTTCTCGACCCATCTAATTATGGATGAACGATCTCTTCCATATTGGTGGCGGAAATTTCGTTTAACAGTTACTGATAATTTATTAGACTCAACATATCACCGTACGCATTGTGCCTTTTCCTTTGGTGTCGTCATTGTCATTTTGGAGCTCAAACTGCAACAAATGAAACAAAACTTTGATAGACGTAGAATACGTTGCAAAAAATACCGCACCGTGTCTATCTCAACCAGTTTACGAGCTACGTTACATTGTTTTGGTAGCAGGACTTTGTGGGCACCCTGTATTTATATGTTGTCTTGTGCCATACAAAAGACACATAGATACACTTATATATTGTAGAACAGTAAATACATATTTACATGAAACACAAAACCGAAGTAAAACTCACTTCGCTGTGGTTTCGAGGTAACGTGCAACTTGTAACTCAGCAGGCATGGGTTCGATTCCTGATCGAGACACGTTTGCTAGGTTATTTTCGGGGTTTTTGCTCACCTGTAAGTCAAATGCCAGGAAACTTTAAGGCCCAAACGACCCCGGCACATCATCTGGCCATCATAAACATATTCATTAAATGTTTAGGATTAAGGCCTCTCCTGGCGCATCATTACCATCTTCATCATCATCACCTATCCTGTGTCATCGGGGCAGCGTACCCCGCCTTCCAGGAGCCCAACCTCAATATCGCCATGCCCGGGGAAAATATCAGAATGTCAAAATGATAACGTGGTAGCATTGAACAAAAATGATATGCCAGGAACTGTCGAATTGGTGAAGTAGAAATCCTTGCAATATTTTGTTGAGAAAATGTTAGGAAAAATGCCATTAGAACACACAGGATATGTTAGAGTATAATATTCAGCTGGATTTCAGGAAACAGGATATTGGGTATATGAACTGGATAATGTTGGATGAAGATAAATGCCAATGAAAGGCTTTAGTGAATGTGTTATTGGAACTTGGGATTTGAAAGCCATACAGTTCTAGGAATTCTGTAGTATTTGCGGTTGTTATTGTATTGTCATATGCGCACCGTTGAATAATAGGACACGTGTTACCAAAATGTTATTGTCTCTTCTCACTATGTATTTACTATTCTAATGGCGCTGTACATTGGAATATTCATACGCCTTTGTCTACGTGCACGTGTTGATACAACTATGAAGAACAAAATATGTCTGAACCTGGATTTGAACCATACAACAATACAAGGTTGTCCACTATGAACCACGCTTTTTAACGTTTATTTTGACGACATGATAAGATCATGGAAGAAAATGACGACTGGGGAATTAACTTAGGAAATATAGCAATAAAGACAGTAGCCTTTGCAGATGACCAGTATTTAATAGCAAAAACAGAAGACGAACTACAAAGAATGCTATATAAACTAAATGAAATGTAAAAAAAATACAACATGGAAATATCCTCACAAAAATAAAAAAATAATGGCCTTCAAGGATGCTCATCCAGTTCGGACAAAGATAATATTAGAAAATAAACCAATAGAACAAGTAGTAATATATAACTTCTTAGGTTGCGAAATATCATACACAGCAGAAACAGATATAAATAACAAAATAAATAAGTTTAATTATTTAACAGAACACTAAACAGAACTTTGAAAAATAAAGCCAGGAAAGAAATTATACAAGACAATGGCATTGCCTATTATTACTTATGGATCCGAAACATGGACAGTGACAACACAACAATCTGCCAGGATACAAGCTACTGAAATGAGATTCCTCAGACCAATAGTAGATATCAAAGAACAGACAAAGAACATGACACAAAAATAAGACAATAACAAAAAATAGAGGAATTAAACTCGACAATAGAGAAATACAGAACAAACTGGAAACAACATTTGACAAGGATGACTGAGAATAGAATACCAAAAGCAGCATAAAACTATGTACCACGAGGAAGAAGAAGTTTGGGAAGACCAAGGAAAAGATGGAAAGAGCAGCAATTTGGAGCCGGAACAGGCTAGTAAATAAGCCTAAACCGTGAAGAAGAAGAAGAAAAAGACAATCAACCCAATAATAATTCCCTCTTCACTCATACGACGCGACGCGACGGTGGCCAGATGTAATTATGATATATATATAAAGAGAAAACTTGAAGAAACGAATGTAAAAGGAAGAATATAAAGAAAGAGAGACAATAAGATTTTTTCTTCATGGCATGATAGGCCTGAATGGCCCTTAGATTACCGGCCGGTAGTTGGCTTCACATCCATTTGTCATGTACAGAGATAGACGATCATCCAGCTAGTATAGGGGTGACATTTGGTCAGTATGTCGAGTGCCTTAGCCATTATAGCTAGTGTTCTCAACCTGGAGCCGCTGCTTAATTTTCCTCACGATGGTGGGTGAGCACCGGTCCCGTACTTGCCTAAATAAAAATGACGGGAGAAAAGTACAGAAGCGCTACACTCTAATTCAACCCAGGAAGTTACTACAGACCTTATGGGCTACGCCAGTTTCCTCGTACGTACAGGGGGTATTTGTTTGTTTAGGGAGGGATGGAGGGGGAAGGTTAGCAGTACTTTTTCCAAATCTATGTAAAAAAAACACAGTTTTTCTTTTACGGTATGCAAAATAGTTTTAAAGTAAATATGAATTCGACACTTTCACACAGGATAGTACAGGTCCGCATGAGCTCAGTGACAAGTGGTAACTGCTTTTTTTTTTATTTAAGAGAGGGTGCTTGGACGGCTACAACTTACAACTCTGTACCTACTGTGTTGCATACTTCAGTTTTATTTAAGGATTTCTCTCAAGAAAATACTGTTAAAATTGCAACCCAGTCCCCTATTTCAAACACACAGTAACTTGCTGGGTTGAATCTGACTGTAATTGACAAAATAAATAAGTATGAATGAAAATAAATTAATAAAAAATTGAAAGGTAGAATGAATGTATGAAAGAAATTAGCTATTAAAGGAAAGACGAAAATAAGGAATAAAGAGAGAAAGGAAGAAAGATGAAGAAGAAGAAACATCAAATGAGTAAATAAAGATAATATGATTGATACATGTGTACGTATGTAGAACGAAGGTAGTGGTAAGAAAGAAAGGTTACAATGGTTTATTCATTGTACCTCATGGAGTTAAGAACTTGAGATCCACTTTATCAGTCCGTCACCGTGGCGTGGTAGGTAGAGTCTCTACCTTCCACTCCGGCGACCCGGGTTCAATTCCCGGCGAGGTAGGGGATTTTAAATCTCCACCTTGGGTCTGGTGTGTATCCTCTCGTGTTGTATGTGTGATTAAGGCAAAAAGGTCAACAAATGTAAATCAAAAAGGAAGAACAATGTAAACGAAAGAAAATGAGAAAGAAAAAAATCTGGGTTAAATTATACATATAAGAAACTATACATGCTGTGGTCTCGAGGTAGCGTGTTTTGTCGGGGCAGTTCTTCCAGGTGAGGTTTTTTATCGGGGTTTTTCCTCACCTGTAAGACAAATGTGAGGAAAACGTTAACGCCTAAACGGTCCCCGTAATCATATGGCCATCATCATCATCATCAACATTCTTATAATTATCATCATCATCATCCTTCACCGGTGTGGAAAGCAACGGGAAGCTACCACACCTACAATTCCCTAGTAAAGCTGCAAGCATAGCATGAAAATGGTATGATTGCAGTGAAAGACCTGTCTTCGGGCAGAATTACTATGGATGGATATACGACATAAAAAATAAACGCCTGAACCGGGATTTTAACCCAAGACATCTAAATCTATACGTTAGCGCGCTCCAAAATGCTCCAATCAGACATTCCAGCACATTTATTTTTCTTCCTTATTATGTAGTTCTCTAGCATGAGGAGCAGGTGGATACCGGTCGAGCTCCTATCTCATGGCTACTGTAAGAAGTAAGCATATAAAAAGAATATTTACTTATAGCAGTAACGCATCTTTATTTCGATATTATAATTAAATTTTGACATTTAGCAATGAAGGTCAAACATGACAATGTATATGTGTATATATATATATATATGTTCACCGCTGTGGTCTCGAGGTGCCTTGTCACATCCGGGGCCCGGGTTCGATTCCCGGTCGGGACAGGCTCCTGGGTGAGGTTTTTCTCGGTTTTTTTTTCTCGCCTGCAAGACAAATGTCTGGAAGCTTAGGGCCCAACGGTCCCCGAAAATCATCCGGCCATCATAATCACCCTTAGCCCTATCATTATCGTTATCGTTCATCGGTGTGGAAAGGAACGGGAAGTTACCACACCTACAATTTCCTAATAAAGCTGCAAAGCATAGCATGAAAATGCTATGATTACAGTGAACGGCCTGCCTTCGGGCAGAATTACTATGGATGGATATATGTATAGATGTTATAATTAAACTTTTGATATTGAGCAGCATAAGCTTAATATGACATGATAAGAAAAATAAAACCTCGGACGCGGGAGTTGAACTCGGATCTCTGGATTGATGCCCCAGTGCGCTTCCGATTACGCCACCGAGCAAGTCTAGTACAAACATTTATCTTTCTTTTGATATATTCTCATTATTACGAGATGTAGTGGGAACTTGGTATCCACCGCCATCTGGTAGCTCCTATCACAAGTAAGCAAATTAAAGAGAATATTTTTACTTTATGAATATTTGTTGCATTTAAGTAGTGTTTAAGTGGGTAAATATATTTCTGATCAACTTCTACGGCGCTGAATAACTTAATTGGATTATCCGCGTTTTTTTTTATTTTCCGTGCATATCTCGGTCCCAATTAACACGGATAATCGGGAGTTTGCTGTATTCTTAAAATTTGATATCATCATCAACCAGATGTTTCATTATTTAAAAGCTAAGAACATACCTTCTCTAGAACGTTTACACATTTCTTCTTTCGACTGAACTTCACAATAATTTGTTCCATTAATTTCCATACAACATTCTTAAGATGTTGTTTTTCTATGTACTTTTTTAGTCTTTACTAATATTTCATACCATTCTAAACGTTTTTCAACAATACATAAAACTTTTTAAAAACAATTATTACATATTTATCTAAGTATGCAAATTATGACATTTATCTCTTAATGATTTTTTCTAAGTTCTATATAGAATTGTAGTCCACATGCGTAAACGCATATAAAATTAAATCTGCCAGATGACAGGAATATCTGAGAATAACCAACATTCGCAATTAATTCCAAAACATATTTTAAGAAATAAATGTTCACTCACTTTATTTTGTTAGGTTCCAATAGATCAATTTAGTATACATCAGATTAATTTATAATTAACTAAATAAATGTATGTAATTTATTTCATTAGGTTATGTAATAATAATAATAATAATAATAATAATAATAATAATAATAATAATAATAATAATAGCTTTATTTTACCTGGCAGAGTTAAGGCCTTAAGGCCTTGTCTACCACTCAACCAGGTTTAAAAAAATACAAAAGAAAAGTCTTAAATCTAAATTACAATATATATATATATATATATAAACGATTACAAGTTATGAATACAATACAATTAATATTTATAATGTATTTTGATTTACTCTAAATTTAACGAATTAAATATATAATATGTACAAGATATATAAAAAAACGAGGAAAAGATTAATGACATAGTATAAAATAAATAGAGAAAAAATAATTATTAGACAACAGGTAACTGTATAAGCGTGACTTAAAGGTGCCAAGTGTGCGGGACAGGTGATGTGTTCATCCATTTCTTACAAACACATTTGGGAATTTATTGCAAAAGTTGGTCATTCGATTTCACATATAAGTGGTTCCATCTGGCAACAATTCCATAAACATAAGCGATGGATGATCTTTGCCCATGTGAAACCAGTATTGAACGAATGATAATCGCCAACAATATCCATTGGGCGATCTGTGCGGGAACTTTGAAGAAGAGATACATATATTAAGAAAATGTAATGATTTAGAATATTGGAGACATCAGTTATTACCGGAAAGATTTCTAAATTCAAATCGGTAAAGATTGGCATGTTACGAGTTATTGGTAAAACCAGAAAATTGGATAAACCTCGGTAAATTTCTGGACAAAACGCGGAAAATAAGGAAACGCTCATTCATGAATAAATATATGTTATCAAAATGCAATACCATTAATTATTAACAATTATATGTAAATTAGTTAGTGTATAATGCTATTGTGTTATTATTTAATTGTAATATTATTGTGTTTTCTTTATGTAATTGTAATGTTAATGTTTCTTTAGTGTATAATGCTATTGTGTTATTATTTAATTGTAATATTATTGTGTTTTCTTTATGTAATTGTAATGTTATTGTTTATCTGTTGTTTATTTTTCTTTACACTAGTACCAATTATTACTTTATTGTAACGGACTGTCAACAGCACGTACGGCTTACTACCCGTGCGACCCATATTTGCAAATAATATTGTAAATATCTTACTTTTTGTCTAATAAAGTCCTACTACTACTACTACTACTTTATAGCAGTGACGCGTTATCGATGTTATAATTAAATTTTTGACATTGAGCAAGGCAAGCTTAATATGACATAAGAAAAATAAATGCTCGGACGGGACTTGTACCCGGACCTCTGGATTGAAAGAAAGATGGATGTTTGTACTAGGCTTGCTCGGTGGCATAATCGGAAGCGCAATGGGATATCAATCCATAGATCCGGGTTTAACTTCCGACCGATCATTTATTTTTCTTATCATGGCATATAATCGAACCCGAGCCCACTGCGATACAAAGCAGCACGCTACCTCGAGGCCTCAGCAGTGGACGTGATTTGATATAAGAGATAAATCAAGGAAAGACAAAAAGAAGAGAACAAAACATAGAGATAGAAGGAGAGAAACAAATACATTATTATAATTTAAAAAGATTTTTCTTACAGGCCACATATAATGGATCTCTTTTCTTAGAGTGTAAAATGACGTTACAGAACCCAAAAGCAATTTTATTCTCAGAAGACTGAAAGGAATTTCCAGCGAATGGGTTCGGGTACATAAAGGAAAATCCTGCAGGGACTGTAGATCAGTTACAATAATGCTTCAGGAACAGATTACATCAAACAAGCGGAACAAGTTTTCCCAATTCAAGTACCATCTTGTCCCAACGCAATTAAAATATCCTGACAAAATAAATATTCCATATCATATTAATGAAAACAATTGTGTCCAATCCTATCACATATGATGGTAATAATACCACCTTTAAGACCATCATACTGGAAACAAATAATTGTTATTATTATTTATTTATTATTATTATTATTATTATTATTATTATTATTATTATTATTATTATTATTATTATTGAAACTCGTGGATGCAGGAAATAAGAACTGCAATGAGAGCAAGAGGACTGGAGGACATGGATTGGTTGGAGAGAGACGAGTGGAGAAGAAAAATAAAACTTTAGGCACAGAAAGATGTGTAAACATTAAAATTCTGTATATAAATATAACAAATATTATTATTAATTATTATTATTTATATTATTATTAGTCCACCGCTGTGGTCTCGAGGTAGCGTGCTGCCTTGTCACGAAACGGGCCCGGGTTCAATCCCCGGTCGGGACAGTTTTCCTGGGTGAGGTTTTTATCGGGGTTTTTCCTCACCTGTAAGACAAATGTCAGAAAAACCTTAAGGCCCAAACGGTCCCCGAAATCATATGGCCACCATCATCATCCATATCATTATCATCATCATCATCCTTCACCGGTGTGGAAAGCAACGGGAAGCTACCACACCTACAATTCTCTAGTAAAGCTGCAAAGCATAGCATGAAAATGCTATGATTGCAGTGAAAGACCTGCCTTCAGGCAGAATTACGTTGGATATTATTATTATTATTATTATTATTATTATTATTATTATCGTCAGGACTCAAAATCAATCATTGATTATTTCATTGCAAATAATAAGATTTTTAAATTGTTTCTCGATGTCAGAGCCTACAGAGGATATGATATTGGTTCAGATCACTACCTAGTAGAAGCAAGAATAAGATTTCCACCAAGATGGTTAAAAAAGAAGAAACAACAACAGAGCATAGAACAAAAGTACAAGGTAAAATTATTTTATGATGACAGCATTAAATGGTTATATTCGAGAAGAATTCAGCAATATATGGCTACAACTCCAGAAAGTAATGATGTCGAAGAAGAATCGAAAAACATTAAAATGATAATTCAAAATGCAGCTAATGAAACGTTAGGAAAAGTAAATATACAACAAAGAAGAAATAGAACTCTAAAAATCTGGGATGATCAAATAAAACAATTGATTGAAGAAAAAAATGCAGCTTATAAAAATATTTGAACACAAAGAAAGTAGAAAATGAAATAGAATTCAAACGCTGTAGAGCTATTGTTAAGAGGGAAATAAGAAAGAGACATAGGAAAACATGGTTAAATTTTGTTACACATTTAGAATCAGATTTGCATAAGCTCCAACCTAATGCCTTCAAAATATTAAAACATTTGAATAAAGATATTAAAGAATCTACCAAAATTAATTGCGGAGTAACAAAAGAAGATTTTTTCAATTATTATAAAAGTCTTTGGACTGACAATAGCTATGAAGATACAATTTTCCGAAATAATAATGAGACAGATTCCATATCATTGGAAGAATTGAACAATAGTTTAAAGAAATTAAAAAATGGGAAGGCAACTGGCACAGATGGTTTGAATTCTGAATTGTACAAATATGCAGGCAAACAGTTCCATGAAAGACTGTTGTCCTTCTTTAATAATGTATTCAAAAATGCAGATATACCACAAGAATGGAAGACAAGCATTGTTATACCCCTGTTCAAGAAAGGAGACAAGAGAAAAATGGACAACTATAGGGGAATCAGTTTGTTAAACACATGCTACAAAATTTATGCAGACATTTTAAATGGAAAATTGAAAAGTTTCAGTGAAAAATTCCTTATGGAATGTCAAAATGGATTTAGGAAAGGACGATCTTGTATTGATTCAGCATTTTCTGTTAAAACTATTGCTTGAAAAAAGAAGAGAATTCAACTTAGAAACACATTTTGCTTTCATAGATTTTGAAAAAGCATTCGACACAGTCAAGAGATCAAAACTCTTAAATATATTGGAAGACAGAAATATACCAAATTTACTTCGGCAGAACATACAAAATATTTACAAAGACAACAACACCATGAAGATTAAATTAAATAACAGATTTTCTGAAGAAGGAATTATAAATCGTGGTGTGAGACAAGGCTGCCCCCTATCCCCAACACTCTTTGCAATTTATATCAATGAAGTAATATGTTGCTGGAACAAAACATATAAATTTGGAATAAGAATATCAGAAAATAGAAAATTAAAACACCCTATTGTTTGCAGATGACCAAATAATAATAGCAAATTCCGAAGATAATCTACAGAAAGGTCTGTATGAACTTAACAAAATTACAGAAGAATATGGATTAAAGATATCTACAGAAAAAAAACAAAAATTATGGCATTTCAAGGTGTAGATCCTGTCAGAAGTAAAATTGTACTGGACAATAAAATTTTGGAGCAGGTGAATAATTTTACATATCTAGGATGCAATATCTCATATGAAGAAGAAAAGGATGTAAATGCAAAAATATCTAAATTTTTAAGAATTTTAGGGTTAATAAATTCTATCTTCAAGCCACAGTTAGTCCAAAAGCATTCAAGACTGAAAGTGTATAAAACACTGGCTCTTCCAACTCTTTTGTATGGTAGCGAAGTATGGACGTTGAAACAGAAGGATATACAGAGACTTAGATCTGCTGAAATGAGATATCTTCGGAGGACTGCAGGATACACACTACTAGATCACAAAAAAAATGAAGACATCTTAGAAGAATTACACATGGAATCTTTAGAAAACAAAATTTCTGATTATAAGTCAAGATGGATACAACATGTTCATCGAATGGAAGATCACAGAATACCCAAACAAATGTTAAGATATCAACCTGCAGGAAGAAGAAGACCAGGACGTCCACTCAAAAGACTTCTGGATGGTGTTTCTCTTGAGGTCGAAACAGGTCAACAAATGGCCTAAATTCGTGAATGTACTATGATGATGATGATATTATTATTATTATTATTATTATTATTATTATTATTATTATTAT
Organism: Diploptera punctata; assembly: GCA_030220185.1. Taxonomy (NCBI): domain Eukaryota; kingdom Metazoa; phylum Arthropoda; class Insecta; order Blattodea; family Blaberidae; genus Diploptera; species Diploptera punctata. Next base: position 483,004 of record JASPKZ010000017.1, read on the forward strand.
TATTATTATTATTATTATTATTATTATTATTATTATTATTGTTTTTGTCGTTGCCGGTCTCTCGCCTCTGGTTCCGAGGTTTCCTGGATTATGAAATTTGCTGGTGCTGATTAATTTTCTAGACGTAAAAATTCTGAGTATAACTTCATTCAAAAGACATGTGTGTCCCATGTGGTATATTGAAGAAATGTAAACGAATCTTATGTCTGGATTAAGGGGGATCTGAAAAATAAATTGTCGGCCTGTTTCATGTCTAGTATTGACTTTCGACACTGCTGATATAGAATGTTATACTTGCTACTTATTATTATGATTGTTTGTATTATTCTATGCTTCTGTTGTCTTGGAGTTGGCCCTGACATTGAGTTGCAATGTAATGCTGGCATTTGGTGGTCAATCTAGCGATTACAAATTAAGGGTTCTAGTGAGAGAGGGAGCTATGACACTTTTTGAAGAAATGCAGATAAACAGTGTTATTTATATTAAAATTTATATTTTTCCTTTTGCATAGTTTACATAACAGTAAGTTAAAGAAGAAAAAGTTATCCCTTTGCTGTACAAATAATTTTGTAATATATTACTTTATGAAACCCAATTTATTTCCATTTCTTCTCAAAGTGACATAGCTCCCTCTCTTACTAAACCCCTCAATTGTACACAATAAGATTAAAAAAGCTTTGGTTTTAAATAATATTATATAATGTATAACAAATTTGAAATAAGCTATAACTCTAATATACCCTGGGTGAAATAGGGTTTATAAATTTCGGATAAATAATTATAATAACAACAATAATAATAAACTGCATACAGTAACCCCTCCTAGACCAGAGATTTAAAATGTTATAATTTTATAATTAAAGTTTATATACCCATAACGGTGAGCTACATGGTCTTTATAGGAAGCCAGATATAATAAGAACTGTTAAGTCTCATAGATTGCGATGGACAGGACATGTGGCACGAATAGGGAATGAAAGAGGTGCATGGAAGCTTGTAGGGAAACCAGAGGGAAAACGCCCAGTTGGTAGACTAAGAATGAGGTGGAGGAATAATATTAACTATGATTTGAGGGAAGTAGAATATACAGATGAATGATTGGAAAATATTAGCTCATAATTGGGATGTACGGAGAGCTTATGTCCGCGCGGCCATGAACCTACGGGTTTGACAGTGCCAGTGAGTTAGTTAGTTAGTAGGCCTACTCATATTGGTCCGCCACATCTTGTCAAGTCTTCAACGGCAACAAAGCATAAGCAGAGCTAAACTTTCAAGGCTTGAAAAGCGGAAGAAGCGACCCTCTCTTGAGGGTGGTATACAGAAGAGCATGTTTCGAGGCTCAGAGGAAGCAGCCTTTCCACCATCCATGTCCTGCAAAGCACTCATAACGCTTCCAGGAGAATGGCATGGCATTGCATAATATGATATGACATGACATTATGTTAGTCCACCGCTGTGGTCTCGAGATAGCGTGCTGCCTTTTCACGCAGCGGGCCAAGGTTCGATTCCCCTTTGACAATCAAAAGATAAAACTCAAAACGTTTTGTGCATGTTAACAATGGTGAATAATGGACAACAATACAGAAACTAAACTAAACTTAATAATGTATTTTGTTGTCGATATGGGTTCATTGCTGGATATTTAGCAGACAAGGTAAATGTGAATGTTAGCTGTGCTTTTGAAATTGTGTTGTTATTTAAGAAGTTATCAAATAAGTTTTAAGTAGTTATGGCGAATCCACGTGAACGTAGTTGGTCTGTTTTGGAATATCATACCATGCAGAGTCCGGTGTTGGTCCAGCGAGCTTTTAGGCGAAGGTTTCAACATCATGCTCCTACACACAAGTCAATTTTGAAGTGGTACCGTGATTTTGTGGATCGTGGGTACATATGTATTCAAAGTAAGTTATGTCTATGGGGCCCTTCAGGGAGACCATCTGTCGATACAGGAATTGTCGATCAAGTGTGGGCATTTGTGCACAGTCCCAAGAAGTCTGTCCGTAGAGCTAGTCAACAGTCAAACATCCCTAAATCCACCGTATCTAAGATCGACTGAAATTCCACCCCTACAAACTCCAATTAGTGCATAAGTTCAAACCTGATGACCATGCAAAGCGGTTAGATTTCTCTGCGCATTTCACGGCACTAATGGAGGATAATGAAGAACTGTCAAAAAATAATTTTCAGTGATGAGGCAAAATTTCCACGTTAGCAAAAAAGTGAACAGGCATATTGTTAGGATTTGGGGGAGTGAGAATCCAAACACCATTGTTAAAGTACAAAAATACTCCCCTACAGTGAATGTCTTTTGTGCCGTATCGAAACGTAAAGTATATGACCCATTTTTCTTTCTAGAGGCCACCGTCAACGGTGCAAATTATCTTGATATGCTCACTGAATGGTTATTTCCACAACTAGTACAAGAAGAAGGCAATGAATATTTTTTCCAGCAAGGTGGAGCACCTCCTCATTGGCATTTGCATATTCGGGAGTATCTGAATGACCGGCTTCCTGGAAGATGGATTGGACGTGCCGGAGATGGTGATAATGTTTTTTACAAATGGCCGCCGAGGTCACCTGATTTGACGTTCTGTGACATCTTTTTATGGGGTTACATAAAGGATCGTGTCTATGTACCCCCCATTGCCTCAAAACCTTCAAGTAGTCCATCTTCGTATCATTGCTGCCATCCAGTCCATTTCTTCACATATGTTGGAGGGTGTGTGGCGTGAACGGGAATATCGCCTCGATGTCTGCAGCGTCACTCGCAAAAACTTGTTGAGTTTCTCTTTTGATTGTCACCAATTTCATTTAGATACGATTATCAAAAGCGACGTAGTAGTAGTTTAAATTATGATACTATATTTGTGGACACGGTGTATAACGCATTTTTCTTAATAGGTCCATACATCTTTTTGAGTATCTTTCTTCCAAAAATCTAGTTGAGATTTGTCACGTTCAGTCAGAACCCAGGTTTCACTCCTGTAAGTTAACACTGGTGTAATTAATGTTTCATTTCAAATAATTTTAAATTAAATACTTTATTTATTGAATAATAATATGTCTTAATATTTAATATATAAAACTATTATTCTACCAGTTATATTATATGGGTGCGAAACATGGACTCTTACTTTAAGGGAGGAAAGGAGATTACGGGTATTTGAGAAAAAAGTTCTTAGGAAAATTTTTGGACCAAAGAGAGATGAACAGACAGGTGAATGGAGAAGACTCCATAACAATGAACTACATGGTCTTTATAGGAAGCCAGATATAATAAGAACAGTTAAGTCTCGTAGACTGCGATGGGCAGGACATGTTGCGCGTATGGGGAATGAAATACGTGCATGGAAACTTCTTGTAGGAAAGCCAGAAGGAAAACGCCCAGTTGGTAGACCAAGAATGAGGTGGGAGAACAACATTAACTATGATTTGAGGGAAGTAGATTATACAGGGAATGATTGGAAAGCTTTGGCTCAGGATAGGGATGTATGGAGAGCTTATGTCCGCGCGGCCATGAACCTACGGGTTCGATAGTGCCAGTGAGTAAGTAAGTAAGTAAGTAAGTAATATTTTGTACTCTTATTTATTTCTTCCTGAATATTATTATGTTTACTTAGTCATATTAAACACGAGTCCATGAATTAATCGGTTATGAAGTATTGTCAATTTTATTTTTTGGCACTCGCTAATAGTAAGTGTCAATTCTAACAAAATCACCACAGTCTTATTGGATTCAGTAAAAAAGAGGTGATTCAAAATCTCAATCTTAAATTGGCGAAACCATAATTTCTGCTGCCTGTTATTTAAATGTTCCGGACCGCGAAGAAAACAAGATCATGTAAAACTCTAAGTTATTACGAGGTATTGTACATTAGACAATACCCAGCGTGCGCTGCTACACCTAAATAAATTAAATATGGTTTGATGTTTAGTTAAATAAGTTAAAAGGAAAATAATTATAAATGTATATCGTAATTATCAGCTTAGCATTGTTGGTCGGGTTAGAGTTAAATTGGCCGGTTCACGGGTAATTCGATTATTTTTGAGGTAGATTCATCGGTTTAATGGCAATGTTATCGCTTTAAAGGTAGCTTGATCGATTTAGGGGTAGTTTACTCGTTTTAGAGGTAGTTCAATCGGTTTGCTGGTAGTTTTGGTTTTTATAGAGGTAGTTTGATTAGCTACTGGTAATTTGGTCGTTATAGAGGTAATTTCATCTGTTTGGGGGTAGTTTGGTCGGAACGATTGAACTTTTAGATTATGTTTCTGTGTTAGGTTAGGTATCGGTTAGGCCAGATATCGGTGTTGTTAGCATCGGTTAGGTTTGATTTGGCTTGGTTGAGTTAGGTTCGGTTAGGTTCGAATAGGTTAGGATAGTTTAAGTTAGGATAGGGTAGGATAGGTTAGGTTTAGTTAGGTTCGGTTAGGTTAGGTTACGTCAGAGTTAGTTCCGGGTTAGAATAGTTTTATGTCCGGGTTAGGTCCGGCATTGGGTACGGGTTTGCGTTCGGGTTTGGGTTCTAGTTCGGATTCGGGTTTGGCTTCAGTTTGAATTCAGTTTGGGTTTCAGTTTTGAGTTAAGTTTTTCTTTCAGTTTTGGCTTTGGGTTTTGGTTTTTTGTTCTGGGTTCGGGGTTCGGGTTTGGATTCAGGTTAGATTCAGGTTAGGCTCAGGCTAGGATCAGGTTAGGTTAAGTTGGAGTCGGTTAGGTTAGGCACAGTTGGATTAAGCTCGGTTGGGTAAGGTTCGGGTTACGTTCGTGTTAGCTATAGTTTAGTTCCAGTTTAGAGGCAATGTAGGTTCAGTGTACTTTCAGTGTAGTTTCAGTTTAGGTTCAATTTAGGTTCAATTTAGGTTCGGTTTAGGTTCGGTATACTTTCGATTTGGTGCAGGTTAGGTTCAATTTAAGTTGAAGTTAGGTTAAGGTTAGGTTCAGGTTATGTTCAGGTTAGGTTCAAGTTAGGTTCAGGTTAATTTAAGGTTAGGTTCAGATTAGGTTCAGGTAAGGTTTAGTTTAGGCTTAAAGTTGAGTTCAGAATAGGTTGCGATTAGGCTAGGTTCAAGTTTGGTTTAGGTAGGTTAGGATTAGGTTCAAGTTAGGTTCAGTATATGTTAAGGTTAGGTTCTGGTTAAGTTAAGGTTAGATCAGGTTTGGTTCAGGTATGGTTAAGGTTAGTTTCAGTTTAGGTTAAGGTTTGGTTCAGTTTAGGTTCAGGTTTGGTACAAGTTAGGACCAGGTTAAGATTAGGTTCAAGTTAAGTTCAGGTTAGGTTAGATTAGGTTAACTTAGGTTATGTAAGGTTATATTAGATTACGTTACGTCCAGTCATGTCTGGTCAGTATAAGTTATGTTCGGTCAGGTTGGGTCAGTATAGTACAGGTCATTTAAGCGTCCATAAAATTACATTTTACGTCTTTTTTCACTACAAAGTGTGATTTTTAAAGGTGTAGGAGTTGAGTACCTCAACTCTCTTATAGCCTATGTTCATCCAGGGAATATCCTGAACATTTTGCAAAAATCGGATGATCGGTGTGGCAGCGCATAAAATACAAACAAACAAACAAACATATTTATATATTAAAATATTAGATTTTAATTTCGCATGCTGAAATTTTATATAGTGTAATAAAGTAATATATATATATATTTTTTTTTTTCAAATGCCCCAGGTTTGTCTTTCGACATTCCTGTTTCTCTCCTGGCATGGTGTACATGTAACCCACTTCTGAGGTTGGGGCGCCTGGAAGGGGGGTTACGTTGCCCCGATGATATGATGGGTGATGATGATGATAGTGGTGCGCCAGGAGAGTCCCTAATCCTAAGCTTAACCTAAGATGAATATGAATGATGATGATTGCGATGGCCATATGCTTTCGGGGACCGTTTGGGCCTTAAAGTTTTCCTGACATTTGTCTTACAGATGAGGAAAAATCCCGATAAAACCTCACCCAGAAAAACTGTCCCGACCGGGGATCGAACCCGGGCCCGCTGCGTGACAAGGCAGCACGCTACCCCGAGACCACAGCGGTGGACTATATATTAATTAATAATCGGTGTAGTTAAGTATGGAAAGTTTGAAACCAATTAAGGTATAAGTTATATCCTAGGGTATAGGTTTGAAACTTGTAGTTAGCTAAGAGGAAGGTCGTAATGTCCAGAATATAATGAGATTAATCCCTGACAATGTTGAGTATATCAGCAAAACACAAGACACACCCTTCACGTCTTTGTCACTTCACAATGTAGTCTAATACTGCGACAAGTTCCTCATTCAATTACAGGCATTAACACACTGTTCCTGCAGACATATTCAGCCCTTTGTACAGGGTGACTCATTCTATTGTATCTCAGAGGAAATTCATGCAATGAATATGCAGATTTACCAAACATTTTGGGTAGTATAAATGTTTTTACATACATCTAAAATGGCGTGACATCCCAATGTTAGGACTTAGTATCTTTTGTTACGAGTTATTAGACCAATTTAATTTAGTTAGGCTTATTTCCCTAGAGATGTACTGTACATTAATAAATTATTAAATACTAATTTAAATAATATCTATCGATTCACTTTTCCTTCCCTTTTTTAAGATATTAAATTAATTGAACTATTGTACCTTATAGGATGTCGGCCGCGGTGGACTAGTGGTTATGCTCCTTGCCTCTGGTCTTGCGGGTTCATACCCGGGTCCATGAAATTTTTTATGACTGAAAAATCCAAGGAGTAATTCCTCTGGGAGGTGTTCTAAGCCGTGGATCGAATGGCTGATGATTTTAAGGCTCGTAAAAAAGACCTTAAGCCTGAGTAAAGAGGTCTCTAAACAGAATTTAAGAAACTGAACGTCCTAGTGAAACCTGGTTGCCTGCTAGATGTCTCATTGAGTCAGTGTGTTGACCGCATGTCATTCATGACATCTATGAACAAACTAGATAACTAAATTAACTCCTGACAAGGAACAGACTATGTCTCAACATTGGACTACGCTATTATAACTAACTCACTGGCACTATCGATCCCGTAGGCTTATGGCCGCGCGGACATAAGCTCTCCATACATCCCTATCCTGAGCTAATATTTTCCAATCATTTCCTGTATAATTTATTTCCCTCAAATCATAGTTAATGTTATTCTCCCACCTCATTCTAGGTCTACAAACTGGGAGTTTTCTCTCTGGTTTTCCTACAGGAAGCTTCCATGTACGTCTTTCATTCCTCATTCGTGCCACATGTCCTGCCCATCGCAGTCTACGATACTTAACTGTTCTCATTATATCTGGCTTCCTATAAAAACAATGTAATTCACTGTTAAGCAGTATTCTCCATTCACCTGTCTGTTCATCTCTCTTTGGTCCAAAAAATTTCCTAAGAATTTTATTCTCAAATACTCGTAATCTCCGTTCCTCCCTTAAAATAAGAGTCCATGTATAATATAAGTAGTAGAATAATAGTTTTATATATTTTCACTTTAACATTTTTTGAAAGGAGTTGGGAAGTCAAGAGTCTCTGTAATGCATAATAACATGCTTTTCCAGAATTGAGCCTATATTTAATTTCCTTGTGCATCTCATTCCTCTTCGTAATTATTGTTGCAAGGTATTTGAATTCAGCCGCTTCCTCAAAATTTCCCTCATTTGTCATTTGCTGTCCATTTCCATTATATAATGTATTTTTATGTGTGACCAAGTATTTAGTTTTATTGATATTTACTTCCAGTCCCAATTTCTTAGTGTTACTCAGTAGTGTATTCATCTAGGTGGAAAATTCCTCTTTGAGACCGTTACACGTCACATGGCCTAATATTTTCATGAATGATGATTAGGGCTAAGATTTCTATGTAATAAAAGATAAGATTGTGTCCAGCGCTGTGGTCTCGAGGTAGCGTGCTGCCTTGTCACGCAGCGGGCCCGGATTCGATCCCCGGTCGGGACAGTTTTTCTGAGTGAGGTTTTTATCGGGTTTTTTCTCACCTGTAAGATAAATGTCAGGAAAAGTTTAAGACCCAAACGGTCCCCGAAACCATATGGCCATCGCAATAATCATCATTCACATTCGTCTTAGATTAAGCTTAGGGTTAGGGACTCTCCTGGCGCACCACTATCACTACCATCACTCATCATATCATTGGGGCAACGTAACCCCGCCTTCCAGGCGCCCCAACCTCAGAAGTGGGTTACAAGTACGCCATGTCAGGAGAGAACACGGAAGTCGAAAGACAACCTGGGTCATTTGCAAAAAAAAAAAGATTGTAATGCAGATAGTATATATTATTCAACTGTTTGTGTGTGGAACCAAAATAAAAGACAGTCAGAAATCTAACTTCTCATTATACTATTGAACTATTTGTGTGTGAAAGAAAAACATTAGATAGTCAAAAGTCTAACTACTCATTATACTATGTTGCAATCTTAACTTTTAGTACATAAAAATCCTAGCCCTGGTGATGATATTATTGTATCCTACAATGTTTTGCGGCTGTATAAGAGGCCTATAATGTAGTAATGAATTACTATATAGTAGAATGTGTACTGTCCTGCGCCGTACCCGAGTGCCTTTGTGCAGAGCTGCAGGACTTGAGCTAGTTCGAGTCTCCATGGGGGAAGAAATTTTCTCATGTAATTTCAGCCAGTATGGGATCCGTTCCCACCCAGCATCGTGAGGCATTTGTATATTAAGTAGCGGCTCAATGTTGAGAAAACCAACTATAACGGCTGGGGATCCACATGTTGATCACATGTTACTCCTACACTGGCTGGATGATCGTCTATATCTGTGACTGACACATGAGGGCAGCAGCCGGCTGGTAGGCCAAGGGGCTCTAGGCCTGTCACACCATGGAGATATAGTTTAGTTTATAATGTGTACTTTTTTACTTGCATCTTTCTTTCCTTCGTAACAAATATTACATTTTTATTTATATACAGATTTTTAATGTTTACACATCTTTCTGTGCCTAAAGCTTTTTTTTTTCTTTATCATTCATCTCTATCCATCCACTGCATGTTTTCCAGTCCTCTTTTTCTCACTCCAGTTCTTATTTATTGCATCCACGATCCACGAGTTTCGAGGTCTTCCTTTCCTTCTTCTTCCAGGTGGACACCATAGCAATGTTTTCCTAGGTAACCTTTCTACATGCATTCGTCGTACGTGCCCATACCAATTTAATTGATTATAGCTTTTATATGTACTATTTTTAATCGGATTTACAATTCTGTACAATTATTATATGATAATACAGTATGATGTCATATTAGTATTTTATGATTTTATCGGATTTACAATTCTGTACAATTATTATATGATAATACAGTATGATGTCATATTAGTATTTTATGATTTTTTTTCTACTTAATTTTTACAAACTTGAAACTTTGATCCTATCTAATCGCATTTTTTTGTTATATCAGTATATTATGTGCGTTATTTTATGTATTCACGTGTCGTCTTTGTCAATTATTGTTGTTTATATACCTAGGTTTTGTGCCTTATAAAAGTTAATTGAAATAACTGACATGAGCAATTGGGGTTTTTGCCAATTTAAGAGTTCTTTACTCATTTTTTTTAAAGTTCCCCCATTTCATAATGTATCATAACTTTATTATAATTAAATCTGCTCACAGCATTTATAACAGAAGAGATAATTCATAAAGTGTAATTTATTATAGAATTATGTAGGATGAAGTTTACCCCAAAAACCACAACTGCACTCTAACAAACTGAAAAGTACTTTGTCTATAAAGTACCTCTAACTTAGCACTATAAACATATTTACAACTAGTAGGATTACGATTAAGGGAGTGTGGTATAATTTGAGGAAATTTGAATTAATCCATTTCAAACTCTCCTAACATTCTACACGTATGCGAAATTTATCAACATATAACTGCATCGGTTGCGGTGGATGTTAAAATGGCCGTCTCTGGATATTGAGTTTATGTTCCGAGTCAACACAGAAATCTTGAGTATTTCTTTCTTTGAAAGGTAACTAACGCCATAAGTTCTGTGTTGTAGATTCACTGGGTGTAAAACTCAATCTTTAAGCAAAATTCGTTGTGTTTTAATTGAAATGCTAATAAGCCAAGAATATAGTTTTAAAATATCAAAATAAAAAAGCAAAAATAATGGCATTTTGGGGGAAAATGAACATAAAAGATCAAAAATCGTAATAGACAACAAACCTCTGGAACAAGTAAGATATTTTAATTATTTGGGTTGTAATTTTACTATAAATACAACTAATGAAAGAGACATAAATATGAAACTTTCGAAATTTCAAATGATAATCGGAACTATGCATAAAACATTAAAGAACGAAACAAGAAGGAATGCTAGATTGAAGTTTTAAAAAACATTGCCCGTTCCTGCATTAATTTATGGGAGTGAAACTTAGGTAATGATAAATATTACTAAATAAAATACAAAGCGTAGAGCTGAACTTCCTTATAAGAACAAAAGGCTGCACAAGATTCGATCGGATAAAGAATGAAGATATAATAACAGTTAAATATATATCCATTGAGTGATAAAATCAAAGAATATAGATATAAATGGTTTATACATGTAAAAATAATGAATGTAACAAGATTACCAAAAACAGCATTTAACTACGAGCCAAGAGGTTCAAGAAAGCCAAATAAAACATGGACAAACTGTGAGGCGGAACAGGTAATTTACCTAGCACGTGAAGCGAAGAAGAAGAATCTAATAACACTTAACCGCTTTATGGGACTGAACTCGATCCTTCGTATATTGTAAAAGTCATTTCGCTTTGCCCAGGATATGTTACTTACCCTTTTATGCATACCTCATCATAAATGTGAAAAAGAAACTCTAACGTAATTCATAAATTAATATAGACATATTATAATCACCCATTCATTCATATATAATTTTCTCTGCATGGATAGGTCCTTCACAACAAACTCAGTATTAATCATGCGATGTCTGTAGATTCGCCTGCGGAATTTATAATGAGAAACCAGGGTATAATAAGAACAGTTAAGTCTCTTAGACCGCGATGGACTGGAGATATGGTACGAATGGGGTATGAAATAGTGGCATGGAACTCCTTGTAGGATAACCAGAGGAAAAGCATCCAGTATGTAGGCCAAGAATGAGGTGGGAGGATAAAGTTAATCATGGTTTGAGGGAAGAAGATTATACAGGTTTGATTGGGAAATATTAGATCAGGCTAGAGAAGTTTAAAGAGCTTATGCCCGCGCGGCAATGAACCTACAATTTCGATAAGGCTAACGAGTTAGTTATATATAAATATAGTACTCCTAACGTTTGGATTAATTATTCATATTTTAGTATTTGTATTGCTGGATGGATGATTTAACAATAATATTTTAATCAAAGATGACAGAGAGAATTAAGTCATCATTAGGGATAGGATTTGTATGTACTAGGGGCCTAATAGTTAGGATTGCAACTTAGTATAATGAGAAGTTAGAGTTGTGACTGTCTTTTGTTTTTGTTTCACACACAAAACAATTGAATAGTATAATGAGAAGTTAGATTTTTGACTGTCTTTTGTTTTGGTTTCACACACAAACAGTTGAATAATATATACTATCTGCATTGCAATCTTATATTTTATTACATAACAATCCTAGCCCTACTCACCATAGTCATTCTTACAGAGTCTCATGTTACTGCTTGAATGATCAGCCCAAAATCTTTTGCCTATAAGCTGGCAATTAAGTATCATTCGTGGTATAGATTGAGGAATTCTATTGACATACGATTTTTAATTTATTTATCTTCTTCTTCACTTCATGGGCTAGGCCTAATGCCTGTTCCCATCACAGGTGTTCTGTCCGTGATTTTCACTGACCTTCCTACATTCCTTGAATCTCTTGGCTTGTAGTTAAATGCTGTTTTTGGTAATCTTGTTAGTTCATTCTTTCTACATGTCTAAACCATTTTTCTCTATATTCTTTGATTTTATCATTTAATGGATATATATTTAACTCTGTTCTTATATCTTCATTCTGTAACCGACCCAATCTTGTGCATCCTTTTTTTTTTCTTCTAAGGAAGTTCATTTCTACGCTTTGCATTCTTCTTTGTAATTTTTTGGTCATTATCCAAGTTTCACTCCCATAAAGTAATTCAATGTTTTATAAAATTCCAAATCTAGTTATATTGAATTGCACAATAAAATTCTCAATGTAAACTAAATTTCTAACTCCTAGAATAACTTGCCAACCCTCCTCCTCTTCCTCTTTTTTTTTTTTTTGCTCTTTAATGTTCTATGTATAGTTCCACATATCATTTGAAATCTTGATAGTTTCACATTTACGTCTCTTTCAATTTTTGTATTTACAGTAAAATTACAACCCAAATAATTAAAATTTGTTCCAGAGGTTCGTTGTCTATTATGATTTTTGATATTATATGTTCACTTCCCCAAATGCCATTATATTCGTTCTTTCCTCTGATATCTTAAAAATATTCTTAGCATAACTGATTTAATTGATGTAAAGATTACTGTAAATTATTTTCATTTTTCTTGAATAATAACCACATCGTCAGCATATATTAAAACATTTCATATTTTAAAATGGTCCATTCTTATACCTACATTAATATTACTTTTCCAATTTTGGATGATGTCATTAATATATAAATTAAAAAGGGTAGGTAATAAACTACACCCTTGTATTACACCTCTATTTATTAAAATTGGTTCGGTCTTTGATGTGCCTATATTTATTATAATTTGAGATTTTTCATATAAAAGTTTAATCACAAATTAATTTTGCGGGGTAGCCATGTATTTCCATAATTTTCCATAACTTATCTCTATCAACACGATCGAATGCCTTCTCAAAATCAACTTTTTTTTAAATGTATTTTTAAGTTTATTAATTATTTGCAAGAAGGCCTATTTAATTATGATTGAATTAAATATGAAACAAACTATCTGACTAACTCACTGATACTATCGAAGTCGAAGGTTAATTAGACCGGAATTTAATTTATAGTACTCTGATAAAAGTGTTTGGAAAACAAAATTGTAGAAATTGTGAATTATTTTATATAAGCATATCTTGATTCGAAGATGATTCGGATGTAACTAACTATTATCGAATCCAGAGTTAATGTACTCTGAATGTAAGAACTCCAAAGATTCCTATCATGAGCTGACATTATCCAATCGTTACCTGTATACTTCACCTTTCTTAAATCATTGTTAATTTATTCTTCCACCTCATTCTTGGCCCACCTACTGGACGCTTTCATCTGGTTTTATACAAGAGGTTTCCTTGTCTCTCTCACATTCGCAATCTAGCCATATGCCTTGCCCATCACAGTCTATGAGACTTCATCATCATCATCATCATCATAGTACATTCACGAATTTAGGCCATTTGTTGACCTGTTTCGGCCTCAAAAGAAACACCATCCAGAAGTCTTTTGAGTGGACGTCCTGGTCTTCTTCTTCCTGCAGGTTGATATCTAACATTTGTTTGGGTATCCTGTGATCTTCCATTCGCTGAACATGTTGCATCCATCTTGACTTATAATCAGAAATTTTGTTTTCTAAAGGTTCCCTGTGTAATTCTTCTAAGACGTCTTCATTTTTTTTTGTGATATAGTAGTGTGTATCCTGCAGACCTCCGAAGGAATCTCATTTCAGCAGATCTAAGTTTCTGTATATTCTTCTGTTTCAACGTCCATACTTCGCTACCATACAAAAGAGTTGGAAGAGCCAGTGTTTTATACCCTTTTAGTCTTGAATGTTTTTGGACTAACTGTGGCTTGAAGATAGAATTTATTAACCCTATAGAGCACGTTCGGTATTATCTTAAAATTACGTTCGATAAAAGTCTACATCCTCCAAGCAGATTTGAAAACAACCCTAATGGAAGAATGGCGCCAAATCCCATCTAATTTTATTGCAAAGTTGATGACTTCTAAACCTCGCAGTGTAGAAACAACGATAGCATCAAAGGGATATCCTATCAAAAATTACGGTCTAATTTTCTTCTGAGCAGTTCGTCAAAATTTCAACTATACGATCACTTTTGAATCTTTACTTTGTTTATCAGTATTTGAGGTGTATATAAAAATGTTTAGAAAATATATAATTGTTGATTTTGCATAAAATGTGTTTACTTAGTTTTAAATATGTTATAAAAATATTATAGTTTGTTATGTTCTGTAACAATTATTACAGAAACAAATAAAATAGTGAAATAAATATTATTTACAATTGAAATAATTGTACTATCACTTTTAACACTCACTGTATGGACTTCTTATTGCCGATATTAAATGTTGAAGTACACCTGTCAGTTTTTTAATATTCCATAATTTAGGGACGATGTCTGTTCACTTTATTGCAATCAAAAATAAGTCACATAATTTGATAACATTTTAATATTAAGTAGAATTATGTTCTGAAATAACATTGTGCCTAACTACATTATCTTACTATTTTTTTACTTACCTAACACCAGTTCACCATGGATATTTTCTCCTAGCCCCTACATAGTACACAAAAACACATTACAATATTCATTAAACACTTCACATATTATAAAAACACTTTAAATCACACGTTAACGTAAATTCTAACACACTTTTTATAACGCATCAACCCTTTATTACGACAAATATGGCGTCTAAGATGATGCAACTGATTATAAAGTATCTATCCCGATTCTCTATGCTCTCTACTGCAACTTATGAATGTCCTTGAAGTTGGCTGTAAGGCTGCTTTCCTTTGGTAGTTTGGATTGATATGTGCGGCTTATTCAATTGACATTTAACAGAAGCGAATCGGAGATAGTCCTACTTTTATCTCGTATTCAAACGTTCTTCCTATGTTTTCTCAATGCAGAATAACAATGTAATATAGGGAAGATTGTGTGCTCTTTCCTCTTTACAATCTTTGGAAACCGAATCAGTATGTTTGTGAGGCAACGAGCCCACACATTGACCGTGGTGTTTTAGATTTAATATTATTATATTCATGTAATATTTTCGTATTTTGCAAGCGATTAAGTGTTGTGTATGTTATGTGGTGAGTGTAGTATTTGTAACAGTGCATAAATTAGTGAAAGTGTTATTTAAATTAGTGTTTTATTGAAGACAAGAATTTGGCGCGGATATGGAAATCACACAACACCATTTTTCAGGTAAGCGTCAGTAATACAATCACCAATAAAACTATATCCGTTATGTTACAAGCACGACAATATTATTGGCATTTTGACAATATTTTACTAATATTAACAAGGATTAATTTTCAATAAACTACAATTATTGTAAATTATTGTGTGTCAAATTGCGATATCCGATCCACGGGTGGCTCGCGATGTACAGTATAGGCTATATTGGGTTGACTTAACAACAAAAACGACACATATGATACTAATTTCGAAGTTTTCATTTATTTATTTAATAGATGGTTAGATGAAACATAGATCATTAACTAAAAAATCTTCTTCTTCTTCTTCTTCTTCTTCTTCTTCTTCTTCTTCACTTCCTGGTTTAGGCAAGAGTTGCCCGTTCCGTCTTCACTAATAGATCTAAGACCATCTCTTACGAGGACGTCCGACATCTCTTCTTCCTCTTGGAAAATAATGGAAGATTTTATTTGGTAATCTTCTTTCTTCCATTCTTTCTACATGTTCTTTCCACTGTATCTTGTTGTTAAATGTCTTTTCTTTTATGGAGTAGATCTGCAGTTCTTCACGGATATCCTCGTTTCTTATCTGGTCCATTCTAGTGCAGCCTTTTACTTTTCTTAAAAATTTCATCTCGGCTGCTTGGATTTTACTTTCTTGTTTGGTAGTGGTAATCCAAGATTCACTCCCACTCGGACGGACTAAAACAAATCAAGAAACAAATTAAGTAAATAAAAGTACATTACATTTTTGTCAGTTTGTCCGATGTTGATTCACAGGCTGTCAGATTTCTGGGTTAAGATCATATTTGCACGTTTGTCTAAAATGTAAAAAAATCAAGAGTAAGTTTTTTTTATACGTAATATATATTACTTGCTTTTTACTTTTTCTGACATGTCGATATTCCATCAGTGAAAATCGCAGTTTCTACATCAGCGCATTATGCATGGTTAGGGCCTATCGTCATTTCATAAATGTAGTTATTTAACGTGGCTCACATCTCCGAAACACAGGAATGAAGACTTTCAATTTTGTAATCCGGTCGGAGTTAGTAGATTTTCTCTCTTCTTCTTCTTCGGCTTTCCACCACTTATAGGTTTGCCGTCTTCAATTTCATTTCTTTCTATCATTCCAATCTCCTTCTTCCAAATTACAATACCATCCATTTCTGTTCTGACACAAGTTTTCCATTTCCAGCTTGGCCTTCTTTCAAGGCGTAAAAATTCTTTATATGTATTTCCTCCGTCTCTTAGGTTTAAAAACATGCTACTGTGCTAAATTTACTAGTTCTTTCGTGACCAACTTTAAATTGCGAGCCTAATGGCCTTGATGAAGAGCGTCACTAAATAAAAATACTTCTCTCCACAAGTAGTTATAGAAGATGGGATTTATATTAATTTGTTTAGGTATACTTTTGGAAAAGCTATGGTAGGAACCTAATCCCACACTGTAGCCTAGCGGTTTTAAGGCAAGATGCTTTGGTGCAGAGGTACAAAAGTTGCCCGGAGTCGCTCTTTTTTTAAGTCCCCATGAGCCGGTAGAAATTTCTTCATGGAATTTTGGCAGTATGGGCCGGTATCCAGCCTGGATCGTGAAGAATATGGTTAACTGAAATAAGTAATGGCTCCAGGCTTAGAAAAACAAGCTAAAGGACTCGACATGCTGAACACATGCCACTCTACTCCGGCTAGATGATCCCCCATCTATGTGAACGACTGTAGAATGTGAGGCCAGCAGCCGGCTGATAGGCTAAGGATTTTCTAGACCTGCCAAGGAGAATAATGAGAGAGATTTCTATTTGAGAGGTTAAAAAAAATGGAACGAGTTAATACTTTAATATTTTGACATAAAATTATACAAAGTTAATGTAATAGGCCTACACTTAATTGTAATTGAGTAATTAAACATCAATTGTTTTACAATGAGAAAGAACAAATAGGGTCCTACAATACTTCGTTCACCATTAACTAACTCATTGGCACTATCGAACCCGTAGGTTCATGGCTCTCCATACATCCCTATCCTGAGCTAATGCTTTCCAATCATTTCCTGTATAATCTACTTCCCTCAAATCATAGTTAATGTTATTCTCCCACTTCATTCTTGGTTTACCAACTGGGCGTTTTTTTCTTCGGTTCTCTAACAAGAACCTTCCAAGCACCTCTTTCATTCTCCATTCGTGCCACACGTCCTGTTCATCGCAGTCTACGAGACTTAAATGTTCTTATTATATCTGGCTTCCTATAAAGACCGTGTCGTGCACTGTTGCATAGTCTTCTCCATTCACCTGTCTGTTCATCTCGCTTTGTTCCAAAAATTTTCCTAAGAACTTTGTTCTCAAATACTCGTAATATCCTTTCCTTCCTTGAAGTAAGAGTCCATGTTTTGCATCCATATAATATAACTGGTAAAATAATAGTTAGATATATGTTCAGTTTAACGTTTTTTGAAAGGAGTTGGAACATCAAAAGTCTGTGCAATGCATAACAGCACACATTTCAAGAAGTTAGCCTATGTTTAATTTCTTTGTACATCTCATTCCTATTTCTCATTTGTGATTATTGTTCCTAGATATTTGAATTCAGCCACTTCCTCAAAATTTCCCTCGTTTGCCATTATCTGTCCATTTCCATCATATAATGTATTTTTATGTGTGACCATATAGCCTATTTCGTTTTAATGATATTTACTTCCAGTACCAATTTCTTAGTGTAACTCTGAAGAATTATTAATATTTTGAACTCAAATTCACATATAACTTGGATTTTCAATTAAACGTGGTCCCCTGTTGCTCTGAACCCCTAATTTATTTTGTTCGAAATCCGTATACAACAAATTATCTTTCGAAATCAACACTTTTCCTTAATACTATATACGGGAAGACGATATTATTAATATGCTTTTAAAATCAGTTGAGGTGCTTATATCATAGTGGAAAATAAATTCAACTCTCTTCATTATGATAGTTCAATTTGAAATGACCAATTAATTCCAATAACTGGTGAATAGCAACTTAATTATCAAAGCACTTCTCGAACTCATTTGAAAGAACAGAATACAGCAATATTTGTTTCTCTATCGGTCATTACTATCAAGGAGATGCACTATCTCCTCTACTATTTAATTTTGTACTAGAGCATGCCATTAAATCTTTAGAGAATGAGGAAGGCTTACAACTGAATGGTATTAATAAGCTGTTAGTTTATGCTGATGATGTAGTACTACTGGCCGATAGCGAGGAGATACTGAAGGCCAACACGCACACACTATTGAGTAACACTAAGAAATTAGGACTGGAAGTAAATATCAGTAAAACTAAATATATGGTCACACGTAGAAATTCTGTATATAATGGAAATGGACAGCTAATGACAAATGAGGGAAATTTTGAGGAAGTGGCTGAATTCAAATACCTAGGAACAATAATCACAAATAGGAATGAGAGGCACAAAGAAATTAAACATAGGCTCAATTCTGGAAATGCGTGCTATTATGCATTGCAGAGACTCTTGATGTCCCCAACTCCTTTCAAAAAACGTTAAGCTGATAATAAGGTATATAAAACTATTATTCTACCAGTTATATTATATGGGTGCGAAACATGGACTCTTACTTTAAGGGAGGAAAGGAGATTACGAGTATTTGAGAATAAAGTTCTTAGGAAAATTTTTGGACCAAAGAGAGATGAACAGACAGGTGAATGGAGAAGACTACAGTATATGCCAATGAACTACATGGTCTTTATAGGAAGCCAGATATAATAAGAACAATTAAGTCTCATAGACTGCGATGGGCAGGACATGTTGCACGTATGGGGAATGAAAGACGTGCATGGAAACTTCTTGTAGGAAAGCCAGAAGGAAAACGCCCAGTTGGTAGACCAAGAATGAGGTGGGAGAACAATATTAACTATGATTTGAGGGAAGTAGAATATACAGGGAATGATTGGAAGGTATTGGCTCAGGATAGGGATGTATGGAGAGCTTATGTCCGCGCGGCCATGAACCTACGGGTTCGATAGTGCCAGTGAGTTAGTTATAATAGAACACGTCTAGGATGTTAAATTTCATATAATATAGAAGATGGTTTACAAGACAAATTTAAAGAAATATGATAAATCCGCGGGACAATTAGACGAACCTTGAAATATAAATCAAGGAAAGACACCTAAATAAAATTGTATAAACGGGTGGCCACACCAGTATTAACATATGACATTAAAATATGTGCGTTCAATATATTTAAGAAAAGAAAAATCGAGCCCCCCCAGGAGCTATCACCTTGACGTGGTGGGGGGGCTTAGTACCCGATGAACCAGACGACCCTACTGGAGAAGATTGACTTAGGTTAATCTTGTTGGTGGGTAAGAGGCGAGGGGAACTAAGTATAGCTCATAACGAAGGAATGGCGTCTGTATCCATATTGGGCTGCCACATCTTCGTCAAGTCTTCAACGGTCAACAGGGCGACACGGAATAGCACAGCTAAACTGTAGGGCTTGAAGAGCGGAAGAAGCAGCCCTCTCTTGGGGGGTGGATACACAGAGGAGCATGTTTGGAGGCTCAGAGGAAGCAGCCCTTCCACCATCCTTGTCCTGCGAAGCGCTCGTAACGCTTCCAGGACACATTTATCTTACTGAGAAGCTTCATGGAAATCAGCCGGATTGTCATAAAAGGAAAAAGTCACGAATTACAGACAGAAATGGATTGATCACATGGATCGAATGAGTAAGGAGAGATATCCATTGTTAGCAATAAATTATCAAGCAAGAGGAAGACGTGATGTTGGAAGACCTAGAAGACGTTGGGCTGATGCATTATGAAGTCGGAACGGGCAATTGCCTAATCCCTGGAGTGATGATGTTGATGATGATGAAAAATCGAGAGCGTAGATGTGAAATTTTTTTATAACGTTGCTGTATATAGGCCTGCTATAAGAAATGAAGTCAGTAACCCTTCAATCCGAAACCAACTACAATTTTTCTAAATTAAACGAACTTTTAACCGAGATGAAAAAAAAAAAAATTGGAATGAACTCATTCTGAGAATGGACGGAACCCGACACACTATGAATTACTAGCCCACCGGAAGGATATACTTTGGGTGAAGAAGAAAAATATGGCGAAATTATTTAGGTTCCTGAGTGAGGGGAATGGAACTGAAGTTCCAAATCTTGAAGACGAGGAAGAAGAAGAAGAAGGTGATGATAGTTCAAGGGGAAAAGGTCGGTGGATCTGCTAGACAGTCCTAAGAAATTTATTTTAAAATGCTCATAATTTTTTCTCCTCCTTTAAAAAAAGAGTCCATATTTCGCATCTGCATAACAGACTTGTTCTATTGTATTTTGATTGATTACAATTTTCGTTCTTTTGGGGTATTTTCCTTTGAAGTCCATCACTTTTGACTGGAAAATATTTCTAAATTATAGTTTTGAATAATGTTACATAAAACGGCGCAGTTATTCGTAATTGATCTTCTGATTGTGTTAAAAAATTTGGCCGTCAGTAAATATCGTAAAAGAACCTCAAGTCTAAATTAGAATGTGTAAGCAAAATTTAATTGGCATTTTTCATGAATGTACATCTTAGTTGCCTACTAGGTGTCTCTTTGAGATCTGTCACTCGATGACATACTTACAGAAATAAGCGTAATTGGATAAATAATCCCTGCAAGGGATCACTCTATCCCCACGTGCACGGGGGTAAACAGACTTAAAATCGATTCTAAGTGAATCGTATTGAGTAAAGCTAGTTAATTAATAGCGCGTTGAAATGGTACAGTAATCAGTTCTGGTCGCTTATCTAATTAGTACGGTAACAATGGGGATCTGTTATTCCTGACGTGTAAAATACATGCTACTCATTTAATTAGCCTGAATGCCATGATAAGGATTGATATGCAGAACTCTGTATCTCACATTTATGCACCATCTGTCTGCCGTCGGTCTGCCACATGAAAGGTATGATTATGTAAAAATCGATATCTAGACTTTAATGGCGAATCATAAATCTGCCCTGGCGGCAGCAGATAAATGTTAATATACAATCAAACTTCTTCTTTTTCTTCTTCCTTTCTAGGATTAGGTTAATGCGAACTGTTCCGGTCTCAAATCCAACGTTTCCTTGGCCTTCCCAAAGATTTTTTCCATGCGGTTTGTAGGTGTTGATCGTTTTGGGTAGTCTTAAATTTTCCGTTCTGTGTAAATGTTCTTTTCATTGGTGTTTGTGCTCTTCTAGATAGTCGAGCATTGAAAATATCTCCAGTTCATTTCTTATTGATTCATTATGTAATCTATCCATGCGTGTACATCCTTTTACGGATCTTAAAAATTTCATTTCATTAGCTTGAATGTGAGAGTTAACATATTTTGTAAGTACCCAAGATTCATATCCATATAAAAGAACAGGAATAGCCATAATTTTATAAAACCTGAGCTGAGTTTCTCTTCAAATCTTTCGGAAGGTTCTTCTTATGGTGCCACATATCAAACACATACTGAATTAAAAAAAGAATCCCTATATATACATTTAATTTTTATATACAGATTTTCAAATTTTACACACATTTCTGTATCTACAGTTTTATTTTTTCTTTTCCACTCGAACTTTTCCATATACTCCATGTTCTCCAGCACTTTTGTTCTCTTATCTCTTACATCAACGAGTTTCGAGCTCTTTCTTCCTTTCTTCTTCCAGGTGGACACCATTCCAACATTTTTCTGCGTAATCTTTCTTTATGCATTCGTCGTGTTATTCCACACCAATTTAATTGTTTTTATCTTATAACATCTAGTACTGAGTACTTGTTTTTTTTCTCGTATACTTTTTTTTTCAATTTTGAATATCTTGCTGTTTTTCTCAAGAAATCCATTTCCATCGACATAAAGTTTTGTTGTATATATGTACATATGGCCATCATCATCATCCTTTACCGGTGTGGAAAGCAACGGGAAGCTACCACACCCACAATTCCCTGGTAAAGCTGCAAGAATAGCATGAAAATGCTATGATTGCAGTGAAGGACCTGCCTCTCGGGCAGGATTACTAATATATATATATATATATATATATATATATATATATATATATGTATGTATGTTATAATTATAACATATATAAAGCGTCACTGCTATAAGGTAAAAATATTCTCTTTAATTTGCTTACTTGATATAGTCAGCTGCTAGATGGCGGTGAAGACCGAGTTCTCGCGACATCTAGTAATAATGGAGAGTATAATACATATATAAGAAAAATAAGTGTTTGAATTGGATTCGCCTGGTAGTGTAATGGATATCACGCTGAGGTACAGACTCAGAGATCCGGGTTCGAATCCCGTCTAGGCATTTATTTTTCTTATCATTCCATATATATATATATATATATATATATATATAGGCCGCTACTAGCCAAATTAAAAAAATCATACTAAGTTATATGTAAACTCTACAAATCCGTCTTCAAGCCATCCTTTTTAAAACAGAGAATTAAAGTAAATATGCTCAATTATCCCATAAGAGGACACTAACGTTATTTAAATCCAAATTAACTTATACATTAAGCTCCACACAATAAAAATATTACATTCACTATATTCAGCATTTTCTGTGTACCTATAAATATTCTTCTATGAAGCTTTTCTTGCTTTATTTTATTTTATTGCATATTTTGTTAGTGTTAGCCGATATTAGTCCACATCCGCATTGTACTTTGTTCAGTCTATATTTTAATAATATTTTAAAATTGTAATAAGTATATAATTTTTGTATAATTGTATTATTCGCTGGTTGAGTTGAAGAGAAGGCTTACGGCCTTAACTCTGCCAGCTTAAATAAAAAAGTATTATTATTATTATTATTATTATTATTATTATTATTATTATTATTATTATTATTATTATTATTATTATTATTATCATTATCATTATCGTCATCATCATCATCATCATCATCCAACACGAATTAGGCCTTTGTAGACCTGTTTCGGCCCCATCTATCCTTATACTGCTTTTCTGAGCCTTGAAAGTAACGTAGTTTTCCGTAAGATAGGTTACTAGCCTTATCGTTATGTAGTTCCAGTAGTGGAGCTGCCTCTTTTAGCCTCTGGAGAGGCTTGTAACGCAGCATTTCCACTGCATTTGATGAAACAGTTATACCGCTGTGACTCTGTCACCATTTCCTCGATTGAAGGAACGGGGTAGACCACGAAAAGGTGAGGATGGCATTTGGATAGGAGAGGGTGTTTTTTACGCTTCCTGTACATTCTTCACTCGATTATTGTTATTATTATTATTATTATTATTATTATTATTATTATTATTATTATTATTATTATTAACAAGGATCACTGAGAATAGAATACCAAAAGCAACATATAACTATTCACCACGAGGAAGAAAAAGTTTGGGAAGATGAAAGAAAAGATGGAAACAGCAGCAATTTGGAGCCGGAACAGGCTAGTAAATAAGCCTAAACCGTGACGAAGAAGATTATTATTATTATTATTTCTGTAAATATGAGCATAAATAAGAAACCGTAGCGTTTTTTTCTTGGTTAATACTGCAGTCCGTCTACCACAGTAGTGTAGCTGAAACGTCATTGCCACAATCGCAGCATGCCCGAGTTCGATCCCTGGTCGGGACTAGTTCCCTTGGTGAGGATTTTTTTTTCATTTTCTTTTTTCTTGCCTTTAAGACTCAAATAATTCACAAAAATAATCATAATCATTCGTATATTCGTCTTGTATGTTTGTGGATGTATGAGTAAATGGTGTAGGTTGACTTAAAAGTTTATGTCGTCTCGTAATTGGCCTTAGCATAGAGCTGATAGTGATTAATGTTGTATGGTAAAAAATGTGTATGTGATCTAGAGTTTAAACATCTTCTCCACGTCCCTCTAATACCCGCGTGGCTTAGTATACATGAAGATATCTATAAGGATAGAGGTTAAACTAACAAGGAAACTGTCAACCATCGCATGCATAAACCTACCTTGACATTTCTCTCAGAGAAGCCTAGTGATGTACCAAGGTCGTGTCCAAAAAATCATCTGCCTTTTTAACTGCAAGGCATATTTATCGAAGCTAGAATCAAGCCACGGCAACCCGCTGTGCGTAGCAGTTGGACGTCCCTGCTATACTTAGTGCGGTGTGGAGTGGGGCGCGTGCGGCGCGGTCGGCAGATAATGAGAGTTATCCAATCCATCAAGTGACGGGTTGTATTACTTCCTCTAGTTTAAATGAGAGATTTGGCGCTGGATGTTAGTGCCTTGCAGTTAAATGCATACCATCATTTTGGACACGGCCTTGGAACATCACAACGCTTCTCTGTGAGAAATTGCAAGGTAGGTTTCGGCATGCAATGGTTAGCCGTTAATCTTCCAAGGAAAATAAAGAAAGAAACACTGTAATCCAAGATTGTGGAAAATAGGCTACATATTATAGCATTGAACTTGTTTTCGTTATTTCATTTTCCTTTTGAATCCTTAAGTTTGAATACCAATTTTGGTTGGTAGCCACAGAAATTGATTAGTTCCTTTAAGGGAGGGTGAAATTTCTATTTCCTACATTTTTAAGCTACACATTTGATTGTTTGTACACACATTCATGCCATAATAGGTAATATTATATTAAAGTTTCATCCTTCTAGGCTTAAAGGTTTTTGAGTTATTGAAGCTAATACATTTAAAAATTTGCATATTAAAATTTATTTTTTCAGTTTTTTTTAGTTTCTACACGACCACTGACGTATTTAGAACAACACTGTGAATTAACTTTTCTATATCATTATAATAAAGGAAGAAAAATATATATACATCCTCTTCATATGAATTTTTTTTTAAATTACTACACATTTTTATTTTTTATTTAAAAAACTATCAACGTTGTTTTAAAATCCATGCATAAATTTATTAGCCATAGTGTGTGGGACATGCAGTGAAAATTCCGTGCTTCTATCATTAAATTTGTCAATGCTATTTTGATTTGAATGTATTGAAATGCAATGAAAATAAAAGTGTGGAAAAGCCAATTTGAAAGTTTGCATGCAGTTAAATTGGAATATAGCATACATGCCCTCCTACAGTCATTAGGGAGACTTACAAGCGCCATAGGACACTGAAACTTCGCCAACGTATACTTTAAGGCACGTAGTATTTTTAATAAAAAACAAAAAATGTTAAATTTGACCGAAAAGTCGAACATTTCACCCATCACCCCGCCTTAATACTAGGAGCTCCTGACATAGCTTGGCAATTTATAAAAATGTCTATAGTAGACAACAATAGTTTAAAAAAAATATGGCAGGTCCATGGTTTTGAGTTGCATTCGTAAAGTTTTATTTATATTAAATGTAGGCCTATAGATTTATAATTGTAATTAATTAGGGGTACACAGTTTATTAATTGCACAATTTTTTTTGGTATTGATTTTCCTGAATTCAATTTCATTGAGTGGATTTCAGTCATTTATAAAGAATTCAGCCGCGAAAAGACATAGCTGGAATTCTCCAAACAGATGGACTAATCTGAGCATTCATTTCCCCAGCACACTCGCAAAAATCAAATAAAAAACTCATTCTTTAGAAATTCCACTCCCCTTTCATTCGGATCGTATTCTTTGGAATTCAAGGTTAATATCGTCCATCTACTCCGTCACGGAATTAGAACAGTGAGTGTTATAGATTAAAATTATTAATCATGTGAATTAATGGAACAATAAATTATGTTTTATATCTTTATTTCTCTCTCTCTCTCTCTCTCTCTCTCTCTCTTCTCTCTCTCTCTCTCCTCTCTCTCTCTCTCTCTCTCTCTCTTCCTTAGTTTAACATCTCACTTTGTGAATTGGTTTATTACAAGGGCACTCAGGCTATTACAGGGACACAATATTTTTTGCGAAGAGAATTTTAGCTTTGGAGCACACACATTTTGTCAGTTTAATCAAACATTATTTTTCTAGTATCTATCTAACTTACTGCCAGTATCGAACCCATAGGTTCATGGTAGCGCGGACATAAGACCTCCACACATCTCTATCCTGAACTAATGTTTTCCAAACATACCCTGTGTAATCTACTTCCCTCAAATCATGGTTAATATTATTCTCCCAATTCATTCTTGGTCTACCAACTAGTTGTTTTCCCTCTGGTTTTCCTACAAGAAGCTTCCATGTACGTCTTTCATTCCCCATTCGTGACACATGTCCTGCCAACGCAGTCTACGAGACTTAACTGTTCTTATATCTGGCTTCCTATGAAGACCATGTAGTTCACTGTTATGAAGTCTTCTCCATTCTGTCTATTCATCTCTCTTTGGTCCAAAAAATTCCTAAGAACTTTATTCTTAAATACTCGTAATCTCATTTCCTCCCTTAAAGTAAGAGTCCATGTTTTGCATTCATATAATATAACTGGTAGAATAACAGTTTTATCGGCCGCGTTGGACTAGTGGTTATGCTCCATGCCTCTGGTCCTGAGGGTCGCGGGTTCAAACCCGGCCGGGGTCGATGGATTTTTTAGGACGGAAAAATCCAAGGAGCAAGTCCTCCGGGTGGGACTTTAAGCCGTGGGTCCCGAGTCTGAAGATTTTCAGGCTCGTAAAAAATCCTTAAGCCTGAATGAAAAGGCCTCTAAGCAAAATTTTCAGAATTTTCCCGTCCTAGTACTACCTTGGTTTCCTAGATGTCAGTATGAGGCGGAACGCTGACCACGGACCACTCAAAAATGACATCTATACGAAAACAAGTGTAACTAAATTAGTATGGTTCAAATTCTTCCCTGTAGAGGGAGAGCGCCTAAATCTCTGTAAAGGGAAAACATGGGCTTACAAAAAAGAAGAATAACAGTTTTTTTTAATTTAATGTTTTTTGAAAGGAGTTGAAACGACAAAAGTCTCTGTAATTATCCAATATTGGAGGCAAAAATACTATTGTGCCTCAAAGATGCATACTTTGCTAGCGAGTGTGTATAATAAAACTTAAGAATTGTCGGCGATTCCTGCGAAGTCCTATCCAAGCATATCCTCATGGTGGTCCTTTAATTGGAGAATTCTAGTTAAGGGAGAAACCTTGATAGAGATTCATCATACCCTATATTAGCGGTCCCGTCCTAAAAAAATCTTAGAAACCTAAAGGTAAATTTGCCGGACTGTCTAAACGTTTCAGACCTGGAAATTTGAAGAAAAAAAATAGAACACGGGATGTCTTAATGGTGAATGATCTAAGGAGACTTGAAGTCAGGAAAATGATGGATGGTGACCAGAAAGAGTATGTTCTGATAAAAAGAAAGTCTTTAAGGAAGCTGAGGCCTATAAAGGGCTGTAGTGCTATGATTATGATGATGATTTTATGATTATTATGAATTGTTGTACTTCAATGCAAGTTTTTTTTTATCTGGTTGAAAGCCAGATGGGCTTAACTCTATGTAAATAATATTAAATGGTTTTTTGATCACCTAATGACTAGGCAGACCTCCCTGGATCAGTGATAGGCTCATAGCATAGACAACATTCGAAATTATAATAATAAATCCAAAGGTATATTTAATAGAAAAGTATGGATGGAATGGGATTTTATAAACATTATTAAAGAATAAATATTTTTTTAAGGATTTTCTCTACATTACAGTAGTTATCCTTCAGCCCAAATGTATTTTGCTTCGCCACAGATTTGTTTGGTAGACCTTGTACATTCCAACACCCTATATTCAGAGTCCTTTTTCGTCGCTTTTTTCGTTGTAATTTTATCTGTCCGGATTTCATTTATTTAGACATTTTAGCATTGCCTGATTTCTGTCAGACGAGGAGCTAGCCCATCGGTACAACCCCCAATCTAGAGGACCAGGTTATTTGTTTTCGAGGTTTTCTTCCCCTAGCCTTTGACGAGCTAACGTCTACCTACAAGGCAGCAGTGTCTGCCTAGATAGGTGACCTTACTGGGTATTATCAGTCGGGCGAGCTGAACTGAGTTTACTTTACCAGGTTGTTGCTCATCCCCTTCACCCTATTTCAACCTGGCTTGAGACAGGCTTCGGCAGGTTTTAATTATTTTTTTAATTATTTATATACAGAATTTTAATGTTTACACATCTTTCTGTGCCTAAAGTTTTATTTTTCTTCTCCACTCGTCTCTCTCCATCCAATCCATGTCCTCCAGTCCTTTTGCTCTCATTCCAGTTATTATTTCCTCCATCCACGTGTTTCGAGGTCTTCCTCTCCTCCTTCTTCCAGGTGGACACCATTCCAATGTTTTCCTGGGTAATATTTCTTCTTCCATTCGTCGTACGTGCCCATAACAATTTAATTGCTTATACAGTATATAATCTACTATTGAATAACCAATATTCATTTTTTCTCTTATGACAGTATTTATTATTTTGTCTAATTTAAAATCTAAATTAAAAATACAAATCAATTAATATTAATGATACTTAAATAAATATAAAAGTTATTACTAAACTATTTGTATTAATCGTTTAACATGGATCACACAATCACATACATACACACACACACACACACATACGCGCACACACAAACACACCATTCGCCCATAAATTTATTACTAAACAAGACGAAACGATATGTGTATTATATTGGCTAGATGGTGTTCTGCACTGTGCATGTGTGCTCTAATGCCACCTAATGCCGTGCTTGGAGTTCCGCTTTCGACGGATAGATGGCTTTAATTTGGTCTATTTTAAATTTTCACACCACTTCGGTAGACAACTTTAGCATACGTATCCTAGTATTGTTTACAGAGGGAAGTATAGGAGGAGTGTATGTTTGTTTAGTGTAAAGAGTTTTGAGTGAGGGATAATGGCGAAGAGAAGGTAAAAGGTGCTGGTACATACCTATTTCTATCGAAAAGGACCAAGGGAGCCGCTAGGCTCAATGTCCCATCCGACGGACGAAGCGCTATTAAGAGTACCACATGTCTTCTCAACATATGTACTGCGCAGAAGTTTGTAATTAAATGCAGGAATTTGGTGCAGGATCTAGCGATTAATTATTGTACGCCACCATCCCTCCTGGCCATGAAATTGACAATTTTGCAATTAAATTAATAAAATTAATTTGACACATTTATTAACTTCTTTACTTCACGTGTACGCATTCCTTTGTACCTCTCTCTGTACGTAGAATAACCTCTTCAGTCTTTCTTTAGGAAACTATTTATGCCGTGAATACGGTGAAAAGAAGAAGTCATTATGTTAAGTTGTATCAACCTGCAGGAAGAAGTAGACCAGGATGTCCACTCAAAAGACTTTTGGATGGTGTTTCTCTTGAGACCGAAACAGGTCAACAAATGTCTAAATTCGTGAATGGACTATGATGATTATGATTTCTCCAAATAAATATTTTTTATAGATTTTTTCATAGTTTTTTGTTCTTGGACTCGAAACTTATATCAGCAAACTGGCTCATTTTTCTTAGTAGAAAGTGAAAATACAATAAATTCCAGTCTTAATAATGTAGATAATAAATGCTTTCGATTTGAAGAAAAGACTCAAATCCCGCAAAAAAAAGTAATACATATATATAAAGGTATTAACATTAACAATAGTTCTAATAATTTAAATAAAATATTGGTCTTTATTCGTTTTATAGGGGGTTTATCTTCTCAAATGCCTTTAACTTCATCTTGTTTAATAATTTCTGTATGCTCATATTGGGTTATAATTTAATTATCTGCAATCACTTAATCATTAATACTTTCAGAAATAATTAAGAATGTACCGATATTAGGTCTAGGCACTGTTTCCCAGTATCTAATAATAAAAAGGTATCTTATTCAAATGTAACATAGGCCAAAATATAAAAAGAGTAATAATAATCCGAATTATACCGAGTTTAGATTCAAAATAATCAGGGAACCATTTTTAATATAATGAAAATAGAAATAAATTGATAACTGGAACAGTATACGATTTTTATATATAGCTTAATAAATTACATATCATACAGTTATTACTAAGGAGAAGTCAGGTATAACTCATGGGTTTTCCAGCGGCAGCATGCCGAATACAATGGGGAAAGGAATCCGAACTGTCCCTTTGTAACAAAAGACACGGCCAAGGTACCTGTCAAACTCGACATGAATGCCCAATCTAACAGATGACATTTTACACAATAAGATATTGACATGACAGGTGACGTCTTTATCAGGATTCACTCTACAGACAACAGCAACGTCCTTCGGAATACACATCCAAGAAAGAGCAGCGGCAGCCATCCGAACATCATACAATATCCCGAATCTGGCCAACTTATCGACAGGTACAGCAATGCAGTTATTCAAAACGACAGTGGCACCAGTTATTACGTATGGAATAGAGATAATTTGGGAAAAACTTAAGATCGGAGATCTGATAAGAATCGAAAAAGTCAAAGCAATGTTCATGAAACGGATCCTGAGAATAGGAAAAACAGCGCCATCTCGTTTTGCTTATGAACTCATGAGAGAGACCTACTTCATAGAGGACATAAGAACCCAATTCTATCTACAATCCACAGAACCATACCAGAAATTCATAAGCATCAGAAATAGGAAGAAGAAGGAAATAGACATAGATTTCTACACCACAACTGCCATGCTGGACGACAGATGGACCAGAGAGTGCAACCCCCAGAGACACGTCACAACACGACTCGCAGTACACGGATTTCACAACAAGATATGTACAAACAAGAAATTCCACGAGCCGACCGAAGAATGCAAGTGTGTGTTGTGTGGACAGAGATGTGGCAAATACCACATCATAACATGTGCGAAAAGAACAAAACCCATTACAGACTACAGCAAAGACTAAACCACCACTAATGGTCAACCTGAGTGCACATTTATTATTATTATTATATTATTTATCAGAGACGAAACATTAGCAAGTCTTTATATGAAAAATAAATATATTTATTCTGCCAACATAAGAAAAATATATAGAAGGTTTGAACATCCCTCAATAATGGAGAATGGGCGTAAAACAGCCCCAAAACTTGCAAAATTGGTTTATTTGTAAGGAGGTCCAAAGCATATATGTGGGCGGGATCATAACCAAATAAATTATTCGCGAAGAGAATCGCACATCACTTAGTTGTTAGCCCTATGCCTAACAGGGCACATTGCTAGATCATCTCCTACATTGTGCTTTGGAGCTCTAGAAAGCAGTCGGAGGGCCGACTAGTGTATACATCTAGGGAAATAAAGTAGTGAACTGTGTTAACTCCACGGCAGCCTCCAGTGATTTCATATCAACGTATTACTTTTAATCTTCCTTGCGTCACCTTTGATAAGAATCCAGCTCTTACCGAACCATAAACCCGAGCAGTCCGGAGCATTTAAACTGTCCATTTACCATATCCTGGACATCAAACCTAACCAACCCGATATAAAAATCCCGTCCCACGTGTCTCCCAACAGTGGGGCTTATATCCAAGTAACCAACGCAAATAAAAATCCCGTCCCAAGAAATAAAACATCTGAGAAATATTTCAGAAGAAATACAAGTGTGTAAATCTATAAAAGTTTATTCTACCGTGAGAATTTACTCAGACAATAACGTTTAAGAGTTTATTCGGAGATTTCCGGGTTCACATTTCGGTGCCTTCCAACATGTCAAATGAAATGCTGGGTCTGAATTTCATTACTAAGACCCATTCCATCATATTCATGAAATAGAAATAAAAAGATAAAATTTGGCCTTAAATGTTACAGTATAATAACAAATAAAGGAAAATCGTTAGATGTAATTACTATGGTCTGCATTTCTATATTTGCGGTTATCGTGTGTTTATAAAAATAATGAACTCCGCTAAAATCAATGGCGCGACAGGCCTAGAAGGCCCTTGGCCTACGAACCGACTTCTGGCCTCACATCCACATGTGCTAATCACAGAGGTAGACGATCATCCAGCCTGTGTAAGGATGGCATTTGGTCAGCATGTCGGATCCCTCAGCCGTTATCTCTGGTTTCCTCAACCTGGAGCCGCTATTGATCGTAGCTACCGAAATGCCTCACGATGCTGGTGGGCAACGGTCCCATTCTGGCCGAAATTACTTGAGAAAATTTCTTCCCCCATAGGGACCCAACAACTCTGCTACGGCGAATAAAATTAAGTAATTTCAATGGTATATTTAGATAAAAAAATATACATAAATGTGTGTAACAATATTGTCATTGGTTATTACTGAAACACGATTTATATTAGAACATCTGTTATATCATAGTTAGTATTGCTATATGAGAAGTTCCCAGTTGAGAACGATTTGGCCTCCGAGCATCATCGTGGGATGGACATAAGTCCGAGACCAATTAAGAGAAGCACTCAAAAACAACCAATACATTCTAACGAGACAGATAGCAAATAAAATAAAACAGTCCTAGCAGTCATACTTACTTACTTACTTACTCACTGGCACTATCGATCCCGTAGGTTCATGGCCGCGCGGACACAAGCTCTCCTAGCAGTCATACAATCTTTAAACATGGGGCCAGAAATCCAGAACTTTTGAGTAATTAATTAATTGCAGTTTGTTTTGGGAGAGACCTGACGTTCGGTGTTGGATAAGGCTAACATATACCATTCTGCATTCACTACTCCATATGATTTTGTATAGCTGTGAATAGAGCATCTAGCTGGGATACGAAGGCCCAGGTTCGAAGGATCCATGAAGATTTGTAAAGATATTTCAGAAATGTATTGACTTAGGCTTTCACGACCGGAATTAGTATGATGATCTTGAAGAAAATGATTTCCGGGCTGTTGGCCGTGGTCTTAGGGCTTGACGTTCCCCGACGTTTTGCAGAGTCTGCGTCCGGCATCTCAAGACATCCCTTGAGAACGCCGGACGCAGACTCTGGCGAAATGTCGGGGAATTTCAAGCCTCAATACCACGGCCAATAGCCCGGAAATTATTTTTTTCTAGATCATATTTCAGAAACATTCTCATGGGTACAACGGCAGTTCAGTCCTTCGAAATTCGATAAATGATATTTCGTTATCGGATCTTTTATAGGAATATGTTTATTAAAATAAAAGCAATGCAGGTTCAGAATGGACTAAGTAAGCAGAAAAAATATACAGTGTTTCTACTAGTATTTTGTTAAAGAGCCATCAGTCACTGATTGGTGACTTCTTAACATTTTCTACAATCTTGGATGTTTCACTCAGAAGTATACGAATGCACTGAGTGACATAATTTTAATGCTATAAGCATTATATCTTTACGAATACAGATTGTGAGTAGGTATTACAAAATTTCAATAACCAAAACAGAGACTGATAACCTTGTTACAATTACTTTGCATTTAATATTTTCTAAGAAGGGAATAATAATAATCACATGTGAAATGAAGAACTGAACAACTATCTAGAGGAAAACATTATTTGATAAGATACACAACACAGATATTAGTGACAAATGTCATTGTCTTATTCAAGACATAACCAAATTTATTATCCATCCATAGTAATTCTGCCCGAAGTCAGGTCCTTCACTGCAATCATATCATTTTCATGCTATGCTTGCAGCTTTACTAGGGAATTGTAGGCGTGGTAGCTTTCCGTTGCTTTCCACATCAGTGAAGGATGATGATGATAATGGTAAGGATGATGATGATCATGATGGCCATATGATTTCGGGGACCGTTTGGGCCTTAAAGTTTTCCTGGCATTTGTCTTACAGGTGAGTAAAAACGCCGATAAAAACCTCACATAAAAAACTGCCCTGACTGGGGATCGAACCCGGGTCCGCTGCGTAACAAGGCAGCACGCTACCTCGAGACCACAGCGGTGGACTAAATTTATTATATATAGACGAAAATATTGGAAAGGTCATGTAGAAAGAATGGAAGACGACCAACTTGCAAGAAGAGCTAAAGAAGATAGACCAATGGTCGGGAGAAACACAAGAGGAAGACCAGCCAAGAAATGGTAGGCAGTGGATGCACATCCAATACGTCTTCCCGTCTTCCTCCAAGGAGTGATTTTGGAAGTAAACAGGAAGAAAATCCTACAACTATGAATAATAATAATAATAATAATAAGAAGAAGAAGAAGAATAAGAAGGAATAATTATTGTTACTCGAGTTTGATATTTTTTTTTATTTACCAGAATATAAGTTACGGTTGATAAATTATGTCCCTCTTTTCCTACAAGGCTCTTATAAATTATAAGAATTTTCCAGAAAGATAGTGTTTAATATTTATTTCCTTCAACTGTTTGAAATTGAATTTCAATAATTGAAATCTCGAAAGATGAGACAAGTTGAAGTGTGAATAAATGAGACATGTTTTAATCTCAAAACGCAATCTCTTGACAATGCAATAATAAAAGTCAAGGCACAATCTCCGTCTCGGCGATAAACTGATTATAAACATCTCCTTTGCATGTGAAAGTTATCTGATAGAAATAATGGCGCCTCTGACGTGAGGATATAAAACTAAACTCCAGGGTGATAACAAAACATAAACATTATAATCACTAGGGCTAAGATTTTTATATAATAAAAGATGATATTGCAATGCAGATAGTATATATTATTCAACTGTTTGTATGTGAAATAAAATAAAGAAAGTCAAAAGTCCAACTTCTCATTATAATATTCAACTGTTTTTATGTGAAACCAAAACAAAAGACAGTCATAAGTCTAACTTACCGTTATATTACGTTGCAATCTTAACTTTTAGTACATAAAAATCCTAGCCCTAATTATCGCAGATTAATTCCAAGCAAAACGGTAGGTTGCAAAACCGATCCTTCCAAAATTGTTTTTTTTTTATACTTCTCTAAGTATACAGAGTGATTCACAATAAGTATTACAGACTCCAAGGGGTTGTAGAGGGAACTTAGTAGATGCAGTTTTGATAAGGGACCTATGTCCGGAAACGTACAATTTTGATGTAAAATAAGTTTGAAGATTGAAACACAGTGGGCTGATATCACGTGTCTTGTGTTTCAGAATAAGTATTACAGATTTCTAGATGTTGTACTGCTCGGGACCCAGCTCCGTGTGTCTGAAAGGAATTTGCTGTCTCAGCTGTTAGTACTATGAAAAGCAGAGAGGTGTACCTCCTCCCACTCCCCACACTTCCCCCCGCAAACACACAGAGCTTGGACTCGAGCTGTACTACATCTATCGGGTCGGAGGAAAATCTTCTTGAACGAATTCTGGCGGCAGCAGACATTATTGAGCATACACCAGGTCTTGAAGGGCGTGTGTATGAGAACATGCGTCGCAGGTACACTTTGTGCAACGAACAACAGAGTCGCCACGTGGAACCACACTTGTAATACAATCTCTAAAAGTTTATAGGCCTAACACTTGTCTGAAACACAGGACACACGCGTACTCCGATCTTCAAACTTATTTTATATCAAAACGGTACGTTTCCAGACATATCAACACTTTACCTACTATGTCCTCTCTACAACCCCTAATAGTCTGAAATACTTATTGTGAATAACCCTGTATAAAATTATAATATAAAGTTATGAAATGATGTAATTTTTATTCAGTCTCCTCAACTGTCGAAACAATTAAAACATTGTAGGCATGTCTAAATGAATAGTAGTTGGAGAGCAATGTACAACCTTCTGCTAAAGATGGGACTAGTCCCGAAAGGTCTAGAATGTTTTAATAGTTTAGGAGACTGACAGAAAGGTACATAATTGTATAATTTATATTATAACATTTATACACTCTGACTAATATGGAACTTTAACCATGAAATTTATTAGTACTAATATTATTGTTTAAGTAAAAACCAAGTATCCAGTATATAGCATATTTGCTCTTTTCAACCAATCAATAGAGAGTTATAGTTTAACTTCACTATTTCACATCTAGACTACGTAATAATTACTGACCTTACTAATAATATGAAATATATTTTCAAGTTATCATTATCCTTCATCGGTGTGGAAAGCAAAGGGAAACTACCACATCTATAATTCCCTAGTAAAGCTGTAAAGCATAGCATGAAAATGCTATGATTGCAGTGAAAGACCTGCGCTCGGGCAGAATTACTGTGCATGGATTAGTCAGATATTTATGAGTAGGGTGCTTTCAATTGGTATTGAAAAATAAGAATAACATATTATTTGAAAACATATAACAGCAATCACATAGGCTCAATTCTGGAAATGCGTGCTATTATGCATTACAGGGACTCTTGTCGTTCCAACTAATTTAAAAAAAAAAACGCTAAACTGAAAATATATAAAACTATTATTATACCAGTTATATTATATGGGTGCGAAACATGGACTTTACTTTAAGGGAGGAAAGGAGATTACGAGTATTTGAGAATAAAGTACTTAGCAAATTGTTGGGCCAAAGAGAGATGAACAGACAGGTGAATGGAGAATACTACTTATCAGTGAACTATATGGTCTTTATAAGAAGCCAGATATAATATGAACAGTTAAATCTCGTAGACTGCGATGGACAGGACATATGACACGATTGGGGAATGAAAGACGTGCAT
Organism: Diploptera punctata; assembly: GCA_030220185.1. Taxonomy (NCBI): domain Eukaryota; kingdom Metazoa; phylum Arthropoda; class Insecta; order Blattodea; family Blaberidae; genus Diploptera; species Diploptera punctata. Next base: position 519,621 of record JASPKZ010000017.1, read on the forward strand.
CGAAGCTTCTTGTAGGAAAACCAGAGGGGAAACTGCCAGTTGGTAGAACAAGAATGAGGTGGGAGAATAACATTGACTATGATTTGAGGGAAGTAGATTATACAGGGAATGATTGGAAAATACCTCAGGATAGTGATGTATGGTGAGAGCTTATGTCCGCGCGGCCATGAACCTACAGGTTCGATAGTGCCAGCGAGTTAGTTAGTTAGTTAGTTAGATTTAGTTATATAACAGTAATTGCATAATTGCGATACTAATGTCATTTGTTCATGTATTCTGTAAAATATTTTATTTTCTTTCTTGATCTCAGTTTAACCTCTCAACTTGTAGGCACTTTATACATGTCACACGCCACCTGGGAAATATTTTATTTTAGTCATCATCGTCAGTTACATCATGGGTTAGACTTTAAGATCTATTTCGATCTCATGTTAGAATTGGTCTCACTATATTTTATTAGGCCTTCCTACATTTCTTCTTCCTATTGGTTTCTAGTGAAGAATTTGTTTCGAGGTTCTGTTGTTATCCATTCTATTGATGTGGTCCATCCATTCGTCTCTGTATTGTGCAATCCTATCTAATAGCTTGAATAATTATATTTAGCTCTGTTCATATATTTTTATTTCGTTTGCGATCAGCTATTTTATAGCCAGCCACATCCCTCAGAAACTTCATTTCTGAAGTGTATATTTTTCGTTCGTAGTTTCTTTATTACGGCCCATTGTTCCGAACCACATAGTAGTTTTTGAAACCGCTATTGTTTTATGAAATTTTGAAAGTGTCTCCTTCCTAGTTCCTTTCAGACTTCATTTTTTTTTGGTGTCACATATGTAATTTAATTGATTTTATTTACATTGTCTTCACTTTTCCTATCTGGCACATTGTATCCCAGTTAATTTAAATTACCTGTTCTATTGTTTTATCCTCTAATGACAGTTTTACTCTTAGTGGTTCATACCCTCGAAAAGCTAAAACTAATATTTTATTTTTTTTGTGTAATTTCCATAATGCAAACTTGAGAACTTCACCTGTAAAAAATATAAAATAAATTAACTTTCCGTTTCGATGGGATGTCGTGGTGCAGCGGCCTTCTCGGTGTGTGACAGCGTTGCAGTGCGTCACTTCGCTTCCTATACCTGAAGTGTGCAGCGGATAACGACGCTTCTCATGTGTTTTGATGAAATGAAGAAGGTTTCGATAGAAATTAAGTTTTAAACTACAGATATGATTCAATAAATGCATTGTGAACCCGGAACAGCCTTCAATCCAACAAATCTCACAATATTTAATAAATATTTTTTTCGATTAACTATTTTCTCTCGAAGTGTATTAGTTCACTATTATGAAGTCTTCTCATTTCGTCTGTCTGTTCATCTCTCCTCAATCAAAAAAGTTTCTTAAGAACTTTATTATCAGATACTAGTAATCTTTTAACCTCCCTTAAAGTAAGAATCCACGTTTCGCAACGATAACTGGGAGAATAACAGTTTTATATAGGCCTATTATCAGTTAACGTTTTTTTGGGAGAAGTTTGAACGACAATAGTCCCTGTAATGCATAATATAATGTATTTTCAGGATTGAGTCTACATTTAACTTCTGTGTGCATCTCATTCCTATTTATAATTATTGTTCCTGGGTATTTTCGAATTCAGTCACTTCTTCAAAATTTCCCTCATTTGACATAAAATGTCAATTTCCATTATATAATGTATTTATGTGTGTGAACATATAATACGCAGTAGCTAGATGATATCCTGGAAATATATCCTGCTGAAGTATATTTACATGTAGAGAAAATTAGTGTAAAGACGTATACTCATAGCAATCGTTCTTGTCTTTTTTTCGGAAACTTCATTTGTTTATGGTATAAAAGAGTTTTAAGCTTCAGAAAAATGAATTATCTAAGGGAAGGATTTTTATGTTACAATATAAATTTAAGATTCCATTATAGATAGTATATAATCAAATATTTTCATGAGAATTCAAGACGAAATAGGTCAGAATCCTTACTTCTCATTATACTATCATGCAAATCTTATGTGCAAAAATTGTTTGTTTGAGTTTGTTTGTTTGTTTGTTAGTTCGTACTTTATGCGCGGCCATACCGTTGATCTGAGTGTGATGGGACTTTTTGCAAAATGTTCAGGAGATTCCCAGGATGAACATAGTTGTAATACTCAACTCCTACACCCTTAAAAATCGCCCTTTGTAGTGGAAAACGTGAAAAAAGTAGCTATTTGGATGCTTAAATAGCTTACGCTGCCTAAACCATAACAAATACATAAAATTAATGAACACAGAATCGATATCTCAAAAAGCTCTACAAAAAAGAAGCATATGTTTATCTCTTACGGATAACTCACAATAACCATTTTTGTCTTTCATTGATGCCAAGAAGATCCAGACACGTACGTAGATTCCTGTGCATGGCGGGTATTCTTTTACGGATAACTTAAAATAACGAATTTTCTCTTTTCGCTCATTTATGCCAAGAAGATCGAGATAAGTAGATTCCCGGGCAACACCGGGTAATCAGCACGGGGATTCTTAAAATAATTACGATAGGCCTACGTATTTATATTTTTTTTTTATTTTACTTATTCAGCTAATCATAAGAAATACATTAATTTTTGTTTTCAGCTCATTTATGCCAAGAACATCGGGATGAGTAGTTTCTCGGTCAACGCTGGGTAAACAACACGGGGTATCTAAAAATAATTACGATATAAATATTTTCCTTATACTTATTTAAAACTTTTAAGGCCCAAACGGTCCCCGAAATCATATGGCCATCATCCTTATCATTATCATCCTTACCATTATCATTATCATCATCATCCTTCACCGGTGTGGAAAGCAACGGGAAGCTACCACACCTACACAATTCCCTAGTAAAGCTGCAAGCATAGCATGAAAATGCTATGATTGCAGTGAAGGACCTGCCTTCGGGCAGAATTACTATGGATGGATACTTACTTAACTAAACATCCATCCTTAGTAATTCTGCCCGAGGGAAGGTCCTTCACTGCAATCATAGAATTTTCATGCTTTGCTTGCAGTTTTACCAGGGAATTGTAGGTGTGGAGCTTCCCGTTGTTTTCCACACCGGTGAAAGATGATGATAATGATAACGGTGATGATGATGATGATGACCATATGATTTCAGGGACCGTTTGGGCCTTAAAGTTTTCTTGACATTTGTCTTACAGGTGAGGAAAAATTCCGATAAAACCTCAGAAAAACTGCCCCGACCGGGGATCGAACCGAGGCCCGCTGAGTGACAAGGCAACACGCTACCTGGAGACCACGGCGGTGGACTAACTGAACATAAAACACATTAATTTTCGTATTTCAGCTCATTTATATCAAGAAGATCGGGATAATTAGATTCCCGGTCAACGCCGGGTAATCAGCATGGGTATCTAAAAAATATAAATTTATAATTATTGTTTCTTCTACTTATTCAACTAAACATAAAAACACATTAATTTTCATTTATTTAGGCGTAGCAGCGCACGCCCGGGTATTAGCTAGTATAGTATAAAAATGAACGTCTGTGAGTCTGTCCTTTATGAACTCAAAAATTACTTGACCAATTTAAATCAGGTTTTTACCATCGTCCAGATATGTTTAACCAATTAACGTATGTAACATATTACCGTACATAATATAGGGCGGCCAGAGCTAAAAAAAAAGTGCATCGGTGTACTAAAAAAAGTAGATTTTAACACTTATATGGCTGCCTAAACCTTAACGAATACACCAAATTAATGTATACAGAAATTAATATCTGAAATAATTCTACAAAAAGTGGACACAGCATACATCTGCCTTTTACGGATAACTCACAATAACCATTTTTGTCTTTCAAAATTAGGTTGTAAGGAAAGATTTAATTACAAAGACTTTTCCAAGAATAGAATGTTAATTCTTTTGAAATTAAATGTGTTTGTTTATACATAACCAGTTTAAATTATTTTCCACGCGAACAACTTTGCGGGTCCCGCAAGTAGTACATAAAGGTACTAGGTATAATAATGATGAATCTTACAAAAAAAATACATATATATATATATATATATTTACTTGGTCTCCTTTTCCTCTGAATATAGAAGTTTCAAAGTTCGCATAAATATGGAAATAAAATCGTCATTTATTAAATGAAACAATGGTATTCAAACAGTGGTCTGCTAGTTTTTTCATCTATTTCAGTTTACTTCTTCTTTTCAGCTTTTTTTTTAATCTTTTAATTTTCTACAAGTTTTCATTCATGTATTCTGGGATTTAACAATGCTTTTAACTTGGACGTTTCCATGTTCGTTTAATTTCCTTCACTTTTCAAATGTTTCCGGTAGTAAGTTACAAGACTCTAAGATTTATTCGTACATTCTGTCTCTTTCTGTGTCTTTATCTCGTTGTCAGGAAATTTAAGTTGGTATTCGTGTCTTTCTTAATGTTCTATTTAAGTAACACTTTCACTGAGCAAAGAGATGAGACATCTACATACGTTGTGGATACAGTATACGGTTAATGTGCTAGATTAAACACAAGATTGTGAGTATAGGCCGTACATATAGGTCATGAGTTGAACATAAAATGCCTTTTTGACTTACATCATCGAACATATGTTGCAGTCCACGTTGGTAAAAACTCGTTGACCGAGATTAAATGAGTGATTCCGTATTATCATATTACACCAGAAAATTATACAGGGTGTACATAGAAGAATATAGCGATTTTAAAGGTGTTGAATTATACTTTAAATGACTATGACAAAAATAAAACTCAAGCTAAATGAAAGAGTAACATCTCCAATTTACATTATAAGTTCATAGGTGTTCAGTGTGAGCCCCGTTTGTTACATGACACACATTCAACCTGTAGGATACTTCATCCCATAAATTAATAAGCATGTCTGGTATGATGGCAGCAACAGCTTCTCGAATCCTGTCTCTCAACTCGGGCAGGTTAGCTGGTAATGGAGGCACATTGATTCTGTCCTTTACAAAACCCAAAGGAAAAAATCGCATTGGGTGAGATCCTGTGATCTAGGAGGCCACTGAAGATTAGCCCTGTCATCTAGACCATGGCGCTCAATCCAGTTATGACAGTGCGAAGGTCTTACGAAAACGCTTACATATGCGTCTCTACCTTTACAATTATTACAGCCTCTAAAGCCTACTGATTACGCTGATTTTGTTCTTGAAATGTTGCATCAGCAACATTCTCCTCAAACACTCTTGGTCGTCCCACACTTTTGCCTTTACACAGTCAACCGGTCGTTGCGAACTGATTATGCCATCGACGGATGTTGTTGGCATAGGAGGGATCACGCTGAACTGCACAACTGATATACAGCTCTCAAACTGCAAAACACAAAACGCTTTCTGTTGAGGAGTTGCTATCTTTGTTACTATTGTTGCCATAGAAACAAAACAGAAGAAAGCTATCCGCTCACTCACAGAACTAAAACTATGTTTTTTCCTGTTTCATTTCAGTCTACACACAACTTTCCACGCCTCACCTGAGTGATAATATAATTAATTGAAACTACTATATTATTTTATTACACACATTATTTCTAAACATGTTTCCTCATCAAAACGTTATCTACAAGAATCACGATTCACTTTCTTTTCCGCAGATTTAAAGACGCGCGGTGATTCGAGTCTCCAGAGATGACATTTTCGTATTGAATACCGTCCAGAGTTATGTGAAAGGTTCCAAAATGTGTCATGAATTGGGGTTGCCAGGATTTAAAAAAATATGTTAACAGTTATGGAATACCTTATGCTGATCATATAAAAGTTAAAGTAACACCTTTATAGGACTTTAGGATGTCCTTGGGATAGTAGGAGGTTTGGACTCCCGCCTCTCTAGACGATGGGCAAGATATCTCAACCTAGTTGTAAGCTTCCTTTACCCTAGAATATGTCCGGTTCTCATTTCCGTTACAGTTTGAGTTGAACCCAAGGCCACGATGCTGCCAGAGTGTTTAGGCTAGTTTGAAAATTTTGACCTGGTCAGGACTTAAATCCGCGACCTTCCGGGTTGTAGCGAAATGCTTTAATCAACTAATGTACAGCGGCGATAATCACATGACACCAATACACTAGCTGATCCACAGACAGGCGAATGGAGAAGACTACATAACACTGAGGTACATGCTCATTATTGGAAACCAGATATAATAAGAGCAGTTAAATCTTGAGATTGTGATGGGCAGAATGTGCGGCACCAATGGGGAATAAAAGAGGGTTATGAAAAGTTTCTTTTAGGAAAACCAGAGGAAAAGCGCCCAATGGTAGACCAAGAATGAGGAGGGAGAATAGCATTAACCATGATTTTGAGGGAAGTAGATTATATAGAACATGATTGAAAAATATTAGCTCAGGATAGGGATGTGTGGAGAGATTATGTCCGAAGGCCATGAATCTAAGGGTTCGATAGTGCCGGTGAGTTAGGTACAGACATTTACTAATATACTTCTTCATTAAGTGTAAATATTTGTTTGATATTACTTACTGTCACTCTCTGGCGTTGCGACGCTTTTAGAGCTAGTGTCTGAAAAATGTCCTTCATTTCCGGTATCTTATTCCCATCTTGTTAATATCCTCTTCTATATCCTTAAACTATATATATAGCGGGCACGCCGTAGCGTAGTGGTTAAGGCACTGAGCTACAAGCCGGAGGGTCGAGGGTTCAAGTCCCGTTGGGGTCAGGATTTTTAAACTGGCCCAAACCCTCTGGCGGCACTATGGCCCTGGGGTCGACTCAACCTCTAACGGAAATGAGTACCAGACACTTGATCTGGGGGTAAAGGCGGCCGTCACGCAGGGCTGACAACCCGGCTGACATAAAGTGCCGATTGTATAGAAAAAGTGGGAGCCTTAACCTCCTACTACCCCAAGGGCCTCCGGGTCTGTTGTGGGATCACTTTACTTTCGGGGCACGCCGTAGCGTAGTGGTTAAGGCACTGAGCTACAAGCCGGAGGGTCGAGGGTTCAAGTCCCGTTGGGGTCAAGATTTTTAAACTGACCCAAACCCTCTGGCGGCACTATGGCCCTGGGGTCAACTCAGCCTCTAATTGAAATGAGTACCAGACGCTTGTTCTGGGGTAAAGGTGGCCGTCACGCAGGGCTGACAACCCGGCTGACATAAAGTGCCGATTGTCTAGAAAAAGTGGGAGCCTTAACCTCCTACTACCCCAAGGGCCTCCGGGCCTGTTGTGGGATAACTTTACTTTATATATATATATATATATATATATATATATAAGTTATATATATATATATATATTAGGTATGTCAATACGTATTTTGCCACCTAGTTTTAAAATGTGATATTATTTATTGTTTTTAGGAATCTGTAAGCATGAATACTAACTATACATTTGATATTTTGTTAATGTACACAGTCGTTGCAATTCAGTGCGAATTGTTTGAGGTAGGGATGTGATTGTCATTCTCGCCTCCGTTTTCAAGGTTCGTTAATTCAAACCTTGTCAGGATCGATAGATTTTTACAACGTAAAAATATAGATTGTAACTTCCTTCGAAAAGGAGGTAAAGTATGCGCCCCATGTCGTAGATTTAAGACAAGAGAAAGAATCTGAAGTCTAAAATAAAATATAATTAACTAACTAACTCACTGGCACTATCGAACCCATAGATTCATGGCCGCGCGGACATAAGCTCTCCATAAATCCCTATCCTCAGCTAATGTTTTCCAATAATTCCCTGTATAATCAACTTCCCTCAAATCATAGTTAATGTTATACTCCCACCTCATTATTGGTCTACCAACTGGGCGTTTTCCTATAGTTTTCCTTCAAGAAGCTTCCATGCACGTCCTTCATGTCCTGCTCATCGCAGTCTACGAGACTTAAGTGTTCTTATTATATCTGGCTTCCTATACAGACCATGTAGTTCATTGTTATGTAGTCTTCTCCTTTCACCTGTCTGTGCATCTTTCTTTGGTCCAAAAATGTTCCTAAGAACTTCATTCTCAAATACTCGTAACCTCCTTTCCTCCCTTAAAGTAAGAGTCCATGTTTCACATACATATAATATAACTGGCAGAATAATAGTTTTATATATATTCAGTTTAACGTTTTTTGAAAGACGTTGGGACGTTAAGAGTCTCTGTAATGCATTATAGCACGAATTTCCAGAATTGAGCCTATGTTTAATATATTTGTGCATCTCATTCCTATTTGTGATTATTGTTCCTAGGTATTTGAATTCAGCCACTTACTCGAAATTTCCCTCATTAGTCATTAACTGTCCATTTCCATTATATAGTGAATTTATATGTGTGACCATACATTTAGTTTTATTGATATTTACTTCCAGTCCCAATTTCTTAGTGTTACTCGATAGTGTGTGCGTGTTGGCTTTAGTATCTTCTCGCTATCGCCCAATAACACTACATCATCAGCATAAACTAACAGCTTATTAATACCATTGAGTTGTAGGCCTTCATCACCCTCTAGAGATCTAAAATAGAATATACCTTTACACAATTTTCCGGCTCTTTCACTCACTGATTATAAGTAAGATGCTAATGGCTTACGTTTTTAAATATCTTGTTAAATACAATTGTGCCTACTTATGAAAGATACAGGCCTACATGTTATCTTAGATAGATAGAATAGATTTATTTAGCCTGGTGGAGTTAAGGCCATGTGGCCTTCTCTTCCACTCACCAGAACAAGCATATGTTACATATGAATACAAAAAAAAACAATAATAGTCATATAAAACAGGACAAACATATGTTACACATGAATACAAAAAAAAATTACAATAGTAGTCATATTAGACAGGACAAACATGTTACATATGAATACAAAAAAAAGTTACAATAATAGTCATTGAACAATTAATTATCTGTCATATTGAATAATAATGAAATTAATGTCTAATAATAGAATGAAACTAAATACAATTAAAATTAAATTAATGATACAATGAATAAAAAAAGGAATAACAGCTCGAATCTACTATGCATAAAAAGAAGAGAAAAAAAATACACTACAATGAATTAATCTACGCTTTTTATACAAGGCATTAGGTAAATATATTAACAAATCCTAAGTCTATTTTTATTAAATAATGCAAAAACGCATTATTAATTCTTAAAAAGTAGTATTAGTGAGTTGTTTCTGTTAGTGATTTTATTTTCAATTTATTTCTGAAAGATGGTAAAGTTTGGCAGTCTCTGACATAGGGTGGAAGTGAATTTCATGTTCTAGCAAGAGAAACTGTAAAAGATTTCGAATAATAGGTAGTATGATGAGGAGGGATATAGAGGACACTGTGCTCAAGGGATCGGGTATCTAAGTTATGTGTATCAGAGAGTTTAGTGAAGCGGTGTGATAAATAATAAGGTAAAGATGTGTGTAATATGTTATAGAGTAGGCATAGGGAATGGATGGTTCTACGATCTTGAAGACGAAGCCATGACAATTGTTCCAGGGATGGTGTAACGTGATCAAATCTACGTATACCACAAATAAAACGTATGCAAGAATTGTGAACACGTTGAAGTCTTTGGGTAAGAACAGTATTTAGGTCAGTAAAAAGAGTATCACAATAATCAAAATGGGGCATTGCGAGTGTTTCTACTAGCATTTTTCTTAGAGAAAACGGTAAACAATTTCTTATACGATTTAATGAGTGTATTATTGAGAAGATAGTTTTGCAAGTGTTATTTATTTGTTTATTCCAAATTAAATGTTTATCCATAAACACTCCTAGATTTTTTACTGTCTCACTATAAGGGATCTGAACCCCATTAAGTGACACATGTAATACTGCATTTGTGTTAATTGAGGATAATAGTCTCTGATGGCCCATAATGATTGCTTGTGTTTTTCTAGGATTTAATTCAAGTCCATATTTCTCTGTCCACGCCGTTAGCGAGTCAAGGTCCTCATTAATTTTGGTTACCGCATCATTTAAAGAATATTTGTCTGAGTGAAGGTAGATCTGCATGTCGTCCGCAAATAAATGATGTTTGCAATGTTTTAGGGAGTCAGATATGTCGTTTATATAGATTGTAAAAAGCAATGGGCCGAGCACCGAGCCCTGTGGAACTCCAGCTTTACGGTAGGTCCAAGAAGAGCGTAATGTAGAATTTCCTACAACATATTGCTGGCGCTCACGAAGGTAGGAGTTGAACCATTGCGTGACACTGTCAGAAAGTGAGAGGTTTTTTAGTTTAAGCAACAATAAGTCCAAGTCTACCGTGTCAAATGCTTTACTAAAGTCAAGTAGTGTAAGAATAGTAAGTTTTCGATTATCAGATGCTTCGCGTATGTCTTCACATATATTTAGTAGAGCAGTATTTGTACTGTGTCCTGTCCTAAAGCCTGATTGGTATTGATCTAAAAGGTCGTGTTCAGTTAGGTAGTCAGTCAGTTGTTTGTGGACTAATCGTTCCAAAGCTTTTGAAAGGGTAGGTAATATACTAATGGGTCGAAAATCGTTAGGAGTTAAGGGAGTTTTTACTTTCGGGAGTGGGCGTACAATTGCTTGCTTCCATAATGTGGGATATATAGAGGTTTGTAGTGAAGAGTTGAAAACATGAGTTATGGTAGGTAGTATAACGTCGATTATTTTGTTAAGTAGAGTGATATTTATACGGTCAGCACCTTCTGCTTTTGTTTTTATTCGTTTGAGAGCTTTCTTTATGTCATTTTCTGTAAGATATGAAAAATGGAAATGTTCTCTGTCTGGTGGATTTGTCAATAGTAGTTCACTTATTGTATGTGTTTTGTCTTTAGGAGTAAAGAATGTGCTTGTAAAATGGTTATTAAGTGTGTTCAGAGAAACAGGTAGTTTTTCTACCTGTGTGTGTTTCCTACCTACACCCATTTTATTCAGATTTTTCCAAATATCAGGGTTATTGTTATTAGGTTCAGTAAGGCTGTATAGATATCTAAGTTTGGCGTTTCTGATAGTTTGTGTAGTCTTGTTTCGTAACCGTTTATAGTGATTAAGATTTATATCAGTTTTGTCAACTCTATATTTCCGATATGCTGCGTCTCTTTCAGTCATCAAGTCACGAATGTTAGCAGACATCCAGGGAGCAGGGTGTCGTTTCACTAGTTTAGTTTTCAGTGGAGCGTGTCTGTCATATAGTTGTAATATAAGGTTATTTAATGCCTCAACTTTTTCGTCAACAGAATGCAACGCCCATATAGTATGCCAGGGTAATTTTATAGCGTCTTCAAGTAGAGCTGCATTGTTTATATGTTTTAGGTCTCTATATGTGATAGTCTTACGAGCTAGTTTAGGGCACTGCAGTGAATATGCTAAGAATATAATATCATGTGCTGATATTCCGGGAGCTGACAGTTGCCCGTGGGTTAGTACTCTGTCTGGATTATTAGTAGCAATTAAGTCAAGTAAAGTCTCAGAGTGATTGGTGTGTGATGTGTAGGCTGTAAGGGAAGGATAGTCATATCACAAAACTTGGAACGCGGACATAAGCTGTTGTGTATGTCTGTTGTCAGTGTCTAGTATATTTATATTAAAGTCACCCATGACGATAATGTGTTCATATTGTATACGTGCGTTTTGTAGAGCGGATTCTATTTCTGCTATTTTTTTTCATTTTAGGGGGTTGGTACACTACACAAAGAAGGCATTTTTTGAAGCTTGCGTATATTTCTATAAACATAATTTCAGGAGATGTCTCGTTATTAGAAAAGTATACAGACTTAGGGCAAAGGTCTGTCCTAACGAAGACACCAACACCGCCCCCTCGACTATGTACACGATCATGTCTAAGTAAAGTATAACCATCCATGTCAATTAAACTAGAATTAATGGAGGGAGTGAGCCATGTTTCTGATACGAGAATAGCATGAATATTGGAAGAAGAAAAAATCATTCTAATATCGTCTGTATGTGCAGTTAAGCTTTGTACGTTCAAGTGAACCACATGTAGGGAAGACGGGAAGGGGGAGAATGCTGTTTCTAGAACCAGTCTTGCATTATTGTTGTTTGGAAGGGGTTTGAGAAGGGTAGTGTCCTCTAACCTGTCAGAGACCGCCAAATGAATAGCATTATTTGGATGGAAAATTTTAAAAATATTTTAACTAGAATTATAAGAAAAGAACAAGTCACTAATATCTTATTCAAATATTAAATTAATAAATAAAGTAAAATTTCTAAATATAATACTAATAATTAATGTGAAATTTCTAAATATAATTTTAATAATTTATATAAAAGTGCTAAATTGGGGATATGGTATCACTGGGCGTGTTTGCACTAGGTAGATTTACATATCAGAGGCCCGGGTGATGATGCGTTTGGTATCTCCATTTTTCACATGTATTGCGCCATCAATTGTCCACACATTTGTGACGCCAAATTTTGTGATGCAGTCCTTTAACAATTTATATCTAATTTGGGTGAGATCTTCTCTTACTGTGATCCCACTGCCTTTCAATTGTTTTTTATTTTGGAAGACCTCCCTTATCTTTCTATAACTGATAAACTTAACAATAACAGGCCGTGGTCGATCCGATTTTTTCCCAACCCTGTGACTCCTGTCGATATCACAGGTTTCTAATTTAACTCCAATTTTGGAGGCCACGTCGATTGCTATATTGTCCGTATCTTCACCATCCTGTTCAGGTATACCGAAAATACGTAGACACTGTCGACGTTGGTATTGCTCTAGCGAGTCGGTTTTCTCACTTAACTGTTGTTCCAATTTTAATATTTTGTTGTCCCTCTCCTGAAGCTAGAGTTCCAACTGCCTAATAACTTCCGTATTACGGTCTATAGTTACCTTTAGCTCCGATACAATAGCCTCACGCACGGAGTCCTTCAACAGCTGCAACATGGCTGGATCCCGCAAACATTCTTGGACCACACGCTTAGTTATTTCTTCTTTGCTTTCTTCACAATTTCTTGCTTTACGTGGAGCCATTATGCGTAAAATTAAGCAAAACACAAACTAAATTCACAATATCGATATTACGTTTATAAAAACAAACTAACACCTGCTGAAAATTGTGCAAAAACACGAGCAACCAGTTTCACTCTTATTCACAATCCGCCATGACACCTTGGCTTACCTAAAAGAATGAATTTGATGATTGCCGGTATTATTTTACCATTGGTCTCTCTCGATGGCGCAGCGATAGTGAACAATACATTGGGACACAATTTGCGTTTATACCTCTTTTCCATCCGAGAAATCTTGTCATGGAAAGGCTCCAGTTTTTTTCACTGACAGTCCTAAATGGGAATTCCAGGAAGTAAAAAAATTACACTTATATACAGTAACATACAAAAATTACAACAATGAAAATCGAATCAGTATGTAGGCCTAAAAGTGACAAAAAATTCTAGGAAAATGTATGGATCTATTTTATGTATGGATCTATTATTGAATTAGCATTGGGTTTTATTTTGAATATCTTCTTGACTAGTGTAATAGATTGAGCAATTAAATTAATTCAGAAACATATATGGTTGCAGTGTTTTAAAATTATTAAATGGAGCTTATTCATTTTTAAAGTAGGCCCTATTATATGTGTAAATGAATTTTATAAATTCATTCGTGCATTGTAAATTAATGATGAAAAAGAAATTAGGGCATAAAAATATGACCGTAATAAATATGGGACTCTCAAACGAATTTAAATGGCATGAAATGAGGTATTAACTGACACAATCAAGCGGAGGGATTTGTCATAGAGAATTTAACATCTCTGTGGAGAGGATTATAAAGGGATGATGAAATGCGAACATTTATTCATGACAAATAAGCGTTAATGCTCTTTCCTAAAGAGGAAAGAATGAAAGCATGTTTTGAATTATCATTACAAATTAAACTTTCCTGCTCCCAACTGATAATTCAATACTCTTCGAGTTTTAATATTTGAATTCCAATGTTAAGCTTACATTCAAACAAAACAAAATGTATTAGTATGTGATAAGATAAGTTTTGGTTTGCCAGAATTGTAAGCAGCTTTCACTATTGGTCAAAATTGTCCATTTGTTAAATTATGACATCTGTTGTAAACAATTGTCATAATAAATATTACGTCATCCATCCAGTTCATGCAGAAGCTTTGAAAGAAATAGAACAGGAATGCGCAACTCAAGCCAATGAGGGAGAAATCTTAAATTTTCTGTTGTGGCGTAAAGAAGCATTTATTATGGGATGAGTGTCATACATTCACTACTAAATAGACCTACATGTCCAATGACATAACTGCCCAATGTTGAGCCGTAGCCTCTCCTTTGTTAGGAATATATGTGTGTGGGTGTGTGTGGATATGATATGCAGGTATAGGACTGCCCTCGCCGCTTTAGGGACTTATCAATTGCCCTCTTTACTTGTATACATATATGATCACGAACATGTATGAGAGCAGTGTTGTGATATTTATTAATTTGTGTAATGTCAGGCCGGAGAAGGTGGAGCCGTTAAGGAGATTTATTAGATCATTTTAGGGTATATGCGCTCAGAGAGGGATGAAAATAAAATTCGAGATAAAAACTAGACAAAGTTAATTTTTGCTTATTTCCTTTAGATATTATGAATGGTATATGTTTAACATACCGACCCAATGAGACATCTAGTAGCCAATTGAGGTATTACTAGGATGGAGGTAGTCCGTAAATTTTGCTTAGAGTTGTCTTTATTCAGACTTAAGGATCTTTTAGGAGCCTGAAAATCATCAGACTCAGCACTTACGGCTTAAAGTCCCTCCCGGAGAATTGCTCCTTTGATCTTTCCATCCTAAAAGGTGAATCGACCCTGTCCGGGTTTGAACCCGCGATCATCTAGACCAGAGGCAAGGAACATAACCACTAGTCTACCGCGGCAGTCAGGTCTACGATTTAATTAAGAACTTTCTTCACAGACCACTTTACAGTCCTGCGCAGATTGGTAGTAATGGCAGTCAATTATGCTCTTGAGCGTGAGTGTTAGATCGTGTCTCTGCCAGTGCGTAATGCATTGTGTTATATTAAATGCCGTCCACCGCTGTGGTCTCGGGGTAGCGTGCTGCCTTGTCACACAGCGGGCCCGGGTTCGATCCCCGGTCGGGGCAGTTTTTCTGGGTGAGGTTTTTATCGGGGTTTTTCCTCATCTGTAAGATAAATGTCAGGAAAACTTTCAGGCCCAAACGGTCCCCGAAATCATATGGCCATCATTATCATCATCATCATCATCATCATCATCCTTCACCGGTGTGGAAAGCAACGGGAAGCTACCACACCTAAAATTCCCTAGTAAAGCTGCAAGCATAGCATGAAAATTCTATGATTGCAGTGAAGGACCTGCCTTCGGGCAGAATTACTATGGATGGATATTAAATGCCCTTCATTCATAATTCATTAACGACATAGTTCACTTTGGATGGGCAATAACGTTAACACTACCTTGCCCATTTTATCGCCCTAATTTACCCACTAATGTAGGTCAAGTTAGGGTGATAAGATGGGCAAGTTAGTGTTAGATAGACAAATTAGTCATTCAATCATTTTAAGAATTGTCATCATCGTTGAGGGTTTTCTACAACCAATCTTAATAATTAACATAAGTTTTAAAAAATACATAAATAACTACGGATTTATATATTGCAAATGCGCACAAGTTCCCTTAATTAAAGTTCTCCATCGTTCTCTGTCCTCTGTGTCTTCATCCGTTACACCAAATGTCCTCATTGAATTCTGATTGTTATTCTTCCAGGTTGTTCGTGGTCTTCTTTTCTGCTCCTTCATTCAATTTTCCATGTATAGACGGCCTTTCGTAGTCTTCTATCCTGTATTCTTCTTACGTGTCCATAACATATTGCCTTCTGTGTTCAATCTCATCCATTCTATTTCTTTTAGAATTCATTCATTTTTTGATTTCTGTATTTCTAATTCTTTCCAGTCGAGATTTTCTGGCAGCTATTCCCAAAAAATCCGTTTTAACTGCAGTTGCTCTGTTAGCATGTTGTTGTGTCCGTGTCCAAACTTCTGATCCGTATATAATATTATACTTCCTAATATGGATTTATAAATTTGTTGTTTTGTTCTGTTACTGATAGTTTTACTTCATAATATAGAGTTTAACATTCCTATGGGTTTTCTTCCATTACTGATCCTTTTTTGCTGTTTCTTTATTTGATGCTGTACCTTTCTCTATAATTTATCCCAGAAGCTATCGCTCTTCTTTATCTTTAACTGGGTATTTGTTAAATACTCTGTTCTTCTGATATGTTGTTGACAACTGATAACACATATAATTTGCATCTTCTCCATCCTGGGTTATAATTACACTGGTCAACAAGATTTTTGTCTCATGAGTACCAATAGTTGTACTTAATGCAGTTTTTTTTATCGTGTTTTCAAATATGTATTCGGAATTTCTCCATCACCCACATATTTTTTTTATTTCAATTTCAATTAATGGATTTAAATTATTATTTTTTTAATAAACCTAGATTTCTTCCCGGAAAATCTTGGCGCAGTGAGCGATGAGCACAGGGAACACTTTCATCAGAAGATTTGAGCTATGAAAAAGAGATATCAAGGCAAAGGGAATCCTAATATGCTGGCCGATTATTGTTAGACCATCAAGAGGGATGCTCCACAGGCGAAATATAGCAGAAAATCGTCATTTCTTACTTTCTATGTGATTCCGAATGTTCGAATATTGTGTAGTTACGAATGTAGAAAATATTAAAGTGTTTGCGTCTCTCCGAAACCTTGCGTGAAGGAGAAAAACCGATATCATATTTGAATTCAGGATAAAAATACTATCAGAATCACATATTTTTCGTTCTGAGACATAAAAAAAAATTGTTTATTTTTTTGTTGCACAGTGTTATCTGACTATCGGCAAAAAGTAAGTGATGTAGATAGATATCTTCTTTCTGTTAATTCTGGTCCCAATATTGCACCCTTAGTGACCATTCTATTAAAGAAATGTGTATATGTATATATTAAAAAGTGTTGGTGATGTAGGTTCCTTTTAACAAACCTTTAGCTGTTTCAAAACGTTCTGATAACTGAAACCCCATTTTTATTTGGCATCTATTGTTCATATATATTACTTATATTACTTGAATTAGAGATTCATCAGTGTTTGCTGTGCGTAAAATGTCTCCCAAAATTTTCCTCATGGTACACTGTTATATGCTTTTTCTAAATCTATAAAAACCAATCCAATATCTTTTGATTTATTTTCACATTTCTCAACGATTTTTCGTACTACAAATATATTATCTATACAAGATCGACCTGTCTAAATCCACATTGTTCTTCCATTCCACTGTAAGATTTTCAATTTTGTTTTTTGTCACTTTTCCTGGAGAATTCATAACACATAATCCATGGTTATTTTCACAATTCCTTCTATCTCCTTTCTTAAATATAGTTATGATATGTCCTACTATAATTTCTTCCGGCATTTTTCCTTCTCCTAAAATTTGATTAAAATTAGTATTAACGTTATTGCCCATTCAAAGTGATCAATATCGTTAATACCGGGATTTTACAATTTACTTAATTGTCCAGAACACATGGAATATAAATAAAATAAAATAAATATTATAGATAATTTTTTTTGAGATGCAAATTCTTTGTTTGTTCCAAGTCGGTGTGGGTTCGAGATTTATTATTCCAAGGAGATAACAACTAGTAGTATCAATTTGTTTCAGAGCAATTACCGAATATTTTTTTAACCCTATGGAAGAGAAGATACTATGATAGCTTGAATCCTGCTGGTGAATGAATATAAAAATATGAGTTAAATGAATGTAACATTGCCCTTAAATTTTGAACTGTACTGTATCTATGAACATAGTGGTTATCCATTAGCAGTGAAAACAGCTAGGTTAAGTTCCATTGGTTTTAATTGAATCCTTTGATGAAATTGAGTGTGAACTTGGAACAACTGTTTACAGAATCGATCCTTGATCCGATCTGGTTTATCTTAGTAGGACATCGAATGTCAATGATCATATCACTTGCCACAATCTCCGTTAATCAGGTGTGTCAACTACTAGACTAGACATATCTATTCCCTTAATTTCATTAATAAATTAATTTTCCATAATTCTCACAATGGTTGCTTATTATACAAATTCTTAAATTTTAATTTTTATCCACGAGTTGAAGTGTTTAGGTCATTAGACGCAGTAGACTGAAGCCTAGATATTACAGAATAGAATTAATTACGCGTTTATTCAATAGCCTATAACCTAATAAATATTTGTATCACTAATAATAATAATAATAATAATAATAATAATAATAATAATAATAATAATAATAATGTTTTATTTTATAATGGAGTTTACGACCATACTAGATCATCTCTTTCACATCATCCGAGTTAATATAATACATAACCTCACATTTGGTAAATATTAAACATTACTGTATATGCTAACTAACTAACCAACTCACTGGCACTATCGAACTCGTAAGTTCATGGCCGCGCGGACATAAGCTATCCATATATCCCTATCCTGCGCCAATGTTTTCCAATCATCCCCTGTATAATTTACTTCCCTCAAATCATAGTTAATGTTATTCTCCCACCTCATTCTTGGTCTTATTTATTTACTTATTTAGCCTGGTAGTGATAAGTCATATGGCTCTATCTGGTACCTAAACAAGTAAAAATATGTTATATTAAAATACAGCAATCACAAATATAATTATAAACATTTGATTCTAAAGAAACATTTGATTAAACTTACAATAATAATCAAGAGCGGCATCAAGGATTAGTCATTAAAGTCTGTTCCGCTCTCATGTTAGAATATTATTCTGTCCATATTTTACTGGGTCTTCCTACATTTCTTCGTCCTGATAGTCTGCAGTGAATAATCTGTTTCGGGATTCTGTTCTTATTCATTCTATTGATGTGGCTCAGACATTCGTCTCTGTATTATGCAATCCCATCTAATAGCTTGAATATATTATTTTCTGTTCATATATCTTAATAATAATAATAACAATAATAATAATAATAATAATAATGTTATTTAAAATTAATAATAATATTAAAAAATGAACAAAGCAATCACCTCTGTGGTTTCGAATTAGCGTTCTGTCTTGCACGCAGCGGGTCCAGGTTCGATCCCCGGTCGGGACAAATTTCCTGGGTGCGGTTTTTTTCGGGGTTTTTCCTCACCTTTAAGATAAATGTCAGGAGCACCATCTGACCATCATTATCATCAATATTACATTCACCTAATTAGCTTAAGTTTAGTTTAAGGTCTCTCCTGGCGCATTATTACCGTCATTATCAACTGTCATATCATCAGGACAGCGTAACCCCGCCTTCCAGGTGCCCCAACCTCAGAAGTGGGTTACAATTAAGCCTTGCCAGGAGATAACACCAGAAATATCGAAATGACAACCTGGGGTATTTGAAGAAAGAAACATAAATTATAAAGTAGATGGTCCCTATCTAATATATATGAAAATGTACAAGGAAATATAAACACAAGTCATATATTATCGCCTCACTATGATGGTTTATATAAAATCGGGTGCCCACAACAATTCTTGACAATGATTAACATGCGGAATTATTATAGTGGCTGTAGTCGGCATCTTTGTTTTTACAGTCAGATTCAACAAGTTACTGTGTGTTTGGAATAGGGAACTGTGTTGCCATTTTAACAGTATTTACTTCAGATAAATCCTTAAATACAACTGAAGTATGCAACACAGCAAGTACAGAGTTGTAAGTTGTAGACGTCCAAGCCACCTCCTCTTAAAAAAACCGCTACCACTTGACATTGAGAGTGCGAACCTCCTCCATCCTGTGTAAAAGTGTCGACTATCATATTTACTATAAAACTAGTTTGCATGCCGCAAAAGAAAAAACTATGTTTTTTTTTAAAGTATAGTACATAGATTTGGAAAACGTACTGCTAACCTTGCCCCTCCTCCCCTCCCTAAACAAACAAATACCGTTATTATGAGTTTGGCAATATTACCCTCTGTACTTAGGGGGACACTGGCGTAGCCCGTAAGGTCTGTAATAATTTCCTGGGTTGAATTAGAGTGTAATTAATTACATATAACAGCTGCGGGGAAACAAAGCGAGCCGCTGGACAAACATCATAGTGAGGCGATAATACTAATCAATCGGTTATATATAGTTAGTACCTTTCCTGTGCATACACCAGATAATTTTAAATAAAAATTGCACCACTAATAAAGTTTTGAAACATAAATGTACAGAAAAATAGTATGATATAGCGAACTTCATTACAAAAACAGGAATTGCATTGAAACTGTGTAAGAACAATATACGAGATTCACAAAATCTATCAATCATAAAAGGAGTTGAAATAATGTACTTTTTCTGGGAGTAGACTTGAGTAACTTCTGTATTGCATGGGGTAGGCCTATTTTGTTTACGTGCTGTATTGATCTTAGTTTTGTGTATCGCTAGGATTGACTAATGCTACCTTTGTTCTTATCTCTTCAGTTAATTTCATTCAGTATGGCAAAGAGGAAGCAACTCAGTGACGATTGTGAACATGGCTCATAAGAGTTATAGTTTACGGAAAAGAGGAGTACTGACAAACAAAAGACATTCTACTATTCATAGAGTGGTTAATAAATTCGAATATCAGGGCTCAACAGCAAATTTGCCTAAACAGCCTAAGAAACATATTCTTAATCAGAGAGAAGAACGTTTTCTAGTTCAGCAGGTAAGGTCTAACCCGAGACTTAGTGTGCCTAAACTGCGTGTAATTCTGGAACAGAAAATAGGGAAAATAGTATGTAATACAACCATCCGTCGTGTATTGTATAGGGCAGCATATCATGGACGACGGCCTAGAAAAAGGTCATATGTTAGTCCATTGAACCGTGCTCGAAGACTTAAGTTTGCTAAAGAGCATTTGAATCACGACCAGGACTTCTGGGATAAATTTATGTGGACCCCGATGAAACAAAAATAAACCTTTTTGGGTCGGAGGGTATCCAGAATGTATGGAGGAAATGAAATGGTGCCAACGAAGTTGTCAACACACTTCCCACAGATAAATATGGTGGTGGCTCCATAACGATTTGGGCCTGCACGTCATCAAAGGGGGTGGGGAATATTCAAATTGTAGACGGAATCATGGACAAATTGGGCTATAATAACATTTTAAAGACAAATGTTAATGAGGAATGTGCCGACATTGTAAAGAAAAGAAAACTAGCAAAAATTAAATGGTTACACGAGCCAAATGAGGTAAATTTAGAGCAATTGGGTAGTATTAGACGGGAAACCACTAAGTTACTAAAGAGTAAAAAGAGGGAATATTTGAGAGAGAAGATTAATGATCTTGAAATGAATGCAAAAATAGGAACATTAGAGAATTATATCAGGGAATTAGTATAGAGAAGAAAGGGTTTCAGGCTAGAACAAACATAATTCGAAATGAAAATGGGGATATGATTGCAGATTCTAGGAGTATATTAAATAGATGGAAAAGTTACTTTAATCAGCTATTAAATGTAAATACAGAACAGGACATTGAGGAGGATAAGTTACAGACAGCAGAAATGCTGGTCGCAGAGCCAAGTGCATTAGAGGTTGAAATGGCGATTGAAAAATTGAAGATGTATAAAGCATCAGGTTCAGATGAGATCCCAGCAGAACTCATAAAATCAGGAGGAGAAAAATTGATAGACAAAATACGCTGGTTGCTTAGTATGATTTGGGAAAAAGAAGCTCTTCCAGATGAATGGAAGGAATCAATTATCGTACCAATTTATAAGAAAGGAGATAAAACTGATTGCAACAACTACAGAGGCATCTCATTACTTTCAACTTCATACAAAATTCTTACAAATATATTAGTAAGCAGACTTACTCCCTACATTGATGACATTCTAGGAGATCATCAATGTGCATTTAGAAGAAACAGGTCTACAACAGATCAGATTTTTAGTATAAGACAGATTTTAGAAAAGAAATGGGAATATAATGGTACTGTACATCAACTATATGTAGACTTCAAAAAAGCATATGATTCAATTAAGAGGGAGAAGTTATATAGTATCCTGCTGGAGTTCGGAATTCCTAAAAAGTTAGTTAGACTTATACGAATGTGTCTAAATGGCTCAAATAGTAGGGTGCGTGTAGGCAAACAGTTTTCAGACACTTTTGAAATCCAGAATGGGTTGAAGCAAGGAGATGCACTATCTCCTCTACTATTTAATTTTGTACTAGAGCATGCCATTAAATCTTTAGAGAATGAGGAAGGCTTACAACTGAATGGTATTAATACTTACTTACTTACTTACTTACTCACTGGCACTATCGAACCCGTAGGTTCATGGCCGCACGGACATAAGCTCTCCATACATCCCTATCCTGAGCTAATGCTTTCCAATCATTCCCTGTATAATCTACTTCCCTCAAATCATAGTTAATGTTGTTCTCCCACCTCATTCTTGGTCTACCAACTGGGCGTTTTCCTTCTGGCTTTCTACAAGAAGTTTCCAGGCACGTCTTTCATTCCCCATACGCGCAACATGTCCTGCCAATCGCAGTCTACGAGACTTAACTGTTCTTATTATATCTGGCTTCCTATAAAGACCATGTAGTTCATTGTTATGTAGTCTTCTCCATTCACCTGTCTTTCATCTCTCTTTGGTCCAAAAATTTTCCTAAGAACTTTATTCTCAAATACTCGTAATCTCCTTTCCTCCCTTAAAGTAAGAGTCCATGTTTCGCACCATATAATATAACTGGTAGAATAATAGTTTTATATATTTTCAGCTTAACGTTTTTTGAAAGGAGTTGGGACATCAAAAGTCTCTGCAATGCATAATAGCATGCATTTCCAGAATTGAGCCTATGTTTAATTTCTTTGTGCATCTCATTCCTATTTGTGATTATTGTTCCTAGGTATTTGAATTCAGCCAATTCCTCAAAATTTCCCTCATTTGTCATTAGCTGTCCATTTCCATTATATAATGATTTCTATGTGTGACCATATATTTAGTTTTACTGATATTTATTCCAGTCCTAATTTCTTAGTGTTACTCAATAGTGTGTGCGTGTTGGCCTTTAGTATCTCCTCGCTATCGGCCAGTAGTACTACATCATCAGCATAAACTAACAGCTTATTAATACCATTCAGTTGTAAGCCTTCCTCATTCTCTAAAGATTTAATGGCATGCTCTAGTACAAAATTAAATAGTAGAGGAGATAGTGCATCTCCTTGCTTCAACCCATTCTGGATTTCAAAAGTGTCTGAAAACTGTTTGCCTACACGCACCCTACTCGTTGAGCCATTTAGACACATTCGTATAAGTCTAACTAACTTTTTAGGAATTCCGAACTCCAGCAGGATACTATATAACTTCTCCCTCTTAATTGAATCATATGCTTTTTGGAAGTCTACGTATAGTTGATGTACAGTACCATTATATTCCCATTTCTTTTCTAAAATCTGTCTTATACTAAAATCTGATCTGTTGTAGACCTGTTTCTTCTAAATGCACATTGATGATCTCCTAGAATGTCATCAATATAGGGAGTAAGTCTGCTTACTAATATATTTGTTAGAATTTTTGTACGAAGTTGAAAGTAATGAGATGCCCCTATAGTTGTTGCAATCAGTTTTATCTCCTTTCTTATAGATTGGTACGATAATTGATTCCTTCCATTCATCTGGAAGAGCTTCTTTTTCCCAAATCATACTAAGCAAACAGCGTATCTTGTCCATCAATTTTTCTCCCCCTGATTTTATCAGTTCTGCTGGGATCTCATCTGAACCTGATGCTTTTACATCTTCAATTTTTCAATTGCCATTTCAACCTCTAATGCACTTGGCTCTGCGACTAGCATTTCTGCTGTCTGTAACTTATCCTCCTCAATGTCCTGTTCTGTATGTACATTTAATAGCTGATTAAAATAACTTTTCCATCTATTTATATACTCTTGGAATCTGCAATCATATCCCCATTTTCATTCCGAATTATGTTTGTTCTAGCCTGAAACCCTTTCTTCTCTACACTAATTCCCTGATATAATTCTCTAATGTTCCTATTTTTTGCATTCATTTCAAGATCATTAATCTTCTCTCTCAAATATTCCCTCTTTTTACTCTTTAGTAACTTAGTGGTTTCCCGTCTAACACTACCCAATTGCTCTAAATTTACCTCATTTGGCTCGTGTAACCATTTCATTTTTGCTAGCTTTCTTTTCTTTACAATGTCGGCACATTCCTCATCAAACCATTTCTTGTTTTGCCTCTTTTTTAAACAACCAATGCTTTCTGATGCTGACAATTTAATAGTATCTCTTATAGCTTCCCATTCTTTATTTATATCAGTTTCTTCTTCGTTTGCCACATTGTCATCTGAAGATTCCAGTACTTCAAATCTATTAGCAATTTTGATTTGGTACTCTTGCCGCATTTCATCATTTTTCAAGTTTTTTAATTCATATTTTACACAATCATCTTTAGCGTTTGTTCCTCTCATAAGCGATAGCCGTTGTCTGATTTTCACCCTGACCAGATGATGATCTGAATTGCAGTCTGAATGGTATTAATAAGCTGTTAGTTTATGCTGATGATGTAGTACTATTGGCCGATAGCGAGGAGATACTGAAGGCCAACACGCACACACTATTGAGTAACACTAAGAAATTAGGACTGGAAGTAAATATCAGTAAAACTAAATATGTGGTCACAGGTAGAAATTCAGTATATAATGGAAATGGACAGCTAATGACAAATGAGGGAAATTTTGAGGAAGTGGCTGAATTCAAATACCTAGGAACAATAATCACAAATAGGAATGAGACGCACAAAGAAATTAAACATAGGCTCAATTCTGGAAATGCATGCTATTATGCATTGCAGAGACTTTGATGTCCCAACTCCTTTCAAAAAACGTTAAGCTGAAAATATATAAAACTATTATTCTACCAGTTATATTATAGGGTGCGAAACATGGACTCTTACTTTAAGGGAGGAAAGGAGATTACGAGTATTTGAGAATAAAGTTCTTAGGAAAATTTTTGGACCAAAGAGAGATGAACAGACAGGTGAATGGAGAAGACTACATAACAATGAACTACATGGTCTTTATAGGAAGCCAGATATAATAAGAACAGTTAAGTCTCGTAGACTGCGATGGGCAGGACATGTTGCACGTATGGGGAATGAAAGACGTGCATGGAAGCTTCTTGTAGGAAAGCCAGAGGGAAAACGCCCAGTTGGTAGACCAAGAATGAGGTGGGAGAACAACATTAACTATGATTTGAGGGAAGTAGATTATACAGGGAATGATTGGAAAGCATTAGCTCAGGATAGGGATGTATGGAGAGCTTATGTCCGCGCGGCCATGAACCTACGGGTTCGATAGTGCCAGTGAGTAAGTAAGTAAGTAATGTTAAACAAAGTGCCCAAAAATGGGATTACCTGCTGTGTATTACTTCCAACAGGACAATGATAGAAAACATACCGCTGATATAAATAAGGAGTGGCTAATTTAGAATGTTCCCAAACAGTTAAAAACCCCTCGCAGTCGGCAGACTTAGACCCTATCGAACATATATGGGTCATTTTGAAGAGGAATGTTCGTAACAAGAATGTAAGTTCAAATGAAGACGTAAAATAGGCAGTGTTCCAGAGCTGGGAAAAACTCACCCCTGATACGTGCCAAAGACTGGCGAATTCTATGAGAAAGAGATGCCAGGAAGTTATTAAAATTTGAGGATATTCCACCAGTTATTAAATTGCCTGAATAATGAACTGTTTTATTTATTTTATCGCTAGGTGTACGCACAGAAAAGGTACACAAAGTGTGAATAATTGATTTTTTTATTTTAAAATGATATTAAGAAATTATTTATTGTTTACTAATTTATATCTTGCAAAAACCAACATGGAATTCACATTTAGAAGAGAATATATATAATAATTCTTTAACTACCCAAAATTTTGTTTTTTATTTGTTCTACAACCCTGTACGCATAGGAATGGTACAAACTGTACGTGTAGCTTGAATTAACTGTTCACGTCACAAACGTTTTGTGTTCAACATTTTTTGTTATGTTATATAATTTTCTCAGTAACAAGTAAAAATCTACTGAATCATTGCTTACAGAAGCATAAATAATACTACAAAGTTTGTTTACTTATTCAATATAAACATAGTAACAGGCTCGTCATTAGTAGCGCTATGACAAATGTTTCTTTTCTTTAGCAATGGTATACAGCCTTTCAGTTATAAATGTCTTTTGTGAAAAGTAAAATAAAGTAAAATTATTGCTATTCAGAGATAATTAAATAATGTTTGAACGACATTAGAGGGCACAAAAAGTAGGGCAATTGAAAGCTGGCTGGACCACGTGGCATGAAGCTGATGAGATGATAATTGTATTAAGCATTTATATTTCAAACATGGCGCCACCAAATACAACCATGATGCTAAGAGATTAGATGTCGAAGTTCAGCCATATCCTCGTGAAATTCGTTAACTCACTGACAGAAAAGTAATGAAACTTTTACACCAAGGTCTCAGTCTGTCTATTAATCTTTCTGCACTCATCTGTCTTTTCTGAGCTCTCTGCCAACTTTCAATTATCTGTTTTTCATCTTTATTTCTTTAGATCACTACTTTCCTTATTTTTTCGTCCAGTTTTCCTAATTTCTAAAATATTTTCTTTACTAAGTATCATGATAAATAACACTATTAAGCTATTAGTA
Source organism: Diploptera punctata (assembly GCA_030220185.1). NCBI lineage: Eukaryota > Metazoa > Arthropoda > Insecta > Blattodea > Blaberidae > Diploptera > Diploptera punctata. The sequence goes on from JASPKZ010000017.1 coordinate 546,341, forward strand.
TTATTATTATTATTATTATTATTATTATTATTATTATTATTATTATTATTATTCTTATTATTATCGTTATTGTTATTTATTATTTGTATTATTATTATTATTTTATTATTATTATTATTATTATTATTATTATTATTATTATTATTATTATTATTATTATTATTATTATTATATTAAGGAAAAGGAGATTACGAGTATTTGAGAATAAAGCTCTTAGGAAATTTTTGGACCAAAAAGAGATGAACAGACAGGTGAATGGAGAAAACTACATAACAGTGAACTACATGGTCTTTACAGGAAGCCAGATATATTAAGAACAGTTAAGTCTCGTAGACTGCAATGGGCAGGGCATGTGGCACAAATTGGGAATGAAAGACATGCATCGAAGCTTCTTGTAGGAAAACCAGAGAAAAAACGCCAAGTTGGTAGACCAAGAATGAAGTGGTAGAATAACATTAACTATGATTTGAGGGAAGTAGATTATACAGGTCCCGCGCCGTAGCCGAGCGGTTAAGGTAGGAAGCCTTGGCGCAGAGCTACGGGACTTGCGCTGGTTCGAGTCTCCATGGAGGAAGGAATTTTCTCATGGTATTTCGGCCAGTATGGGACCGGTGCCCACCCAGCATCGTGAGGCAATTGGGTAGCTACAATAAGTAGCGGCTCCAGGTTGAGGAACCAGCGATAACGGCTGGGGGACTCGACATGCTAACCACATGTCACCCCTACACTGACTGTTGATCATCTACCTCTGTGATTGACACATGTGGATGTGAAGGGCCAGCAGCCGGCTGGTAAAAGGGCAACCGCTGAAAAGTGGAAAGACCCTCAATCGGAGATTATACAGGGGATTAATGATAAACATTAGCTCAGGATATGGATGTATGGGAGCTTATGTCTGCACGGGAAACGAACTTACGGATTCGACAGTGCCAGTGAGTTATTATTATTATTACTATTATTATTACTATTATTATTATTATTATTATTATTATTATTATTATTATTATTATTATTATTATTATTATTATTATTATTATTATTATTATTATTATTATTATTATTATTATTATTATTATTATTGGACAGTGACAACACAACAAGCTGCCAGAATACAAGCCGCTGAAATGAGATTCCTCAGACCAATAGCAGGATATAAAAAACAGACAAAAAACACAACACATAAATAAGACATCAAATAAAAGTAGAGGAATTAAACACAACAATAGAGAAATACAGAACAAACTGGAAAGAACACTTGGCAAGGATGACTGAGAATAGAATACCCAAAGCAGCATACAACTATTCACCACGAGGAGGAAGAAGTTTGGGAAGATCAAGGAAAAGATGTAAAGAACAGAAATTTGGAGCCGGAACAGGCTAGTAAATAAGCCTAAACCGTGAAGATTATTAATATTATTATTATTATTATTATTTACTATTATTATTTCGGTTGAGGTGGATTAGTGGTTATGTTCTTTGCCTCTAGATCCGAGGGCCACTGGTTCAAACCCGGCCAGGATCGATCGGTTTTTAAGGACTTCAAGCCGTTGGTCCCGAGTCTGAAGATTATTATACTCGTAAAAGAACCGCAAGCCTGAACAAAGAGGCCTCTGTGCAAAATTTACCGACCGTTATCCAACCAAGTAATACCTTAGTTGTCCACTAATTGTCTCACTGAGGCGATATTTTGACCCCATATCACTTGTTGACATATATGGGTAAGTACATGTAACTAAATTGACTTGGTTTAAACACTCTCGGGGGCACGTAGTAGCTAGATGGTTAAGGGAATACGTTACTGACTGGAAAGTTGAGGGTTCGAGTCCTGATGGGGCCAGGATTTTTAAACTGACCCAAACCTTCTGGTGGAACCATGGAACTGGGATCAACTCAGCCTCTAACGGAAATGCGTACCAGACGCTTTTTCTATAGGTAAAGGCGACCGTCACGCAGGGCTGACAACCCAGCTGGCATGAAGTGCCGATTGTCTAGAAGAAGTGGGAGCCTTAACCTCTTACTACTCCAAGGGTCTCCTATGGCCTGTACTGGGATCACTTTACCTTTACCCAAAACACTCCCAACTAGGGAGCATTCTCATCCCCACACGGGGAATTACGGGGTATCCATCCATAGTATATTCTGCCCGAGGGAAGGTCTTTCACTGCAATCATAGTATTTTCATACTATGCTTAGCAGCTTTATTGGGGAATTATAGGTATGCTAGCTTCCCGTTGCTTTCCACATCGGTGAAGGATGATGATGATGGTCGGATGATTTTCGGGGACCGTTGGGCCCTACGTTTCCTGACAATTGTCTTACAGGTGAGAAAACCCCAAAAAGAACCTCACCCAGGAGCCTGTCCCGACCGGGAATCAATGAATATATTATTATTCTTTTTATTATTATCGACCAAACGTTTTGGGTGAATATAAACACTGGAAATACAATCAGCTGTAAAAGGTAAAGTGATCCCACTACAGGCCTCAGGAGGCCCTAGGGGTAGTAGGAGGTTAGGGCTCCCACTTTTTCTTGACAATCGGCACTTGATGTTAGCCGGGGTGTCAGCCCTGCGTGACGGCCGCCTTTACCCCAGAACAAGCGTCTGGTACTCATTTCAGTTAGAGGCTGAGTCGACCTCAGGGCCATAGTGCCGCCAGAAGGTTTGGGTCAGTTTAAAAATCCTGACCCCACCGGGACTCGAACCCTCGACCCTCCGGCTTGTAGCTCAGTGCCTTAACCACTACGCTACGGCGTGCTAATCATGTAACACATAACTATGCTAAGTCAAACATAATAACGCACAACAATTTCCATCGTATATTTGAGCTACACATTTTGAAAGCGACATAAGATAGCAAGAGACATTGCGACAATTATAATTTTGATTGATTTCAAACCGACGCGACGTAAGACGGCAGGAGGTTTTGTCACCATCATTTCAGGTGTTAAGCCTTTAATACTCTTGCCGGTCTCATATATTTCAATTGAAAAATTGAATCCGTCTCGTATTTCTTTTAACTTCTAACCTATAATCTAATATAATTTTTTATATTTGGTTTGCTTCCATTCTCTGAACATACTTCATCCAATTGTTCCTATATTCCTCAATTTCATCCATCAGTTTAAAAATATGTAATCGATTCCTGATATATTCACTTTTCCAATTATACAAAAGCGTGCAAATGGCTACAAATCTTTATAAGCTCCTATCTGATGCTCCTATGATTTCTTCTTCTATTTTGGTTACAGTCCAAACCTCACAACCATACATCAAAAAAGGGATAGCCATAGCTTGTGCAAACGTTAATTCAGTTTTTGTTCTAGTGTATTTTAATTTTCTCTTAATTTGTCAATGTTATTAAGAATAGTCTAAATATAAAATCTGTACAAAATTTGCCTTACCTGAACCAATTTTGCGCTTCTAGAATAATATTATTCTCCATTATTATATTAAAACGAATTTTTATAACAAATTCCTAAAGGATGTGTAATTTTAACAGTTTTGGTGGCGCCTCTTCGTATAAATTTTATTTTCCTTGCTATTCGCCATCCTTCAGGGTTATGGATAATCTTCCAAAACATACAATAACATAAAAATCAAAGAGACGATCTTTAATTGAATAGAGGCATATTTTACTAATTTCATCGATATTATCGATACAAGTTATTTTTTATTTGCTTTTGCATTTATTATTATTATTATTATTATTATTATTATTATTATTAATGACTAGAAGTTTTTAATAAAATAATTATACTTACATGTTCATCTACTAATAACTAACTAACTAATTCATTGGCACTATCGAATCCAAAGGTTCATGGCAGCTCGGACATAAGCTCTCCACACATCCGTATCCTGAGCTAATGTTTTCCAATCATTTCCTGTATAATCTACTTCCCACAAATCATAGTTAATGTTATTATCCCGCCTCATTCTTGGTCTACCAACTGGGCGTTTTTCCTCTGGTTTTCCTACAAGAGGCTTCCATGCACGTCTTTCAATTCCCATTCGTGCCATATGTCCTGCCCATCGCATTCTATGAGACTTAACTCTTCTTATTATATCTGGCTTCCTTATAAGGACGATGTAGTTCACTGTTATATAAGTCTTCTCCATTCACTTGTCTGTTCATCTCTCTTTGGTCCAAAATTTGTCCTAAGAACTTTATTCTCAAATACTCGTAATCTTCTTTCCTCCCATAAAGTAAGAGTTCGTGTTTCGCACCCATATAATATAACTGGTAGAATACTAGTTTTATATATTTTCAGTTTAACGTTTTTTGAAAGGAGTTGGGACGTCAAGAGAATCTGTAATGTCAAAAACATTTCTGGGGAAACTAGTGCTCTGCTGACCGTTTTGAATTGCCATAGAATAACTGTGATGAAGATATATTTTTTTATGTATTTAAACACATTTAAAATGTAACGAACCTAAAAGGTAACCTAATCTAATTTAATTACTCTAACCTAGGTGAATCTCATGGAACGCCCTTTTTAATATTTTACGCGGTTAAATATGTATTTGTTTGTGTTTTACGTAGTTAAATTCAGACATAATTCTTTGTTACCGGCAGAGAAGCACCGTTATCGGCAGAGCTTTGTTGTTGAAACCAGTTATTATCGACAGGGACGCTGTGGCAGTGGGTTTATCGCTGGTTAGTAGTGTGGTTATCACTGATTAATAGTGTGGTTATCGCTGGTTATTTGTGTCGTTATCCCTTGTTAGTGTGCTTTTCGCTGGTTATGTTATCAACGCTCAATTGTTTCCCGATCGGATAATCAAAGTAGCCATGATAGCCCCCAGAACAGGCGAACAACCCAATTTCTTCTTTTTTCTGTCCAGAGATATTTAAAATATATGCATTCTTCTTGTGGTATCAAGTTTAGTTTTAGGTTGTCTTCATTCTGATTATTTAACTGTTTTAAAATCTTATAAGCCTTGTCCTGAAGACCATGCACATCATATACAGGGTGGACCGCTCGAATGGACCTAATTTCAATTGCTTGTTACTGGCAAACGGTTGAAGATAGAAACTTAAAACAACGTTCATATTACAGAAAAACTCACCAAGTTTTGATATCCAGATCACCACATCTCTATATGAGCCCCAGCAGTCACTGTGACGATATCAAAGCGATGAACAATTTCTTGCCAAGTACGTTGGAGTATGTCTTCTGGAATGTTCTCAATAGCCTCTATGATGCGCTCACGAAGATCACGAAGGTCTTTGACTGGGGTGGTGTAAACTTTATCTTTGACATAGCCCCAGAGAAAGAAATCCAGTGGTGTTAAACGGGAGATCTCGGGGGCCACGCGATTGGTCCTCCCCTACCAATCCAACGGCCAGGGAAAATGTTGTCCAAAGTCGTACGAACTTCATTGGACCAGTGGGAGGAGCACCATCTTGCTGGAAAACGATGTTAGGCTGCAGTTGTTCAATTTGTGGAAAGAAGAACTGCTACAGCATGTCAAGATATGTGGTACCACGAACAGTTTTCTCGGCGAAGAAAAAACGGTCCAATGACCTTATTATGTGACAAACTGCACCAAACATTCATCTTCGGACTATCACGAACATGCTCTTGAATAGCGTGAGGATTCTCCGATCCCCAGATCCGCACATTATGCCGGTTTACCTTGCCTGACAAATGGAAAGTGGCTTCGTCCGAGAAGAAAATCTTGGTCATGAAGTCAGGATCAGCGCCGAGACGGTCCAGCATCGTATTGGCGAATTCCACTCGTTTCGGCATGTCATTCGGCTCCAGACGTTGCACTAACTGCACTTTATATGCGTGCAGTTTGAGGCGTTTGTGGACAATCCGTTGTAATGTCGATTTTGGTATTTGAAGTTCCCGCGAAGCTCTTCTTAATGACTTCCGGGGGCTTCGCTCAAATGCGGCTTGAACATTTGCTACCATTTCATCGGATGCTCTGCGACCACCACCATGCTTCTTCAACACAGATCCTGTAGCTAATAATGTATCACGCCACTTCTTTATGCTTCTAGCAGTTGGAGCATCACGGTTAAAAACACGCCGGAACTCCCTTTGAACTCTAATGATTGATTTAAACTCCGCATACCACAAAACAGCTTGCGCTTTCATCTGCGGAGTCGCCATTTTCACAAACAATTAAATCTAAGAACGAGAAACGTATCTTTGTGCCATCTACCGACAGGATTCGAAACTTGGTGAGTTTTTCTGTACTATGAACGTTGTTTTAAGTTTCTATCTTCAACCGTTTGCCAGTAACAAGCAATTGAAATTAGGTCCATTCGAGCGGTCCACCCTGTACTATGTCACTGATATATTTTTCGCATGAACTTCATTTTATTTAAGAATTTTTCAGTGTACAAAAGCATTTCTTCCCATGTATTCAATTAAATTTTCATCAATTTTCACTTTCAGGTAGTTTTCATAACTAGCTTCAGATAAATCAATATGTGTTGGTAATTATAGTTCTGACAGTTTCCAAACTGACATGAGATAGCAGGAAACATATCACAATCACATTATTATATTAAAATACAGTAGAACAAAAACTGAATTAACGTTTGCACAAGCTATGGCTATCCCTTTTTTGATGTATAGTTGTGAGGTTTGGACTGTAACCAAAATAGAAGAAGAAATTATAGGAGCAGCAGATAGGAGCTTTTAAAGATTTGTAGCCGTTTGCACGCTTTTGTGTAATTGGAAAAGTGAATATATCAGGAATCGATTACATAAAACTACGTTTTATTTCTATTTAATTAATAAATATGGATTTTATCAAGTAAACACCAACTCAATTGATTACATTATTATAGTTTTAAAACTAGTTTATAAGGTGTCAAGATATTTGTCCACAATTATATTGATAGATCTCAAACTGACCTAAATAGTAGGATATTTGTCGACAATATTCGTATTATAAATTTTTATAATTTTAAAACCAACATAATACATTATTCGATCTGTATGGGTTTAGTCACTCCCAGCATCGTGAGGAATTTGGATAACTACAATAAACAGTGGCTCTAGGTTGAGAAAATCAGCTATAACGGTTGAGGGACTTAACACACTGACCACATGTCACTTCTATACTGTTGGATGAACGTCAGCCCCTGTAATTAACACATGTAGATGAGAGGTCAGCATCAGGCTAGTAGACCAAGAGCCTCCTAAATCTGACGTGCCATAAAAATAGGAGATCATCATCATCAACAACAACAATCACGGATTATGTCCATTTGGCTTGTTCCGGTTTCATAGATTCTCATTCAAAAAGTTAGATATATATTTTTTTCGGTCTACCAATGTTCCTGTCTCCTCTTGGTTTGTAATTAAGTATAATTTTTGGAATCCGATCATCTTTCATTCTTTGAACATGTTCTTTCCAGTTGTTTCTAGATTATTTTATTTTATCTAAAAGTTTGAAAATATTTAGCTCATTTCTAATAACTTCTTCTTTTATCTAGAAGTTCGTAACGAGCCACACTTCTCAAAAATCTCATTTCAGCTGCTTTTATGATCTTCTCTTCTCTTTTAGTTAAAACCCAAAATTCACTACCACACAATAGTAAGGGGACTGCCACTACTTTATAAAATTTTATTTTTGTTTCCATTCTTGTGTTTTTAATTGTGCCACATACATAATTCAATTTATTAAGTTTGTTAAACAGATCTTCATTTTTAAAATAGGAGATTTCATAACCCGGGTATTTAAAATGGTTCACTAGTTCAATGGGTTTCCCCTCCAGAATTATTTTAGCTCTTATGTATCTGATCCCTTAAAAGCTAAGATTTTCGTTTTACGTATTGATATAAAAATAGAAGATGTGTCTTACTTACTTACTTACTCACTGGCACTATCGAACCCGTAGGTTCATGGCCGCGCGGACATAAGCTCTCCATACATCCCTATCCTGAGCTAATGCTTTCCAATCATTGCCTGTATATTCAACTTCCCTCAAATCATAGTTAATATTATTCTCCCACCTCATTCTTGGTCTACCAACTGGGCGTTTTCCCTCTGGCTTTCCTACAGGAAGCCTTTGGCATGGGTTCCCTGAAGTAGTCCACGCCCGGAGATCCGAATGGGGGACTATTTGACCTCCGGAAAATTTTACCCCAGTTGAACCCATGTCCGCATTTCTTGACAGTTGTATTTTTACGGTGAAAGCTCGTCACTCTTTCGACCAAGGTACTTTTTTCGTCTGGCTTATCACCTTCGACCAGTCCGGCATGGGTAACCCTATCAGCAGCAATGCTACCGCCGGCATAGCTCTCAGGATCATTTAAGCACGCAAGCCACTCCACCACGACAAGGTAAAGATACCATGGAGGGATAGGAGATGTGTCAACAATTATATTTTCATAGTTTTGAAATAACATCTCCTATCAAGGCGAGATTGATCTTAATACAAAACTCACCATTTTTTTTACAAATATTAAGCTTAATAAAAAGTATTTTAAAATCGCATCTTGTACAAAACATTCAAGACTCAAATTATATAACGCTCTCGCCCTCCCGACTTGCCTGTGTGGAGTTCCTAATTGCGTTCTGAAAAATAAAGACCGCCAGATTAAGAACTGGCAGAAGTGAGGATTCAAGCGGCCGTGGTCACTGCTGGATATACTCTACGTGACCATCAGAGGAATGAAGATATTTAAGGAAAGTCCACCTTCAACATTCAGAAGAAAAGCAATCTACCTACAGAAACAGATGGCTACAACATATATCCCGAATATCACCAACTAGGATCTCTAATGAAGCTTTTCAGTATCGCCCACAATGAGGACGTCCTGGACATCTAAATCAACTATATTATAACCCCTGGCCCTTTGAGACCGCCACAGATCCAACATGGGCCCTGAATTCATGAATAGACCATGATGAGGAGGGTAGTTTCCAAACCGGCTACACAAAAGCAGAGGTATTTCTGGAAAATTCCTAAATTCTAAATAGTGCTCAAATGAACATTCATGAAGTTACAGGGAATATGTTGAACATTACAATGATAGTTTTGCAACCGACTGAGAAATGTTGACATTTATAATTCTGATATATTTCAAAATCTAGCAGTTGGAAAATGAATGGTGCGGCTTAGTGCTGACACACATTGAAATATATTTAAGTAGAAACAGATGAATGTGGTCAAAATGACTTACGTAGCAAAATGTAAGCAGCAGGGGGAGCACATTCCTCAAATTAACTTAATTTCTGAAAGCATTGTGAACGTCATTCAAGGAGAATGCAATAATTAAATACCAGAGAATGAGCAATGTATACCAAAATAAAGATGTTATATGCTATCTTTACATACTCAAAGAGAATTATGTAATTCTTACAACATACATTCAGCATGAAACATGATTTAAATATGAATTAAAAACCGAATTAATATTATCATCATCAGAAACATAATGGATTAGATCTGTTTGAGCCTGTTTTTTAACTAATCAGAGTACATCGAATTGATCTATGTATCTCTTCGATGGGCACTCCCTTAATACCCTATTTGTAGGTAAGTGATGTAGAAAACCTTTTAGGGAGTCGTTGGTCATCCATTCTTTGAAACATGCTATTATAATGAGTTATGATACTGTGTTATGTTTTCTTAACATTGAGTATGTTTAACTATTTTTTGATGTATTCATTTTGTTCTCTAATGCTCTTTTATATCCCGCCGTCGGTCACAATAATCTCATAATAGCAGACTCTCTTCTTAGCAGAAGTCCAGCATTCACATCCATATACGAGAAATGGAACAGCCAGTACTTTATAAAATTTCAAGATTTTTTTTTTCGATTTTTCCAAACAAGTAATTAAATTATTTTATCTTATTTTGTACTTCGTTTTTTATGTTTCTAATTTTATAATCCATGTACTCAAAATGTTGTATCTGTTCCATTGTTCTCTTATGTATACTTATTTTTATTATTAATTGTATTTTTCCTTCAAATGCTAATATTTTAGTTTGTAATGTTGATATTCATTATTGTTATTATCACTATTGTTATTATTGTTTATTATTATTATTATTATTATTATTATTATTATTATTATTATTATTATTATTATTATTATTATTATTATTATTATTATTATTATTATTATTATTATTATAGAGCGAGTTTGGTCCGATGAGGAATGTGCCGACATTGAAAAGAAAGCTAGAAAAAAGAATTGGTTACACAAGGAAATTAAGTAAATTTAGAACAATTGGGTTACATCAGATATGCAGCCCATAAGTTATAAAAGAGTAAAAAAAGAGTGAATATTTGAGAAAGAAGATTCATTATCTTGAAATGAACGGAAAAAATAGGATCTTCAGAGAATTATATCAGGGAATCAGAATAGAGAGGAAAGGATCTCAGGCTAGAACAAATATAATTATGAATGAAAAAGATGATATGATCGAAGATTCGTAGAATATATTAACACATGGAAAAATTACTTTAAACAGCAATTAAATGTGCATACAGAACAGGATATTGAAGAGGGTGATTTATAGAAAACATAAATATTAGTCACAGGACTAAATACATTGGACGATGAATTGACGATAGAAAAATTGAATATGTATAAAGCATCAGGTTCAGATGGGATCCCAGCAGAACTGATAAAATCAAGGAGACAAAAATTGATGGACAAGGTATATTGTTGCTTAGTTCGATCTGGAAGAAAAAAGCTCTTCCAAACGAATGGAAGAATCGATTATCGTACGAATATAGGCCTATGAAAAAGGAAATGAAATAAATTGCAATCACTAGAGGGGCATTTCATTACTTTCAATTTCGTACAAAATTCTAACAAATCTATTAGTTTCTAGATTTGTTTCCTATATTAACGACGTAATAGATGATCATAAATGTGGATTTGGAACAAACAGATCAGCAGTAGATATGATTTTTAGTATAAGACAGATTTTAGGAAAAAATGGGAATATTAGCACTGTGCAACAACTACATTTTGTATGCTACAAAAGGCATATGTTTCAATTACTTACTTACTTACTCACTGGCACTATCGAACCCGTAGGTTCATGGCCGCGCGGACATAAGCTCTCCATACATCCCTATCCTGAGCCAATGCTTTCCAATCATTCCCTGTATAATCTACTTCCCTCAAATCATAGTTAATGTTGTTCTCCCACCTCATTCTTGGTCTACCAACTGGGCGTTTTCCTTCTGGCTTTCCTACAAGAAGTTTCCATGCACGTCTTTCATTCCCCATACGCGCAACATGTCCTGCCCATCGCAGTCTACGAGACTTAACTGTTCTTATTATATCTGGCTTCCTATAAAGACCATGTAGTCTTCTCCATTCACCTGTCTGTTCATCTCTCTTTGGTCCAAAAATTTTCCTAAGAACTTTATTCTCAAATACTTGTAATCTCCTTTCCTCCCTTAAAGTAAGAGTCCATGTATCCATTTTATAAGTTATTGCAAATATTTCAAGTTCCTGTCTTATTTCTGTGTTCTTGATTCTGTCTTCCTTAGTATATAATTATAATTATAATTATAATTATATTTAAGTATTAAATAAAAACCCTTATTATTATTATTATTATTATTATTATTATTATTATTATTATTATTATTATTATTATTATTATTATATGGGGATAAATATCCGGTTTTAAACGTTAGATTTATTCGAATGTGTCCAAGTGGCAAAAAGAGTAGGATGCATGTGGCAAACAGTTTCCAAGTACTTTTGATATTTCACAATGGGTTAAAGCATGTAGAGTACTAGGGATTCCATCAAATCTTTAGGAGATGAATACCTACAAGGTAATGGTATTAATAAGCTATTAGTTTAAGCTGACGATGTAGAGTTATTAGGCGATAGCGAGGTGATTCTAAGGGCCAACACGCACATTCTATAGAGTAACGCTTAGAAATTTGGTTGGAAGTAAACATCAATAAAATTGAATATATGGTAACACATAGAAATACATTAACTTATATAATGAAAATTGACAGTTAATGAAAACTGAGGGAAATTTTGAAGACGGGGCTGAATTTAAATACCGAGGAACATTATAAAAACAGAAATTAGGTGCACAAAGAAATTAAACATAGTTTCAATTCTGGAACTGCATGCTATTACGCAATACAGGGACTCTTGTCATCCCAGTTTCGAATAAAAGCATTGAACTGAAAATATATACTTTTTTTTCTCCCAGTAATATTATATGGATCCGAAACATGTACTCTTACTTTAAAAGAATAGAAAAGTATTTAAGAATAAATTTCTTACGAAAATATTTAAACTAAAGAGAAAAGAAAATTCAAACGAATGGGGAAGAATACATGATCTTTATGGGATACAGGATATAATAACAACAGTTAAGTCTCGTATACTAGGATAGGCAGGACATGTGGCAGGAATAGGAAAAGAAAGAGGGGCATGGACAATCGTTATAGGAAAACCTGAAGGAAATCCCCCATTAGGCAGCCCAAGAATGAGATGGGACAATAATATTAACCATGATTTGAGAGAGTTACAATATACAGGGGATGATTGAAAAACAATAGTTTAGGTCAGGGATGTATGGAGAGCTTATGTCAGCGCACCCATGAACTTATGGGTTTGATAGTGTCAGTTAGTGAGTTAGTTATTGTATTTTTATTAGACGGTGTCATTTGATGCTCATATTCCTAGGGTCCCGGGTATAAAACCCAGTGTTGACCAATCAGGTGTTTTCTGGTTTCCCTCAGTCGTCAAATAAAAGGCTAGATTATAATTACTTACTAGAACCACTTTAATCATATGTAAACCTTCATAATATGTAGAAGTTAAAAATCATCATCATTCAGGAATTAAGCCTGTTGGCTCGTTCCGGTTTCTTGAAAGCTAAAATTGTTAAAATTGTTCAGACCAACTTCTGTGTGGGTGTCCAACATTTCTTCTTCCGTGTGGTTTATAATTTAGCAATAATTTTGAAAATCTTTCTTCTGGCATTCTATCCACATGTGCTTTCCAGGCGTTCCTATATTTAATTATTCGGTCTGTAAGTTTGAAAATATTTAGATCCTATCTTATATCTTCATTTCTTTTATTATCCAGCAGAGTATATCCTGCTATATTTCTTAAAAATCTCATCTCAGCTGCTTCCAATCTTTGTTCTTGTCGTTTAGGACAAAATTAATTTTTGTTTCTTTTCTTGTGTTTTTAAGATTTATTTTTATAGTGCTACACATTAGATTAAATTTATTTATTTTATCATTAATATCTTCAATTTTAACATATAATAAATTGAAACCTAGATATTTAAAACTGTTCACCTGCTCTAAAATGTTGTCATCAATTACTATTTTTGCTCTTAAGGTATCATGTCCTTTAAATGCTAAAATTTTAATTTTATTCTTTGGAATTTTTTAATTAGAAGCTAAAAATATAACAGGAAAAAATAATTTTTACAGCCTATTAGATGAAATCAAAGGTTTTAGACGATGTATGACCTTGGATGTTAAGGATCTATAAATAAGAATCAAATAAAAATTAATTTAGGTAGTCATCCTATAAACTTTTTGAATTTTGTCATGCTGAACTTTCCAATCTATATACTTGTGTTCGTTATTTTTATATTCAAATGCGCTAAAACGAACATAATACAATAAAGAAAATATGAATGTTTTTTATAATATACAGCAGTTTTATTGTGTTCTACATGTATGAAATCTCTTTGTATCTGTGAATCAATTGTTCCAATCACTCATAACTCTTTTAATTTCCTCTCATTTATTCTCTTTTGCTACGGACAGCAGAGCTGATGAAATGACTCTAGTCTATAAAAGAGTGAAGTATGCACGCACCTCTTCTGATTCATACGTCAATAACAATTAAAACACTTGTTAAAATTTACAGCTTTTTCACACGAGGATAGTACAATTTCATATTTCACAAAAAATCTGTATTCTAAATACCAACATTATCGAATTTACAGGTAGAAGCAAATCGGAAATTATTTTGAACAAGTCAATCTAAAAAAATAATACATCTAGGTTTTGTCTCATGGCCGAGTAGCCTATGACATCCTGCCTTCGTGTGGACTATGGGACGTGTGCTCGATTGAGTGCTTATGGAAAATAAACGTTCTCATGGAATTTTGAGCGATTATGGGATCGTTGTTCAAGCAGCATCGTGAAGAATTTCAGTAGCTACAATACAAAATTGGCTTGGTTTAAGAAAACCGTTCCCATACTAGATCGATATTCGTTTACCTCTATGATTGAGGCATATGAGTACAGTATAAGCACCTGCTGCTATGTGGTACGTATATATGGCTTGTTGGGAATATAGTTCATAAAATATTTTTATAATTGTAATATTCTTCACATTTAATTACTTTACTTGTAAAATCACCTTTTTTTAAAAAAATTACATTCACTTATGTTTACTCAATAAAATTGTTTAATTACAGTTAGAAAGTATTCTAATAGTATTTTGGGGTCCAAAATAATATCAATTTTTAAGCCGCGGGTAAAACTTTTTTTTGGGTATTTGCTCTTGTCACTTTAGCCAACAAATGTTTCCTTTGTCGGATGTAGATCAGAAGGCCGAGTATCAGTATTGTCGAATTTGGTTTAAATTGCTCCTATTTTTAGTCTATTTCATTTAAAATCAACCAATTCAATTGATTTTCGAAATTTTTAATTTATTAAAATGAATGGATAATGCTAATGAATACCGTATCGGGCCTACTCGTGTTTTAGACAATAATTTAAGATCTGAGTGATTAATTAGAGAAGTAGCCAATAGGTAGCAATAGCAGCAGCAGCAGCAGCAGCAGTAGTAGTAGTAGTAGTAGTAGTAGTAGTAGTAGTAGTAGTAGTAGTAAAGAATTTTTATTGATGTATTTAAAAAAATACAATATTAACTTTTATATTATAAATTTTATACCAAGCGGACGAAGATCACTGGGTCGTCCTATGAAACACTGGAGGGAAAATTTTCTATAGGATCTAACAGGCCTTGGCCTAATACTTGGAAGGAAGGAAGAAGAAGATTATAAATTTTCAAGGGCCTGTTCGGCACTTCAGGCTATTTCCGTTCCATGATTGAAGAACAATATGTGTATGTATATATACACACACACACACACACACATATATATATATATATATATATATATATATATAAACAGTATTTTATGGGATAAAGATATCGCAAGATAAAAATTATAATATAATTTATTGTCAAAAATACAATAATATATTGCTTAGAGACTAGTCATTTGAAATTAAGAACAAATAACATTCAACAGAAATTAACTTCTGGCGATGATCAGCAAATATTTAGAAGAGAGAGAAACTTAGAAAATAATGTTATAAGATAAAGTAATAGAGTGGAAGGATCCTTAGTAGAAATTTTCAAAACAACACACTTAAATTAGTGTGAATGTATGAAAAATATGACGTAAGATATATTTCAGAAGAAGATTTATGAATGGAATCCGACTGAAAGAAGGAAAGACCAAAACTAACATGGAGACAAGTAATCAGAAGAATGCATGAAATAGACTTAGAGGAAGGGGCGTAGAAAAAATAGAGACGGATGGAGTTTGCATAAAGAATATTTAATTGGACACAGGAAGATGTGTTAGAAGTTGTAAAATCTGAGAATATATATATTAGGTGTGATCATTATTCTAGTCCTTTCATATAGCATTCCGTACACCTATTTTTAACATTTGGTTGAAAGAAGGAATTTTAAGTCCATTTTGTTGAAATTTAAGATGAACAGAATAGGCGCGACATTGAAAAGAAAATATAGCTAAAACGGTAATGATTTATGATGTTAACAATTAATTCATTAAAACTGACGTGTTTGAAGATTCGTTGATATATTTATCGTTTTACCTTTTTTTTTAGAACACGAGGAAAATAAATAAACAGTACCCTTGCTGTAATTTCTTTACTTACTTACTTACTTACTTACTCACTGGCACTATCGAACCCGTAGGTTCATGGCCGCGCGGACATAGCTCCATACATCCCTATCCTGAGCTAATGTTTTCCAATCATTCCCTGTAAAATCTACTTCCCTCAAATCATAGTTAATGTTATTCTCCCACCTCATTCTTGGTCTACCAACTGGGCGTTTTCCCTCTGGCTTTCCTACAAGAAGCTTCCATGCAAGTCTTTCATTCCCCATACGTGCAGCGTGTCCTGCCCATCGCAGTCTACGAGATTTAACTGTTATTATATCTGGCTTCCTATAAAGACCATGTAGTTCATTGTTATGAAGTCTTCTCCATTCACCTGTTTGTTCGTCTCTCTTCGGTGTAATTTCTTTATATTTATAAATTTATGTTCACTGCGGCACATTTTTTGTTAATTTATTGTAATGAAATTAGACCAAAAGGAGAAAATAGAGGGTGTGTGTTGATAACAGATTACATTTTAATTTCACCCCTCTAAATAAGGACCACCCTAATAAATAAATATATATATATATATATATATATATATATTACATTGTACATTTTCGCAGATATAAGTTTGATTAAAACGTTTTCTTGAGTTTTCCGCGTCATGGATTCATGGTCGGCCTCTGGCCACTGATTCCGATGTTTCAGCATGATGCGGAAAACTCAAAAAACGTACATACAAGAGTGGTCTTTATTTAAAGGGGTGCAATTAAAATGTCGTTTGATTTCAACGCACATCCTCTCATTTTTTTTTCCTTCTGGCCCAATTTCATAGAGTATCAAATTTATTTACAATAAATTAACATTAACTCATTCTGCAGTTAACCTAGGTTTATAAATAAAACAATAATACTTTCAGAAAGAATATTGCTTATCTATTTTTATATTGCCTAAAACAAGATAAATAAATCAGTATATACTTTTAGTGAAGTATTATATGACACAGCGGAACGTTTACCTCCAGTCATAGCAGCATTGTTGATACGTCGCACGGACATAGATACTAATTATGTATAGGTTTCACTAACCTAGACAAAAATATGTTACATTCAAATACAAAAAATCACAATAGTATTACACTCTAAATAAATAATAGTTTAAAAACTAAAACAACACGCTTTATTAGAAAAATCGAACTAAAAAATAAAAAATAATTTTAATTTCCAACGCGCTTGGGATAAAATTAAAGCGGTCAACAAAGAATCATATCCAACACATCTAAAATAAAACTAGAATTATCTACAAAAAAAAATAATTTTACTATCAAAAGCTTGGGGTGCTCTATATAAATCAATACATTTGATAATAAACAGGTATTGGTAAAAGTAAAGTCTCTTAGAAGAAAACGTAAAAATCATAAAAAGCACCCCACGCTTTTGATGGTAAAATTATTTTTTTGTAGATAACTCTAGTTTTTCTTCTAGAAGTGTTGGAGATAATTTTTTTGTTGACCACTTTAATTTTATCCCAAGCGTGTTGGAAATTAAAATTATTTTTGATTTTTTAGTTCGGTTTTTCTAATAAAGCGTGTTGTTTTAGTTTTTTATACTATTATTTATTTAAACTATTATTTATTATTTTTAAATTCTTAGTTTATTTCACCTTAAAACTTCTTATCGAAAAGCACAAAGAATTCAATAAAGAACTACACATAGCGTTTATAGATTTCATCAAAGCATTTGATCGAGTTGACAGACAAAAACTTTTAGATATCTTAACTGATGATGGAACACCAAATCAATTTTTAATCTGTATAAAAATAACATCATAGCAGTACAAATAGGAACAGAATTGTCAGATTGGAAACATATAAATTGCGGAGTCAGACAAGGATGCCCTCTATCACCACTTCTATTTAATGTATACATTAATGCTATCATCAGACACTGGAGATTGACAGTTCATGGTAATATTTCTCTCTCAAGACACACTCTTATATGCAGATGATCAGGCTCTTTTCGGCAATAATGAAGATGAATTACAATATTCCACTCATCATCTTAATATAATAGCCCAACGATTTAACATGCAAATATCAACAACAAAATCTAAAGTTAAGGCCTTTCAAGGGAAATTCCCAGTAAGAAGTAAAGTTTGTATTCAGAATTCAATATTAGAGCAAGTAAATTCATTTAAATACTTAGGATATAATCTAACTTATAATGAGGAATGTGATATATCCTTTAACATACAAAACTATAATAAAGCTTTAAGAACTATCAACCAAGTTTTTAAACCATCAAAAGTGCAGAGACACACAAGAATGAAAATCTATAAAATTCTCGCTAGACCCATAATCTGTTATGGCAGTGAAGCTTGGACCATCAGAACTCAGGATGATCGTCATATTACAGCCACGGAGATGAAATTTCTGCGACGAACTGCAGGTTATAGCCTTCTAGACCACCAAAGAAATTCAACAATAACCAGAGAGTTAAACATCGTACCTGTATCTGAATACCTCCAAGAATATAGAAACAATTGGCTAGCCCATATTCAGCGCATGGATCGTCACAGAATACCAAAACATATTCTTCACTACATTCCTCGAGGCAGAAGATCTGTGGGTCGACCTTTTCGGAGATGGCGGGAGACCGTAACGGGCCACTGGGCCTAATACTTGAAAGGACGATGATGATGAATTTTTAGTTTAATTGATTGCCATAAACCGGAATCCCATGAAAATTTAATTGGTTGCGATATATGTAGTTCTAAAAAATCCTTCGGGCCAGATTTGAACCAGCGACCTATGGATTACTGAAGTTATATATCATTACAGTGCACATCTCACTGAGCTCTTACGATTGACTAAAAAGTCGATAAGTCCGCAACCTATTATACCGGTTTTATTTTTTTATTTTCTGATAATTCTGGCCAGTATTTTAGAAAAAAAGTATGAAATTATTATATTGGCATGGGTCCTTTACAAGTATACAAAGTTTCAAGTCGATCCAATGTTTTTAAGTGATAAAAATCGTGTTCAAAGATTCTGTTACATAGATACAGGTCCGTTACTTAGATACAGGTCAAGCTAGTATGAAGCTTGTAAAAATTAATTATCTTGCCAAACTGATTGACAATAATAATAATAATAATAATATTAATAATAATAATAATAATTTCTAATAATATAATAACTTTAAATACAGTTAAAATTAAGACTAATAAAATAATATATACATAAAGGAATAACAGCTACAATCTACTATACATGAAAAAAAAATACAAAGATACTAAGGCCACATTTTGAATGTATATCGGACAACACATTAGGTGATATATTGCAGTTTATCTGTAATTAGACCCCACAATAATAAAAGCACGCCATTATGGAAGTTTTCAGTATAATTTATTTTAAAAAAAATATTTTTCAATACATTGAAGGGATAAATAATAATAATAATAATAATAATAATAATAATAATAATAATAATAATAATAATAATATAAGACTTGAAAGCATAATAATAGTCTCTTCGATTGGTTGCCGGCCAAAGGAAGGCAAGACCAGTGATGGGGCTGCCATCATATAGCCTCTGGTCAGGCTTTTCTGGAGAAGAAAAGAAAATAAAGGAAAGAAGAAATGGAAGCAGAATAACGGTTTGTGAAATGAGATTCGTGCGCAGAACAGCGGGTTACACCAGATGGGATCAGAAAAGGAACACCGATATCTTAAAAGAATTGAAGACTACGCCAATTTTGGAATATATTAAACAGT
This sequence comes from Diploptera punctata, assembly GCA_030220185.1. Taxonomy (NCBI): domain Eukaryota; kingdom Metazoa; phylum Arthropoda; class Insecta; order Blattodea; family Blaberidae; genus Diploptera; species Diploptera punctata. The sequence continues at coordinate 565,985 of JASPKZ010000017.1, forward strand.
ACCAACTAAATTGGAAACACCATCTTGAAAGAATGAGTTCAAATCGGATCCCCAAAGCTGTTTATAATTATATACCAAGAGGACGAAGATCACTGGGCCGTCCTATGAAACGCTGGAGGGAAAATTTTCTATAGGATCGTAACAGGCCTTGGCCTAATACTTGGAAGGAAGAAGATAATAATAATAATAATGGTAATAATAATATAGTCACACAAGCTTGTCTAAACACTGAAATATTTTTAATGGAATAGCTATGCAATGTTATGAAAGTTGATTGATTTCTGCTTAATTGAAAGTCTTTCTTTGAAGCCAGTTGCTTTGTCTTGTAGAATTAATTATCTCAAAGAAACTCTGTGAGAAGAATAAGAAACAATTTTTGTGTTCAACTTGAAAACTAAAATCCAAGTTCACTTTTTCTTTGTAACTTTTCACTTCTTGATCTTTGAAAGTTACAAAGCTTTTCTTCCTGTTTGGGTTCAAAGCGAGTCCTCCATTCTATTCTCTGAGTAGTATCCAGGATATTGCAAATATTCTGTTAAGAAAAAATAGAAATGAGACTTTTTACACGTACACCGAAAGTGGCCACGGAATCAGATAATCTCTCCCTCTCTGACTTATTCTAACGATTCCTAATGTAGGTAGTTTCACGTCTTTCACTCATCAGTATTCGACTGGTTTATATATGAATGATTGTTTTATTATTCGTTCTTGATCCATTCTTTGAAATTTTATAGGAAAAATCACTATGACGTTTAATTTAAGATTTAAATTAAAATTATTTCAGATAATGACTTACAAAGAGCTAATTTTAAATTAAATAATATTGCACACGATTACAACCTAGAAATGTCTTCAATAGAAACTAAAGTAATGGCCCAGTGCAGTGTGGCAAAGAAATGGAAAGAACAAAATAATACTGAATGAAAAAACGCTAGAACAAGTAAAATTTTTATATTATCTAGGTGTAGCTTTAGAGTGCAATAGAGAAAAATACATAAATAATAAATTACAAATATTTCAGTATTTATGTGGCATCCTTAAAAAAACACTGAGAAAGAAAGTAAGAAAATAAACACATTTAATTTTTTATAGAATGTTGACTGTACCTGCAATATTGTATGGCTCAGAAATATGGACTCTGAATAAACATACAATTAAAAGAATAGAAGCCTCAGAAATGAAATATTTACGATTTGTGGCAGGGTATACTTTAATGGATAAAAACGAAGTGAAGATATTCGTAAAGAACTAAAAATATTCAGTCTCCTAGATAAAATAGAAGATTATAGGATAAAATGGTATGATAATGTCTGCAGAATGGATGCCAACAGATTGCCTTGCAAAAGTCTCAACTATAAATCGAGAAAAGGAAAAAGAGATCTGGGACGCCCACGAAAGAGATGAACATAGCAGCTATAATACTTGGAGCCTGAACGAACCAATAAGATTTAATCCTTGTAAGAAGAAGGAGAAGAATTTAAAATTCTTTATACCTCATCTCATATCTAGTCTTCTAATTATATCGATTTCAAAACCTGTGTGGTTTCATCTTCAGGGGTATTTCGACTGATGTTGTCATTCAGGAGAACTGCTTTTTTACTCTCTCTATTGGTGGATCGATGAAACTCCGAATTAAATTAAATTCCCCGGAAATTTCAAAATTCACAAGTTTCTCTTTCTTGTTTTTTAATGTCAATTTTTCCGAAACCGTGAGCTCTTTTGTTTTTTCTATTTATTTAATTCAACTAATTATATTGTATCTTCAACTAATTATCTTTAGAAACTAATTTAGAAAAATATAACAGACTAAATGGTGTAATTAGGAGAAATTTTGGAAAACAAATGAGGAAAGAAATCCAATAAGATTTCATAATGCCATAGTCAAACCTGCTCTACTATACGGAAGTGAATGCTGGACACTTCGAGCAAAAGATAAATCCCGCATTAATAGTTCACAATGAGATTCCTCCGATCACTAACTGGAGTAACTTTAAGGGATAGAATGAAGAGTGATGCGCACAATGTGCTTAAGAAAGGGTAAAACGTTTTTTCTCCACGTATTAATATACAAATACCTAATAATTACAGGTATACAAGATTCTGTTTTCACTGTGGTCCACCACATTTAAATAATAGACACAAGAAATTTGTGTTTTGTTAATTATCTCTACTCCTGTCGGTGACACTTAACTAACATTTTGGAACACCGTGTTTGACAATGGTGCTACTGACGTCAGTGCTATTGGAAAGTAGCGATTACAAAGGACAATTAGCGAACATAGAAGTACTTTCACGTTAGCAGTAGTGATTATAATGAACATGTGGACGGTGATATATGGACTGTCATTTCCATTATAAACTGAATACAATGTGCTGGTAATTCTTCTTTCTATGCCAGACCATTAAATTATGTTTTTCCACAACGCCTTTGTAAGTATACTCTGCTTACCAATGTCTTGATGTTTTAAAAAATACTAATAAAAGTTGCAAGTTGAGTTCAGAGGATAGAGAATTTATGACTGATTACTGCTTCCTATCCATAAATGAACTGAAAATATTGGTATTTTTTTTATCAGGAATGCTGTAATTATTCTTAATTAAAAACACCCTAGATATTCGTTTTACAGGGAATCTTACCTTTCAAATACCCTTAACTTCCTCTGGGTTCATAGTTTCAAACTTTCCTAATCAGAACCACAAGTTCGTAGCGGTGTCGTAGTGAGTGGAGTACCTACTTCACACCCCGGCAACCCCGGTTTGATTCCCGGCGGACTAAGGCATTTTAAATATCCACATTGTGGGTGTGTTATGCTTTTGTGGAAAAGGAAATAAACATATAAAAGATAATCAATAGTTTCTGTTAATAATTTTATTTTCAATTTGTTTCAGAGAGATAGTAAAGTTTTCAGTCTCTGACATAGGGTGGAAGAGAATTCATGTTCTAGCAAGAGAAACTGTAAAAGATTTCGAGTAATAGGTAGTGTGATGAGGACAATGTGCTGAGGGGATTGATATTTTAACAAGCCAAGAAATTTGCAATGGTAATATTAGCCATGAAACTGGCGATGGCTGTCTTACTGAACATCTATTCCAGGTAAATTGCCTATCTACTGATATATGCAGCTTATGTTGATGAGAGTAATCAATAAAACGCATCTAGCACTTTGCAAGAGACTGGTGAGCAGCTTAGCAGCATTATGTTGGGAAGAGGGGATAAAATGATGCACATCAACTAATATCTAATACCATTCTAGTAGTACTCAATTATGCAAGCTGTCATTGTAGCTTAAAGCTCCTGTATTCAACTAGGAGGAGATAGACACGCTGTTTAGAGTATCGCTTGAGAGAGTCATCATCTACCTGTGATGCGAGTGTTAGATCTAACTACTCAATCCAAAGGGAATACATTAACTCGTGAGTTGAATTTCTGCATTTGTGTGTTGTATAATAAGCGGTCTATGATATTATCTACCGTACTCGGCGGAAAACGGGGTCCGCTGTACTTGCACGTTACCGCCATTCTTTCCCTTCCTCTCTCTGGTCATGTTTTTAAGATTGTCCACCAATAACAACAAATGCTGACGCTGGGCCCGCTTTCCGCCGAGTGGCGTAAGGAATGTCATACACCGTTCTTAATACACAAAAAGAAAAAAGAACAGGCAAGGTAAATAACGATAATTATATATATATATATATATACAGGGTGTATAAAAAAAGTATGGCGCAAACTTACATGGTTGAAAGTACACGATAATAGAAGCAACGATGCCCCAGTAAAAATGGGTCCGCAAACGAGGCGTTTGCGAGATAATTACGAATACATGGTTACAAGCCGCCATTGACTTCGTTGTAAACGTCGTCTTAGTTAGTACAAATTAATTTGAATTTAGACTTTACTATTAATTTTCCATCTCATTTAGTTCACATCTCACAGTTCACTTCACTTATGGAGGAGGTGTTAAAGGAGGTGTTCTAAGTGTCTTCCTTGCATCTGAATGCATTACTGTGCTCGTCTCTGCTATGAATGTCGAATTCTTTCGAAAACCGCTGGATCATTTCTGAATTCTTGACAAGCATTACAACTCTCTGCTCCAGTTCTTCAACCGTGTTAACGGCTGTGCTGTACACTTCGCTTTTGAGGTGACCCCAGACACAAAAATCCAAAGGATTTAGATCAGGTTATCTTGGAGGCCAAGGTACAGATTCGCCTCGACCTATCCATCTTTGGCCATATCTGCGCGTTAGATGCAGTCTCACAGCAGCAGCAAAATGTGCCGGAGCTCCATCATGCGTGTACCACAAACTCCGACGTTGCTGAAGGGGAACATCCTCAAGCAATCCTGGAAGATGACGCCGCAGAAACCTAAGGTACCTCCGTTCATTAAGTTTTCGTGGAAGAATGTGTGGTCCAATGAGATGATCACATAGTACCCCTAACCACACATTGAGTGAGGCTCATGAACAGCATGTGGGTTTATTTCACACCAAAAATGTGTATTATTATAATTAAAAACATCATCGCGTGTGAATCCTGCTTCGTCTGTGAATAACATGCGAAACGAGGGTTGACTACAATCTGTTGTTGCATCTGACAAAACATCACTCTAGTAACAAAGTCCGCATCATTGAGACATTGAACTCGTTAGAGGTGGTAAGGGTACAGTAAATTGCGCTGTAAGATTCTCTATACACTACTGTGGCTTAGAACAGGCACTTGTGTGGCAATTATTCTCGTCGAGGTTCCTGGAGAGAGCTGTACTGCTTCCAACACCATATCCTCAACCTCAGGCGTAATGCGAGCAGGCCTACCTACTGCTCTGCCATGCATATTCAAAACCCCCATTTTCTCTCAGACGCTGATGGACCATTGTAAATGTACGCTTTAGGTGTGTCTTCGATCAGGATATGTTTCTTAGTACAAGCATGAAGCCTCCTGTGCATTGTCATTAGCCCTACCGTACATGAAATGCATATTCGCATACTCTTCGTTACTGTAAGGTTCCATTGTAACTACAACACAGCACAAGTGGCACTCCTCAGACGAGACTGATGCCTTTTGAGTCTGTGTACTGTATCCGTCCTGTACGTTCTGCGTGTATGGTTTGATTACAGCTCCACCTCTCGACAATGTTCAGTTTTGTAAACAAAGAACATAGGACGGCATCAAGTGCGCAACGAGTAAACCGTACGATGTTACAAACAATGACGTCAGTGGCGGCTTGTAACCATGCATTCGTAATTATCTCGCAAACGGCTCGTTTGCGGACCCATGTTTACTGGGACATTGTTGCTTCTATTATCGTGTACTTTCAACAATGTAAGTTTGCTCCATCCTTTTTGATACACCCTGCATATATATATATATATGTTATATTGCAGATTTTCGCGGATATAAGTATGAATTAGAAAGTTTTCTTGGGTTTTCCGCGTCTTGGACCGCACTGAAAACTGAAAATGTTTAACTACATAAGATCTAAACCTTGGATGGGTGTACGGCTTCGGAAACGGACCACACTGAAAACTGAAGGTGTTTAACTACATAAGAACTAAACCTTGGATGGGTGTACGTCTTCGGAAAAGGACCACAGCAAAAACTCTATTTGTTTAATTATATAAGACCTAAACCTGTGACTCGAACTTATCATTCCTTGATAATGACGTGGGATCATGCCGAAACGTCGGAGTCAGTGGCCAGGGGCCGAACTTGAATCCAAGACGCGGAAAACCCAAGAAAACTCTCTTATTCATATATATAGATATTCGATTCGGTGACCTGGAGGTTATATTTGTTCCCTCTAGTCGCGAGGGTCGCGGGTTCAAATTCGACCAGGGTCGATAAATTATTACAATGGAAAAAAGAGAATGTCCTCTGGGACTACTAAGTACAAATTCACATTTGAAATGCTATTTCAGTAGACCTAATAACACTGGACAACAGCCAAAAAGTTACGGAAGTAAAAGTGACCGTCTTATATTAAGATGAATGTCATAATTACGAATATGATAATTAAAATGATGGCAGTGGTCTGGTTTTTAAATTATCAGCATATCTAGTGTTACTGTGTATGCTGTGAATATTGTAGTCAGTGTGAAGGTCAAGGAAACAACCTCACAATAACCGTTTTTTGTCTTTCATTGATTCCAAGAAGATTAGAACAAGTACGTAGATTCCTGTGCAAGCATAAAAGCACATAACGAATTTTGTCTTTTAGCTCATTTATGCCAAGAAGCTCGAGATAAGTAGATTCTCGGGCAACACAGGATAATCAAGAGATAAGTATATTCCCTGGCAACGCCGGTAATCAACACGGGGAATCTTAAAAATAATTACGATATCTTAATATATAAAAATTACGTGTCACGTTGTTTGTCCGCGACAGAATCCTAAACTACTCAACCGATTTTAATAAAATTTTGCACACTGTGTGCTGTTGGATCCAACATGAGACCTACAGTTGTTTATAACTAAATTTATAGTCGCATTATTTTTTATTGTAAATTATTTGTTTATTATTTAACAAAGAGTTATAATTATCTGTGAGTTCCATATGATTCTAACAGATGACGGTGTTAGGTAATTGGTTAATTATTTAACCAGGTGGCTGTGCTTTTTGTTGCAACCGCGAATTTCAATTGAATCACAAATATTGATTATTTTATAATTTAAGTGTGTTCAGTGTTTATTTTATTTTCAATATATTGATAATAATATTAATTTCATGTGTAAGTATTAGTTTTAAGTAATCTGGCTGAAAGACAGCAACTTAATTTAAATTTAACTGGACCGAGAAGGGACATTGAACAATATGGCGAGTCAGTTGTAGAGACCATGAATGATAAGATATCAAGTGAATTTTCGCAAATTGTGTAGGCCTATGTGACATAAATTTTACATTTAAGAAGAATGTCTTTAAAAACATATGAAGGTCGTAAGGAACGGAATAACAGAACTGTAAGTAAGTCTGTTAATTATAATAATATGCCTAATATTACAGAAATAATCTCCATGCCTCAATTAAATGAAAAACAAGATGACTATAATATATCACAAGATGATATTACTATACAGAGACTTCTTAATGATGATGAGAATCCAAACTGGCAACAAGTTCGTAGAAAAAAACGAAAGTATAATGAAATCAGCAAGCCTCCTCAAAATATTCCATCAATAAATGACACGTTTTGGACTTACATTTCCCCCCCCACGGATGAGTGGTTTTGTTGATTGAGATGAATTTATGTGTCTGCATTCTCAATATCATCCATAAGTGTATAATGTATTTCTATGTGTGAATATATAATTTGTTTTACTGATGTATACTTATACTACTACATTATATATATACGCGTGTGTGTGTGTGTTAAATGTCTGAATCGGGATTTGAACCCGAGATATCTAATTGTTAGCGCTCTAACCAACTGAGCTACTCAGGAATCCTAACATAAACATTCATTAAAAACGTTACTGTTATAAAGTAAAAATTCTCTTTAAAAATGCTTACTTATTATATTAGCCACTAGACGGCACTCGGATCGATATCCCGTTGCCTCTCGTGTAAATTGAGAATTTATATATATATTTATATATATATATATATATATATATATATATATATATACATATGAAAGAAAAATGTATGTTTGTGTTAGGATTCCTGAGTAGCTCAGTTGGTTATAGCGACAACGTATAAAGTTAGTGATCTCAGGCATTTATTATTATTTTCATGCCATAATTGGCCTTCATTGCTAAATGTAAAAAAAATATAGTTATAACATCGAAATATATGTATATATCCATCCATACCAATTCTGCCCGAAGGTAGGTCCTTCACTTCAATCATAGCATTTTCATGCTATGCTTGCAGCTTTACTACGGAATTGTAGGTGTGGTAGCTTCCCGTTGCTTTCCGCACCGGTGAAGGATGATGATGATGATAATGATGATTAGGATGATGATGGCCATATGATTTCGGGGACCGTTTGGGCCTTAACGTTTTCCTGACATTTGTCTTACAGGTGAGGAAAAACCCCGATAAAAACCACACCCAGAAGAACTGCCCCGACCGGGGATCGAACCCGGGTCCGCTGCGTGACAAGGCAGCACTCTACCTCGAGACCACACGGTGGACAAATGTATGTATGTATATTTATTTATTTATTTATTTATTTATTTATTTATTTATTAATTAATTTATTTATTTATTTATTTATTTATTTATTTATTTATTTATTTATTTATTTATTTAATGTGAAGAACAATAATATTTCTTAGCAACCAAAACCGAATAATTATATATTATAATTTGTTTTATATTTGGTAGATACAGGTTCATATAATTTATTGGTCATGGAAGATGAGAAAAGTAGGCCTACTAAGGAATTCTGGGAATGAAATAAAAGACAGTTGGAGGGATGCGACAAGTAAACAATGCGGGATGCCGGCGCCATCTAGCCGTCACGCTATTGAACTGCAGTGAATCGTCTCTTACGAATGATAATAATACGGTCCAATCTACCATTTTCAAACATCACTTGTTATTGTTACCGTCAAATGCACACAGGATTCAGCGTTAAGCCCCTGTTGTCAAATTATCCGACTGCGTGAACAATTAATAATAATGGCATTTGGTCCAACGATGTGATTTATAGTTAATGTAGTTGCAAAAAAAAATTATAAGTCATGCCATGAGTGATTTCCAATTTATCTGGAGGATTTGGAAATCAACAGTGGCATTTGTTATGACCATTTAACGAATATAATTAAGGTGTTTAATCACAAATCATTATTTAAATATAGTTATTTTTTTATTTATTTATATACAGCATTTTAATGTTTACACATCTTTCTGTGCCTAAAGTTTTATTTTTCTTCTCCACTCGTCTCTCTCCATCCAATACATGTCCTCCAGTCCCGTTGCTCTCATTCCAGTTCTTATTTACTGCATCCACGAGTTTCGAGGTCTTCCTCTCCTCCTTCTTCCAGGTGGACACCATTCCAAAGTTTTCCTGGGTAATCTTTCTTCTTGCATTCGTCGTAGGGTGCCCATACCAATTTAATTGCTTAGACCGTATATAATCTACTATTGAATAACCAGTATTCATTTTTTCTCTTATGACAGTATTTCTTATTTTGTCTAATTTTGAACATCTTGCTTCTCTCCTCAAGAAATCCATTTCCATCGACATAAGTTTTTGTTCTAAGTTTTTGTTGAATTTCCAAACTTCAGCTCCATATGTGACAGTACTTCTCACTATTGAATTATATATTTGTAACTTATTTTTCCTGGTTATATGTCTGTTCCATAAGACTCCATTCATCATTGCTGTTATTATTTATATATTTAATGTAAACGGCGATTTTTGAAAAGATGTGAGAAATGTTTGGTTATGTTTCATTTGCTCATCACTGCAACTTGATCATACTATTTATTGCTAAATAGGATCGCAATATTGTACGAATGTACCCTAGTGGAGAAAAAATGGAACGCATCAAACTGTATATTATAACCAACATTATAGGCTATTGTATTGACTTAGGCTTTCACGGCCGGAGTTACTATGATGATCTTGAAGAAGATTAGCGGGCTGTAGGCTGGGCTTGAAGTTCCCGACGTTTCGCCAGAGACTGTGTCTGACATCCTCAAGGGTTGTCTGAGGATGCCAGACGCAGTCTCTGGCGAAACGTCGGGGAACTTCAAGCCTCGAGACCACGGCCTACAGCCCGGAAATTTCTTCAAGATCATTATAGGTTATTATTTTCTCGGAAACAACTCAGTAAAATCAGTATTTAAAAACACAATTATTGAACACGCATTACCAAATGTGTAGTTCGAAGGAATCTGTTCATTATTTGCTATATTCAACGAATTTGTTAGAGAATCAGTCACTGGAAAATAATGCTCTGACTTGTTCAGAATATTAAGAAAGAAGGAACTTTCTTTATTTTGGTAATCAAAATTCGATAATTATCGAGGTGAAACAAGACTGTCAGTGGTTGTAAAACAAAATTAATTGAAACGTTATATGTCATTGAGTACTATTTGGGGCTTGATTTAAATAGTCTGGTTAACTAACTTATTGGTACTATCGATTCAGGAGAATATACAAAGGAATAACAGCTCGAATGTAGATTGTAATATACGTGAAAACAAATAAACAAAAGTACAAAGGAAGTAATAAACTGTAATGAATTAATTTATCGCACATATATAGCACATTACGTAAAACTATTGATAAATCGTAGTACTATTTTTATTAAATAAAAAGAAAAACAAATCTTACAGCTGATGCTAACAAGGGAATAAGACAAGGGTGTCCACTTTCACCCATATTGTTTATAGTTTATATTGAAGGTACCATTAATAATTGGTTAATGATTTTAAATATTATTTTAACTGTTAACAATGCAAATTGCACAACTTTACTCTTTGCTGATAATCACATTATTATAGTGAGAACTATAAATATAGTCGAATTTACTCTATACTAAACCAGGTTGGTCATAAATACGACATGATTATTTCTACAAATCAAGGAAAACAATTCAGAAATTACATTAAATGGAAAAAATAATTGAACGAGTAAATTAATTCAAATATCTGGGATATGATGTAGGGTACAGAAAGACTGAAAGCGTCCATATAAAACTAAACAGTTTTACAAAGTTTTGTAAAACTGTATACAAAGAACCTCAAAACACAGTGTACATAAACAGATATCATTAAATTTTTTAAAGTAATTGCATTCCTATTACTGATATGTGGAAGTGAATGCTCGAACTTAATATACAACCACTTAAGACAAATTTAATCATCCATAATGACATTTCTCCGATTTGTAAAAGGTTATAAATTAAAAGACCAACGATATTAGAGAATGATTAAATATAGAATCAATTACATCAGTTGGAAGACCTAGAAGACGTTGGGCTGATGTATTATCAAGTCGGAACGGGCAATTGCCTAATCCCTGGAGTGATGATGTTGATGATGATCAATTACATCTATAGTTAAAAATACAAAAGTTACTTCAGAGATCATATTCAACGAATGCCAGATTTGAGAATATCGAAAGCTGCCCTACATTATAATCCAAAAGGGAAAAAGGAACATAGGCCGACCATTGAAGAGATGGCGGGAACAACAACTTTAAGACGGAATAGGTCGGAAGACCTAATTCGTGAAGCCGATGACGATACATACAAAAGAATAGGTAAGGAGAGGAAAAATAAGTATTTCTGAATAGGGAATATAATTATAATGAGTATATATATATATATATGACATGATAAGAAAAATAAATTCCTGGACGGGATTTGAACCCGGACCACTCGATTTGTACAAATCGAGGTGTCCAGGCATTTATTTTTCTTATCATGTCATATTAAGCTTGCATTGTTCATTGTAAAAACATTAATTATAACATCATATATATATATATATATATATATATCTATTATCTCTCCCTTTATGTCGAGAACTGCCCGACTAAAAGAACAGTTAAAAACAAGCTCATTAATATAATATTTCCGTAGACAGTATAATTTATATTTGCTCTAACCTCGACTTCATCATTATCCAGTGTAAGGTACCTCATGGTGGCTAGCTACTAACACGCACAAGTTACGCTCCAGGTTTTAAGTTATTTTTCAGCAGGTGCCTTCGTTATTTCATAGCTAAAGTTGTATATTCGTAGTGAGTTTAAGTTTAAATTTATATTAGTTAGTGTCAAAAGTGTGTACATTTAACAACATGGGAAAAAACACACGTAATTCTAACAATGATTCGACAAGTTCTACGGAGGAAGCTGTGAAACGTGTGGTGAAAGAGGCGCTACAGGATCCCGGCACTCTGCAGGTGTTTGTGTCCATGTTGCGGGACCAGGTAGTGGCGGAACTGCAGAAGACCATCCAGGACAACACTAAAGTAATTGAGGATCTGAAAAAGACCCTCGATGAAAAAGACAGAAAGATTGAGGTGTTAGAAAATAAAATAGACGACTTAGAACAATACCAGAGACGTCAATGCCTCAGGATTTTTGGTGTAAAAGAAGAGGCCGGAGAGGACACTGACCAGAAAGCCATCGAGGTGGCCAAAAAAATCGGTGTCGATTTATCAGTGACTGACATTGACAGAAGTCACCGTGTTGGTGTTAGTAATGCTGAAAGACCGCGGGCTATAATAGTGAAATTTGTTAGTTACCGCAAGCGCAGTGAAGTTTTTCTAAGCAAGAAAAAGTTGAAAGGAAGTGGGGTCACTGTTCGCGAGGACCTAACGAAGTGTCGCTATCGCCTGCTACAAGAGAGTATACAGAAATACGGTATTCAAAATGTATGGACAATGGACGGTGCCGTCATAGCTAAAGTGAATGGCGAAAAACGCAAAATTAGATCTTCTACGGATATCAACTAGATAGGACCTGAGTGTAAAATATGTTTACTTTGTCTTTTCTTTGCTAACTATTATATTGTTAATTTATTTCTAATTTAGGTAAGTTTTAAGTTTATTATTTTTTATTTAGGACAACTTACTTGTTTTATTTTAATTTAAGTTCTTTGTTTAGCTAAATTATTTTAATTTTATTAGAGTTATTACAGTACATAGTTTATTTTTACTTTCTGCTATTGGCAACATTGAGCTGACAAATGAACACATGTTTGCAACCTCTGACTCACTCACCTTCTCCAATCACCCTCTTATTGTGCAGACAACTTTTAACGCAGGTAGCAACATTCCTCAATCCCAACCATCCCCTCCAACAACAAATACTACTAGTCTACTTAAGAATGCATTTTCTATTGATAAATCATCACTTAAAATCGCTCACGTAAATTCACAAAGCATTCTGTCCCACTTTGATGAGTTTGAAACCATATTTTCATCTCTTGGACTGAGCGCCATTTTAATTTCGGAAACCTGGCTGACCCCTTCCATACCTTCGTCCCTTGTTCACCTAGACGGATATACATTGCTCAGAAATGACAGAATAGATAAAAGAGGTGGAGGAGTTTGTGCCTTTATATCAAATGAGCTTAATCCAAGAATTGTCCACAAGTCCCCTTCTGTATATTCCGCTCGCCCCGAGTTCTTATTCGTAGAAATTCAAGCCAGTCTAAAAAAATGTCTCTTATGCATTGTATACAAACCTCCAAAAATAAGGCACCTTTCGGATCTAGAAAACGCTCTGAACGATTCATTACCTCATTATGAACACGTTATTGCCGCAGGCGATTTTAATACAAATCTTCTTCAGACTGACTCACCAGCCATACAACTTAAAAATATGTTCCAAAGCTTAAATATGACAATTGTTCCTTTCTCTGCCACACATCATACTGCTAATACCGACACTCTACTGGACTTAATAGTGACTATACATCCACAGAAAGTACTGTCATATGGACAAATTCCTGCTCCCGGCATATCTGCTCATGACATTGTATTCGTAGAATACTCACTCCAATGTCCTAAAAGACGCTCTAAATTGATTACGTACAGAAATTTACAAAACATAGACGATACTAAACTAAAATCAGACGCTTTAGAACTACCTTGGTACACAATATGGAATCTTAGATCAGTTGATGAAAAAGTAGACACATTTAATACACTGATATTACAACTATATGATAGACATGCACCAGTAAAAACCCGACGATTTTCCCGCCCCCCTGCACCCTGGATGAATGACTCAATACGTGAACTTATGTCAAAGCGAGACAAAGCATACCGAACATACAGACGACATAAAAATGACGAGAACTGGCAACTGTACAAACAACTTAGAAACACAACTACACAAACTATACGCAATGCCAAACTACGACACGCCCACAGTATAATCGGACCTGAAATAAGTGCACGGGACACTTGGCGAAATCTCCGTGCAATGGGACTTAGACAGTTGAATCCCTCAACTGACTCTATAGACATTTCTGTAGATGACTTAAATGAACATTTTACCTCAATACCCATGACACCTCCAGACAACAAGACTAAAACAGACATTCTTAAAGACTTATCCCCATCCCCCCATATAGGAAGAGATAAATTTTACTTTTACGACATTTCGCCTATAGACGTTAAAAAAGCACTCAAGCGGATTAAATCCAATGCACAAGGAACAGATAACATCAGCATTTTAATGCTAAATAAAATCATTGACATTATACTACCCACAGTGACTCATATTTTTAATGCTTCCCTTATAACTTCTATCTTCCCTACTGTATGGAAACAGTCTAGAGTTCGGCCTATACCAAAAATAAGTACACCTTCTAACTGTAATGACTACCGACCGATTAGCATCCTTCCGACATTATCTAAAGCCCTGGAACATATTGTACATAAGCAAATGACTGAATATCTCCAAGAAAATCACCTCCTTGATCCTTATCAATCCGGCTTTAGATATGGTCATAGCACAACCACAGCTTTGCTAAAAATTACTGAAGATATTCGTGAAGCCGTGGACAGACGTCAATTGACTCCTTTAACCTTACTTGACTTCAGCAAAGCTTTTGACACAGTAGACCACGACTTACTTATGATAAAGCTCAAGCACCTACACTTGTCTGACAGCGCTGTATCCTGGTTCGACTCATACCTGCACGGTCGTTAACAATACGTTTCATTAAACTCTAGATCTTCGTCTTGGCGCAACGTGCCGGCTGGAGTCCCCCAGGGCAGTGTTCTCGGACCTCTTCTTTTCTCAATCTACATAAATGACTTGCCAACTGTACTAAAGCACTGCCGTTATCACCTCTACGCTGTTGATCTCCAAATTTACCTACATTCACCTCCTCATTCTCTCTATAACAGCTTGACAAAAATGAATGACGATCTCATATCCATCTTTAACTGGTCTTCAAGTATCGGTCTAAATCTAAATCCTAACAAGTCACAAGTAATTCTAATGGGACAACAAAGACTGCTTACAACCTTTGACATATCTACACTTCCAAACATTACTATAAATAATATAATCATCCCTTATTCTTCTTCAGTAATAGATCTTGGACTACATCTAGACGCAAATTTAACCTGGCAAACACAAGTGAAACACATATGTAAAAAGACTTTCTCCATCTTACACTATCTTAGACGTTTAAAGAATTTTCTCCCAGTTTCGTTAAAACAAATCCTTGTGCAGAATCTTGTGTTACCACACTTCGATTATTGTGACATTATATATAATGATCTAATCTATGACTTGTCGCAGAGACTGCAGCGTGTTCATAATGCTTGCGTTCGATTCATTTTCAATATCCGCCGTTATGACCATATTTCCGAACACTTTAATAACCTCTCTTGGCTCCGTCTTTCTGACAGACGTAAATTGCACTCTCTTTCACTACTTTTCAAGCTTCTGAATTCCTACATCCCTACTTACCTGGCGTCTAGATTTGAGAAGTTATCCTCTTACCACAATATTGACACTAGATCACAAGATAGCAGTCTGCTAACATTTCCTCTTCATAGCACTTCCTCCTATTCTACTTCCTTCACAGTAGCCTCTGCCCGCTCCTGGAATCTCCTTCCTCAAGATATCAGGGGTTGCCGCACACTTGGTACCTTTAAGTCACGCTTATACAGTTACCTGTTGTCTAATAATTAATTTTTCTCTATTTATTTAATTTTATACTATGTCATTAATCTTTTCCTCGTTTTTTTATATATATTGTACATATTATATATTTAATTCGTTAAATTTAGAGTAAATCAAAATACATTATAAATATTAATTGTATTGTATTCATAACTTGTAATCGTTTATATATATATATTGTAATTTAGATTTAAGACTATTTTTTGTTTGTATTTTTTTTAAACCTGGTTGAGTAGTAGACAAGGCCTTAAGGCCTTAACTCTGCCAGGTAAAATAAAGCTATTATTATTATTATTATTATTATTATTATTATTATTATTATATTAATTTGTGTTTCTCGTCTAATTTATCATATTTATATTATTAATATTATTATTATTATTATTAAATTATTATTATTATTTTATTTATTTATTTTTCCAAATGCCCCAGGTTTGTCTTTCGACATTTCTGGTTTCTCTCCTGGCATGGCGTACTTGTAACCCACTTCTGAGGTTGGGGCGCCTGGAAGGGGGGTTACGTTGCCCCGATAATATGATGGGTTATCATGATGATAATGGTGCGCCAGGAGAGTCCCTAATCCTAAACTTAACCTAAGATGTATATGAATGATGATGATTGCGATGGCCATATGATTTCGGGGACCGTTTGGGCCTTAAAGATTTCCTGACATTTGTCTTACAGGTGAGGAAAAAACCCCGATAAAAACTTCACCCAGAAAAACTGTCCCGACCGGGGATCGAACCCGGGCCCGCTGCGTGACAAGGCAGCACGCTACCCCGAGACCACAGCGTATTATTATTACTACCGTAAGTATTATTATTGTTATTATCGTATAAAATGTTGTTTGCATATGAAATTTACATTGCTACATTTAATATATCTTTAACTGTTTATAGTTAGTATAGTGTATATCTATATTTGTCAAATATTTGTTTGTATATGTGCTGGTTGAGTGGAAGAGAAGACCTTATGGGGTTAACTCTGCCAGAATAAATAAAATAGTATTATTATTATTATTATTATTATTATTATTATTATTATTATTATTATTATTATTATATAACCAGTTTCAAGATATATTTTTCTAATTATTTTATATTTTATACTTCCATTATGAAACCAATAATTTAATAAAACTACAAGTTATTATTACTGTTCATTATTATTTTTAAATATTCTTCTCTCCTTGTCATCTGTATTCAATTTTAAGAAACCATCTTTACAAAATATCTCTTTTATAGTATGTATACTTCAATAACAATTTGAAGAATTTTTAATGTTTTTACAAAACGTATTTCATCAATTTCGAAAATTAATTGTCTGTATCAGTTTGTCCTTCAGGCAATCCTCTAATCAGGAAAGTTTTATGTAAAAAAATGTAAGCCAATTAAATATTATAAATTTAACTGTAGATAATATGTAATTATTAATGTTAGTATAATTAACGTTGTAGAATCAGAAGAGAAGACTTTACGGTCTTAAATCCATCAGGTAAAATAAATTATTATTATTATTATTATTATTATTATTATTATTATTATTATTATTATTATTATTATTATAATTATTGTTATTATGGTAGCGAAGTATGGACGTTGAAACAGAAGGATATACAGAGACTTAGATCTGCTGAAATGAGATATCTTCGGAGGACTGCAGGATACACACTACTAGATCACCAAAAAAATGAAGACATCTTAGAAGAATTACACATGGAATCTTTAGAAAACAAAATTTCTGATTATAAGTCAAGATGGATGCAACATGTTCATCGAATGGAAGATCACAGAATACCCAAACAAATGTTAAGATATCAACCTGCAGGAAGAAGAAGACCAGGACGTCCACTCAAAAGACTTCTGGATGGTGTTTCTCTTGAGGCCGAAACAGGTCAACAAATGGCCTAAATTCGTGAATGTACTATGATGATGATTATTATTATTGTTATTATTATTATTATTATTATTATTATTATTATTATTATCGCACTATTGTGTACAATTATATCAAATAGAGATTCCTTCTAGTTCAGTAATAGTTTTATTTAATTAATTTATGTTAAAAGGATTGGTAGTGATGTTTTACGATTAATTTGGAAGGGAATTTGTAAAACATTTTCAATGTTTGCAATGTTCAATATTTTGCTTTATTTTATAGTTTGTAGTTTTTAATAGAAAGGACAGTTTTTGCTAAACTCACTTCATTTGATTTTGTTACTGAACATGGAATTGGCAAACTTATGATAATGAAACAGGGACACTTTAACAATTTGTGGCGTGATTATTGTAATGAAAGTGTATCGATTGCTGATATAACTTTGATGTAATTTGAAAATTCAATGAGCGGTTAAGCTTACATCCCGTGAAATTGATGCCGTGTTTTTAACAAGCCGCCAGTTCACTTCGTGCAGAACAGTTCTATTTTTAATGAACGAATACAAACTAACATAACTGCATCAATTTCATTATTATTTACAAAAGATGTTTTAATTGCAATTCAAATTTCTTTATCACACCTTACGGTCTTAACTCCATCACGTAAAATAAATAAATAAATAAATACAAATAAAAAATAAATTCCTGTTATACGTTTTTAGGAAAGGCTTAATCGGTAGATTTAGTGGTTGTGCTCCTTGCCTCTGGTTCCGAGGTCGATTAATTTCTTTAGGACGGAAAAGTCCTCTGGGAAGGTGTTTAAGCCGTGGGTCCCGAGTCTAAAGTTTTTCAGGCTCGTAAAATATCATTAAGCCTTAATAAAGAGGCCTCTAAGCAAAATTTACCAAGATCAACATCCTAATAATACCTTAGTTACCTGTTAGATGTCGCATTGGATCGGTGTATTGACCGCATGCCATCTACGAGCAAACAAGGCAACTAATATTTAACTTGGTCTAGTAACTTCATACAGTGGGTGAACAATGGTCTACGCAATTACAGATAGATAGATTAATTCAGCGTTTCCCAACGTTTTTCGACTAGCGAACCCCTTGAACAACGATCTGAGTTGGGTGAACCACAGACTTTTAAATATACAGTAGACAGGCATAAAATTTAATTCGAAGCGAAAGGTTTAATAACCTTAAATTAACTTAACCCTTAACGCTTAAAACCTAAAGTTACTCTGAAGCCAGATATAATAGGAACAGTTAAGTCTCGTAGTCTGCGATGGGCAGGACATCTTGCATGTATGGGGAATGGGAGACTTGCATGGAAGCTTCTTGTAGGAAAGCCAGTTGGTAGACCAAGAATAAGGTGGGAGAATAACATTAACTATGATTTGAGGGAAGTAGATTATACAGGGAATGATTGGAAAGCATTAGCTCAGGATAGGGATGTATGGAGAGCTTTTGTCCGTGCGGCCATGAACCTACGGGTTCGATAGTGCCAGTGAGTAAGTAAGTAATAATAATAATAATAATAATAGCTTTATTTTACCTGGCAGAGTTAAGCCCTTAACCAGGTTTTAAAAAATACAAAAAAAAATAGTCTTACATCTAAATTACAATATACATAAACGATTACATGTTATAAATACAATACAATTAATATTTATAATGTATTTTTATTTACTCTAAATTTAACGAATTAAATATATAATATGTACAAGATATATAAAAAACGAGAAAAATTATTAATGACATAGTATAAATTTAAATAAATAGAGAAAAATTAATTATTAGGCAACAGGTAACTGTACAAGCGTGACTTAAAGGTGTCAAGTGTGCGGCAACCCCTGATATCTTGAGGAAGGAAATTCCAGGAGCGGGCACAGGCTACTGTGAAGGAAGTAGAATAAGAGGAAGTGCTATGAATAGTTACTGCTTAAATGTTACACAACGTGTAGTTATAGTTGTAGCGAAATTAAATGCATTCCTAACGTTGTTATATAACTGTAAATCAGGCATTCGCGGTAAATATTAATTTATTGTGGAAATAATCTGACAAATTCCCTATGTTACACATATGTAACAAGGGGCGTTATAGGGTTAATGTAATTTAAAATAATAATAATAGTAATGTATATTATTATTATTATTATTATTATTATTATTCTTATTATTATTATTTTTATTATTATTATTATTATTATTATTATTAAGCTGCAGAAATGAAGAAAACAATAATACACCTAACCTCAAAACCCGCCATTATGGAAAAGTTTTTGCGAACTCCCTGGTGGTTCGCGAACCACAGGTTGAGGAACGATGGATTAATTCATAGAATTTTTATTATGAATCCGTGTCAAGATGATATCAGCGATGTTCCAACGTTAATGTGGTGTTTCAATGCCATCACTACTGTACTTTGGTTGGCTGTATTTGAGCTCCCGAATTTCGGAGCAAGGCGCTAGCATCAATAGGCCATCAAGTTACAAAAAAATAAAGATAAAATGTAAAAGTTATCAATCCTTCGGCTTGTGTGACCATTGGCGGACGATTTTTTGGCTCCTCTCTATTAGTATTGTATTTAGTAAATAAATTTACACGATTCACCTCCATTCCGAAAAATGCCGCACTCAAAAATTTAACGCCTTAAAGATTATCGACGCAAGTCGAATTAGAACCTGCCAATCTCAATCGAAAAGCCATAATAGTGATCACTATATCAGTAGATAAACATATTGTTTAATTCTAACTTGGCTCACACTAGGAGAGTTCGATACTTCGTTTTAAACTTTTCATGCCCACGATATATGATAGCGAGGATGATTCAAAATTCAGTTTTTTATTATAATTCAGTTTTTACTCAATTTGTACTTATTACATTTTTTTAAAAAATATATGTAGTTCTAACAGTTATTATTGTTAAATGTACACCGTGTCCATAAACTCTTTCTAAATTTACTAATTCCTATCAGATGAAAACTATAAAAGTTAGAGTTGTGTGAATTGTGGCAGATGCAAGACAAACTCTCAAAGTTTGTAAAACAATGTCAGTATATACTTCCACATGTAAACCTCTTTTCGCCCGCAAAACATATAAGGGATATTCAATATCTCGTCATACATTATGCAGCATATCACCCTTCTTTACGTTGTACCTCAGCTTAATGATCTGTAACCCACGGTGATATTCCAGCAAGATGGGGCACCACCACACTGGAGATTAATCGTCAGATAGTTGCAGGATAACACATTTTCTAACATATGGATTGGGCGCGATGGTCAGACACCCTGGCCACCGCGATACCCAGACATAAACCCCTAGATTTTTTATTTGAGGTTATGTAAAGAACAGGGTATGTGCAAGATATGTACCTGATTTAAACAGTTTGAGAAGAAATAACTGATACTCTTGCTAGCACCCAAGAAATGCTGCATGATTTATGACCAGAAATTGAATATCGCTTATGTGATTTGCGGGCGACAACAGATGCACATGTGGAAGTACACTGACTGACATCGCTTTACAAATTTGAGAGTTTGTCTTTCACCTGCCACAAACCACACAACTCTAACGTTTATAGTTTTCATCTCATAGCAAGTTGTATGTTGAAAATACTTTACGGACACTGTGTAAAATTTATATTCTACGGCAGATAATAACACTGAACAACAAAAATGAAATCTTGTAGTAATTCTGCCCGAGGGCAGGTCTTTCACTGCAATCATAGCATTTTCATGCTATGCTTGCAGCTTTAGTAGGGAATTGTAGGTGTGGTAGCTTCCCGTTGCTTTCCACACCGGTGAAGGATGATGATGATGCTGATGATGGCCATATGATTTCTGGGATTGTTTACGCTTTACATTTTCCTGACATTTGTTTTACAGGTGAGGAAAACCCCCGAGAAAAACCTCACCCAGAAAAACTGCCCCGACCGGGGATCGAACCCGGGCCCGCTGCGTGACAAGGCAGCACGCTACCTCGAGACCATAGCGGTGGACTATTGGTACTCATGAGACAAAAATCATGATGCGCAGTGTAATCATTGGAGACCGAAAAGTAACTTATTTTTTAATTTTAAGAAAATGACGCAAGAGCGAAAACTGGACTTAAGTTGTAGACATGAAATCAAATTACAAACCGCAAAAATTAGATTTATTTTTAATGTCATTTATTTGGTTATTTTCATGGAAATATAAAAATGAATGCTTAAAAATTAGGCAAATGTGTAATATATATTAGTAGAAAGTTAAAATTTTGACGGCTGACCTCATATTTTGTAGATTTCTTGAAGACCGTTTTCAATTCGTTAGGTATCATCAATTATTTCCAACTGTTGAATGGGTGTTTTATGATAATGTAAGTTGATTTATGTTATTTTTCTATTAATTAAAAAACCTCATAGTGTAACTTCCTTTAAATATTAAATATATATTTTAAAAAGTGTGCAGCTAATGACAAATGAGGGAAATTTTGAGGAAGGGGCTGAATTCAAATACCTAGGAACAATAATCACAAATAGGAATGAGATGCACAAAAAAATTAAACATAGGCTCAATTCTGGAAATGCATGCTATTATGCATTGCAGAGACTCTTGATGTCCCAACTCCTTTCAAAAAACATTAAACTGAAAATATATGAAATTATTATTGTACCAGTTATATTACATGGGTGCGAAACATGGACTCTTACTTTAAGGGAAGAAAGGAGATTACAAGTATTTGAGAATAAAGTTCTTAGGAACATTTTTGGACCGAAGAGAGATGAACAGACAGTTGAATGGAGAAGACTTCATAACAATGAACTACATGGTCTTTATAGGAAGTCAGATATAATAAGAACAGTTAAGTCTCGTAAACTGCGATGGGCAGGAAATGTTGTTCGTATGGGGAGTGAAAGACTTGCATGGAAGCTTCTTGTAGGAAAACCAGAGGGAAAACGTCCAGTTGGTAGTCAAAGAATGAGGTGGGAGAATAACATTAACTATGATTTGAAGGAAGTAAATTATACAGGGAATGATTGGAAAGCATTAGCTCAGGATAGGGATGTGTGGAGAGCTTATGTCCGCGCGGCCATGAACTTACGAGTTCGATAGTGCCAGTGAGTAAGTAAGCAAATAAGTACATTCTTATTGTATTTCATTTGCACATATTTTATACATAGTAATGTCATAGAATTAAATTACATACATATGTGACATGCATTAGAACATCACTATGCATGTAAGATAAAATTGTAAATAATTCTCTTTAGTATCGCCCAATGAGAAGTAATATCAACTTTGACGCGAGCGTTTGACGTCACACTGATTATTCAACTCAAAGGGCGGTAACTTGCAAGTTTCAGAATATTTAAACTAAATAGAACTTTGATATTCCATCCGTCTTTCACTCTCCAGATATGTCACCTTGTTTTACCTCTATCGTCATGCCTATTTTCTTTTTTAAAAATTAATCTAAGTGGAGATAAATTTTCATATTACGTTACTTTCTTCACGCTTACAAGCGGTTTTTTAACTTTTCAACAAGCTACACACCAAATGAATAACTAACTCACTAGTTCTATCGAAACCGAAGGTTCATGGCCGCACGGACATATGCTCTCCATACATTTCTATCCTGAAGTAATGTTTTCCAATCATCCCCTGCCTAATCTACTTCCTCAAATCAAGGTTAATGTTATTCTCCCACCTCATTTTTTGTTTTTCCTCTGGTTTTCCGACAAGAAGCCTACATGTACCTCTTTCAATCCCCATTCGTGCCATATATCCTGCCCATCGCAGTCTACGATACTTAACTGTTCTTATTATGTCTAGCTTCCTATAAAGACAATATAGCTCAGTGTTATACAGTTTTCTCTATTCATCAGTCTGTTCATCTCTCTTTGGTTCAAATATTTTCCTAAGAACTTTATTCTCAAATACACATAATATTCATTCCTCCCTTAAAGTAAGAGTCCATGTTTCACATCCATATAATATAACAGGTAGAATAATCAGATGAGTAACACATTCTCAATTAATAGTAACATTTTGTTTTCACCGATAACAAACAAATACATCTACTTCATAGTAATGAACTGTTCTCCCACAGAATCTGTGTGTGTGTGTGTGTGCGCGCGCGCGCGCGCGTTTTTTCTAGGGGTGAAATTACATAATTAATTGAGATTTCTCGTAAAATGGTGCTACGATTTCGATTTCTTACAAGAGTTATTATTTTTCTGTAATAAAAATAATTTAGGGTCATCTGAAGGAAAGTTCTGTTTTCTAGGCATGAAAAACCCTATAGGTCAAATTCGTGTCAAAAACTGTACAAAAATAAATAGATGAGCCATTTTTTTGACACAATGATATTCGCTATATGCTACGCGTTTAATATTTATATTTTAATCTACTTACTATTTTCTAAAAACAGAGCAGTTGAAAGTTGAATTTGCGAAATAAGGAAAGAATCATCATCAACAATTACGGATTAAGCCCATGTGGCTT
Organism: Diploptera punctata; assembly: GCA_030220185.1. Classification (NCBI taxonomy): domain Eukaryota; kingdom Metazoa; phylum Arthropoda; class Insecta; order Blattodea; family Blaberidae; genus Diploptera; species Diploptera punctata. Next base: position 589,965 of record JASPKZ010000017.1, read on the forward strand.
GTTGTGGTCTCATAGATTCTCATTCAAAAAGTTGAATTCATCTGTATTTCGGTCTACCAAAATTCCTGTCTCATTTTTGGTTTGTAATGAATTATAATTTTTGGTATGCGTTCATATTTCATTCTTTGAACATGTTCTTCCTAGTTTTGTTTTAGATTTTATTTTATTTTATCTCAAAGTTTAAAAAATATTTAGCTCATTTCTAATAGGCCTATCTTCACTAGCAAAACTGGTTAAAAAAAAGACATGCATGAGATACTTGCATATGAGAACAGATGGAATCCTAATTGAATACAAAAAAAAAGAAATGTCCTTGCTCGTAGTGAAATTAGAAAAATGAAAAGGAGTTCGTGGGAAAAACATATTACCGACCTGGAACATGATTTACATACAGGACAAGGTAAAGCCTACTAGATTTTGAAACACATTAATAATCAGGGAAAAGATAAACTCAAACTGAACATAATTTCTGAGGATAAATAGATATCTTATTTGGAATATCTTTGCACATAACAGTCAGATGATGAAGAAATAAATGTATAATTAATTGATGAAAATATAGATCCAATTTCTTTCGAAGAATTAATAACTGTCATCAATCATTATAAAAACAAAACAAAAACCTGGGATTGATAATATTAATAATGAACTAATAAAATATGGCTCTATTCAACTAAAACAACGTGTCTTAGATTTGTTGAATATATGCTGGAATACTGGTCATATCCAAGAAATAAAAAAAGAAATGGATTCTAAATATAAACTCCATTTCAGTTTGTATTCAATGAATAATGGATTACACAATAGGCAACCCATTGAGATGACCTTCATTGTGGTAAGGACAAGTGTTATTGGAGACGTAAGCATTGTTCCCAAGTAAAATGTAGGTCAGCCCCCGAGTTCCTACATCTGTATCACATTTGTCCTACGCTCCATATTGATTCATTTGATTTCTACATTCCTCTGTGTTCGTAATTTGGAATTCTTCTCTCAGCCCGCATCTCATTCACTGTTGCATACCACAAAATCAGGTCAAATTATAATGACTTTTTTCATAGCTATCCCTAAAGAGAATATATTTATACAGTCCCCTAAACTTAAATTTAGTCCCTACTAATTAAACATATCATTCAAACTTTGGATTCTTAATTTACTCATTCGTTAATAGTTTTCTGCCCAATGCAATGACATGTGCTTTATTGTAAACTAAGCATTCTCGACTCTTCTGCTTTTTTCTTTGTGTTTGAATAAAATTAATTTTCATTTTCTACCATGTTCTTCTTCCCCGGGAAATTAATCCGTCTTCAATTCCTTAAAGCGCTTCTTTTAATATACTGTTTTATTTATGATGATCTCGATGAAGATTTTCAGGCTGTAGGCCGTGGTCGTGAGGCTTGTAGTTCCCCGACGTTTCGCCAGATCATCAAGATCAACATAGCAACTCCGGCCGTGAAAGTCTACGTGAATACACTGTTTTATTTATTTATTTATATAGCCTCTTGGAGTTAAGGCCATGTAGCCTTCTCTCACCACTCACCAGGACAAACATATGAAATTTAAATATGAAAAAATTACAAATATATTACATACTAAACAATAAAATGTCTAACAATACAATAAAATTAAAGACAATTAAAATTAAAAATAATGAAACAAATATATACAAAGGAATAACAACTCGAATCTACTATAAACGAAAAAATAAATACAAAGAAAGTAATAAACTGTAATGAATTAATCTATCGTTTTTATATAGGTGTAATAGACATTAGGTAAAAATATTGATAAATCTTAATAATATTTGTATTGAATAAAGGAAAAAAATTATTATCAATTGTCAAAAATATATTAGTGACATGTTTCTGTTAATAATTTTATTGTCAACTTGTTTGTAAAGGATGGTGAAGTTTGGCAGTCTCTGACATAGGGTAGAAGTGAATTCCACGTTCTAGCAAGAGAAACTGTAAAAGATTTCGAGTAATAGGTAGTGTGATGAGGAGGGATATAAAGGACAATGTGCTGATGGAATCGGGTATCTAATTTATGTGTATCAGAGTGTATAACGAAGCTGTGTGACAAGTAATTAAATGAGATTTCTGAGGAATGTGGCTGGCTATACAATAACAGATCGAAAACGAATTGAATATATACGAAGACAACTAAATATATTCAAACTATTAGATAAAATTACACAATACAGAGATGAATGGAAGGACCACATCGATAGAATGGATAACAATAGAATTCCGAAACAGATTCTTCATTACAAACCACTATGACGAAGAAATGTTTGAAGACTCAAGATGGACAGACCAATTCTAACATGAGATCGGAACAGAACAGCAGGTCTAATCCTTGATGCTGCTGCTGATGATGATGATGTGTTTAATATTCTATAGAGAAGAGATAGGGAATGGACGGTTCTACGATCTTGTAGACGAAGCCATGACAATTGTTCCACGGATGGTGTAACGTGATTAAATCTGCGAGAACCACAAATAAAACGTATACAATAATTATGAACACATTGAGGTCTTTAGGTAAGAACACAATTTCGGTCTTTAAAAAGAGTATCACAATAATCAAAATTGGACATTGCAAGTGTCTTTACCAACATTTTCCTTAGAGCAAATGACAAACAATTTCATATACGATTTAATGAAAGTATTATTGAGTAGATTATTTTTCAAATATGGTTTATTTATTAATTCCAATTTAGATGTTTATCCATAAATATTCCTAGCTTTTATACTGTCTTACTATAAGGAATTTGACACATCTAATACTATATTTGTGTTAATTGAGGCTAAAACATCTCCGATGATCCATAATGAATGCTTGTGACTTAATAGGATTTAATTGAAGTCCATAAGTCTCCGTCCATGCCGTTAGCGAGTCAGGGTCCTCATTAATTTTGATTACCGCGTCATTTAAATAATATTTGTCTGCGTGAATGTAGATTTGCATGTTGTCCGCAAATAAATGATGTTTGCATTTTTTTAGAGAGTCAAGTATGTAATTTATATAGATTGAAAAAATCAATGGGCCGAGCACCGAATCCTGTGGAACTCCAGGTTTACGGTAGGTCCAAGAAGAACGTAATGTAGAATTTCCTACAACAGATTGCTGACGCTCACGAAGGTATGAGTTGAACCATTGCGTGACACTGTCGGAAAGTGGGAGATTCTTTTAGTTTAAGCTACAATAAGTCCAAGGCTACTCTTTAGCCAGTGGGTCAGCCAATTTATTATCGCCCTTTCTTACAAGTTGCATTTTCATTCTCTTTTTTTATAAACTGTTTTCAGTACAATTTCATTCCCTAGTCTATGTTTGTGTCCATTTCACACATATAATTGTCCCACATATTATTTCTATAATAGTGCTTCTTTCATAACACATTAAATCATGTTTTGATTTAAACAAACAAACGCCACAAATAGATATTACTAACTTAGTATAAGTTTATGAACTTAATTTAATGATAATTAAATTAAATTTATGTCTAATTTTCTTATTATTATCATACGTACAAATAAATTATACTCCGACTGAGTTGAATCAAGTGGTTTGAATGGGACACCCTGTATAAGAAAGAAAAAACTGATTTCATTAACTATAGAGGTATCTCATTACTTTCAACTTTGCACAAAATTCTAACACCTATATTAGTAAGCAGACTTACCACTATATTGACGAAGTAATAAAGTGACGATTGTAGATTCAGAAGAAACAGATTTACAGTAGATTAGATTTTTAGTATAAGATAGATTCTAGAAAATGAATGGGAATATAATTGCACCGTGCATCAACTATATGTACACTTCGAAAAGGCATACTATTCAATTAAGATGGAGAATTTTCTGAACTTCGGAATTCCTTAAAAGTTTGACTTATTCAAATCCGTGTAAATGGAACAAAGAGTAGGGTACGGGTAGCGAAGATTTATCAAATGATTTTGAATATTCACAATGGGTTAAAGAAAGCAGATGCACTATATCCTCTACTATTCACTTACATACCTTAGTATGCCATCAATTTTTTGGAGGATAAAGAATGCTTACAACTCAGTGGTATTAATGTATTTCCTATTAAGCTTTACAGGGACTCTTGTTATCCAAATTTCTCTAAAAAACATCAGACTCAAAGTATACACAATAGTTACGCTTCCAGTTATATTATATGGATGCGAAACATGGACCCTTACTTTAAGAGAGGAGGACATATTACGAGTATTTTAGAATAATGTTCTTAAGAAAAATTTTGGATCAAAATAAACGAACAGACAGGTGAACATAGAAGACTACAAAACAGTATGTTACTTGATACTTTTGGTAAACCAGACGTAATACGAAAATAAGAACATCTAAGTTTCGTAGACTGCAATGTGCAGGTCATTTTGAACAAATGGAGAATGAAAGAGAGACATGGAAATTCCTTTTAGAAAAACAAGAAGAAAAGCGCCCAGAAGGTAGACAAAGTAAGAGTTGAGTGAATTAACCATGATTGGAGGAGTTAAATTATACAGAGGATGATTGGAAGGCATTGACTCGGGATAGGGATGTATGGAGACCTTATGTCCGCTCGGTCATGGTCCTGCGGGTTCGATAGGGCCAGGAGTTAGCTAGTTAATTATTATTTAATGATAAATGAGTCCTACAAAAATGTTATTAATATTGAATTTACAGATTGAATCTGTTTGAATTTTAAAATAACTGAACCCTGCCTAATAATATCAATTATAAAAATGACAGAATGACTTTTCTGTTCATTTATTTACTCATATTTACATATTGACATATAAATATTGAATTTACAGATTCATTCTGTTTCAATTTTTAAATAACTGAGTCCTGTCTAATATCATTTATGAAAATGACAGAATAGCATTTATATTAATTTATTTATTTTCACTTCCATATTGACATATAAAGTTACAATATAATAATAAAAAATACGTAATATTCTTAAACGTGAGTGTGCTATATGAATAGTGGTCCATGTTCAGGAATTTTAATTATTTCAAAGATAAATGAATTAAAATTTTTATACTATATAATCTCTGTGGATTAACGGTTATGTTCTGATTAACATGCCAGAAGTCATCGGTTTGATGCTTGGATGTTGCAAAACTACTTCGACAAAACCGACACACGGAAACGGTACGTTTCCGGACATGGGTTCCTATTAAAAATATTGTGTATTCAGTCCCCTTTACTAGTCCTAGAGGTTTGTAATGTGAATTTCCGAACACTCTGTATTCCTGATGTTTTCTTCTAAATCATAAAGACATCAATAATCCCAGGAGGAACATAGTCATAGAAGAATATATTGGTCTGAGGAGTGGATAAAGGACCCATCCTCCAGAGAAGAAATTTGTAGTACATCTCCGGGGAAACAGGAAGTATTACCCGTTTAAGGAGTAAGCGCAGTTGTTGACGGAGGGCACTGCTGTCGTGTTTATGCAGGAATAGAGAACGTGACACTGCTATCTATGAGTGCTGAGGGGAATGGGACGTGGGACGCTGACAGTGTACACTGCCTTATATGACATCACGTGTAGCAACGAACAGAGCTTCGTAATTCTTCCGCCTGCAGAGATATTTTGAATGACTAATAAGTCCTCAACTACTTCATAATGTGGAACTTAAAGGGTTAGATCTGGAGGTTCTTATGAACAGTCAACTTATTGTTGACAGATCTACTTGAGGACCTTGTATTACTCAAAATGTTTACATTGAACATCCAGACGGATAGAGTAGTTATAATAATGTAAAGATAATGGAACCAACAACAAAATAATCAAAGCAAGATGAATGATAAAGTAAAAACTTATTATAAACATTTTTATTAGAATTTCAAATATTAATCGACCAGGTTACGTCTGCACGACTAGAAGGGAACTGTGTTAGCGCTAGTGTCGCCAAACTATTTCTCTATGGAGTGGAGGATCCCTAAACACATGTAAAAAAAACACTACATGGTTGTCAAATTAATCATTTACCATCTTACTATTAATCCGTATATAATTTTTATACAAGGTTCATACACATCTCAGTTGAAAATTATTACTAATAAACACTGTATTAGCTGCTCAGTCTATAAGAAATGTACGACTTTACATGGGAATCGTGTTACTTGCCTCCAGCCTTGTTTAAGGATTGTATAACTAGACAAAATGTCGGACTTCAAGATCAACTGATTGTTTTCTTATGATATTGATGAACGTTTCCTTAAATTTAACGGAAAATTCAACACTTTAACTACTGTTTGATGGATGCACAGGACATAAATAATATTAATAAAGCTCTGGGTAGGAAAATAAAGGCATCATAAAATGCCTTTTGTTACACTCATTATTATCGATTAGGCCTAATAATATTTTAAAGTTGAACATTAATTCACAAAAGAATATGTTCTACAATAGTTGCTGTGACAAGATTTAACCTGAATGAAGTTTAAATGCTTCATAATATTATTTTAACAAAACTCTCTTGCATCATTAATACATAATACACATACCGATATAAAAATGTATTTAATTATAGAGGCACTATTATTGCAGCAAACCAAATGTTAGCTTAATAGTCTTGTAGTTATAGCTTCTGACTGCAGTCCGTGGGATCCTAGGTTCGATTCCCGCTCAAGCTGCAGGTTTTTTTCTTTTTTTCTTAAGCGTTATTCTGTTGTCGCTAATATTTCCTACTATTTTGAACGTTTTCTAACGCATCTTAAAACACAGCATTTAATTCATAAGTAACGGGAAAAACTTTTATTAGTTTCCAAGAATAGTTCAAAGTTCTTTACGTTAGATGGCAGCACATTATCTGTGAAACTAATTCTACGATATAGTTGTCATAGTCTAAACAAAAATGTAAATAAATTAAAACACACGTATTTTTTCCGTACCTCCCCAACTAGGGAATCTTTCTCTATTCTTATCCATACTCATTTCTTACACAATTAATCATTATTTGATGTCGTTTTCTTTCTGTTACAATCTGCGCGTAATATGTTCTGACGTCATAATGATGACAAATATGTGACGTATTGTATGTCGCTGTTCTATTGTTATATAGCTTCTGCACAACGTTTATTAGTAAGGAAATTATACATGATCTACATAAGACTTACACATTGTATAACTAAACAACTGATGAAAGCCAGTATAAGAGATTTTAATTAGTGACCGTTAGTCGGCAACATATGAAAGTTTCGGATCATTTAAAATCACGTGCTTGTCACCTCTCTTATAACAGGCTCACAACACAACGCAGAGGGCGGGAATTAGCAACATGTAATGAGGAAGGATAGCTCATTCCCTAGTAGTAACAATGTTGCCGGATTATTCACTTGCTCAACGATAACTGTAAGATCATTTACAAAAAACACAGTATTTTCCAGTGCTCCCCTCCCAGTTAATTAAGAAAAATAGGGGACAGGAAGTGGCAACATAGTAAGAGAAGTATGAGAATCGGCAACACATTCATAACATATTTTCCGCGTGCATATATAACTTGGGGGAGTAATAAATAATGGTACTTAAATTTCTTCTTGTAAATTATAGACGCTTTAACAGCAACCTCACATTGCCTCGTAGAATCTTATGTGTAACCATTATCTTTATATTACAATCCTCCAATATGTTTTTAAACAAGGCGAATATGATATTGATAGCTACGATTGCCAGATGGTGTTCGGACATTTTTTTGTATCTTTCGTTTTCTATCGCTTGCCTTACAGGTCGAGGGAAAAACCTCATCCAGGAAACGTTTTCCAACCGGAGATCGATTCCAGACCCGCTGAGTTTGTGACAACAATGGTACCCTATACCTCAGTGGGAAGACTATTAATTTTCTCCAGCTTTCTTGGTGGACGCGTGGCTGCTTCGACTGGGATCTCTGGTTCGAATCCTGGTATTTCCAGAGGGGTATTGGTGTTGGGCCAGACCGGAAATTTCTGGGTTTTTCTCGAGGTTTATCCGTTTCTCGAATTTCACTCCACCAACACTCTACACTTATTTTCCCTCCCCATCATTTCATTTCATCTTCATTCATTCATTTCATATCACATTTAACCTTATCTCATATAAGTAAAAAAATCAGTTTAGAAAACCACAGGTGTGGTTGTAATTATGTGGAGACACACTCATATACATGTCTTGACTCCGAGCCTTTGTATCAACTTAGGGCAAAATTGGATCAAAAGGAGGGAAGTAAATTCCTCCTTGAGCCCTTGTGCCTTGCGTATATGGCGATATGAATCGTGTATCAAACAAGGAACATCTTAAACTACACATCAGCATAGAGTAGATTTCATCTCATCCATTCCATAAAGTAAAGATGGGTAATACAATAAGGTTACCGTGTTAGGGTATAATCAATCTGGGGTTTATTACAGAAATTATTTCATATTTTAAGAAGAACAGCTGGAAAGTCTAGAATGGACAGAATGCGAAATAAAGAAATAAGGGAAATTATGGGTGTACAAGAGGAGCCGGACATCGTAGACATAGAAAATAAAAGATTACAATGGTATGGCCATGTCAAAAGAATGCCAGAACAAAGATTGCCTAAAATTGTTATGGAATGGATCTCAATGGAAATGAGGAAGAGAGGAAGACCGAAGAAAACTTGTATTGAAGGGTTAAAGCGGCTATGAATATCAGATGATTGGAGGAAGATCAATCGATGGACAGAGAGGAATGGCATTTGTTTTTCGGAAGACTGCGGCAGCTGCCATGATACGGCATGATGATGATGATGATGATGATGATGATGATGATGATATTCTTATTTCAGATCTCGTACGAGCTGTTGGAGGATACAATCAAATTTCCATCCGAAAGTTCCTATCCTATTCATCAATTAATCACTTAGGACGAATAATTGCAGAAATGATTATGGGTAAAAATACATGAATACTTTTTTTTGCAAATGCCCAGGTTGTCTTTCGACATTCCTGGTGTTCTCTCCTGGCATGGCGTATTTGTAATCAAAGTCTGAGGTTCGGGCGCCTGGAAAGCGGGGTTACGTTGCCTCCCCGATGATATGATGATAGTGGTGCTTAATCTAAGATGAATATGAATGATGATGATTGCGATGGCCATATGATTTCGGAGACCGCTTGGGCCTTAACGTTTTCCTGACATTTGTCTTATAGGTGAGGAAAACCCCCGATAAAAACCTCACCCAGAAAAACAGTCCCGACCGGGGATCGAACCAGGTCCGCTGCGTGACAAGGCAGCACGCTACCTCGAGACCACAGCGGTGGACATATATGAATACTTCACTTCATTATGTATTCACATCTAACTTTAGCAATTATTTTAATTATACATTCTCTTCAAATTTCCTTTGTTAACCAAATCGTTTTAATCAATAATGATAAGAAAATAATGATCTCATATTTTTGTCCCTTCTTTCCCTTGGGGTTCTTCCTCCCTTCCTCCCTTCTTACCAAAATAATAATAATAATAATAATAATAATAATAATAATAATAATAATAATAATAATAAATAATAATAATAATAATTATTATTATTATTATTATTATTATTATTATTATTATTATTATTATTATTATTATTATTTATCATCCAGGGATTAAGTCTGTTGGCTCGTTCCGGTTTCATGAAAGTTAGAATTGTTAAAATTGTTCTGGCCAACTTCTGTGTGGGCATTCAACATTTTTCCTTCCGTGGGGTTTATAATTTAGCAATAATTTTGGAAATTTTCTTCTGGCATTCTATCAACATGTTATTTCCAGGCGTTCCTATATTTTATTATTCGATCTGTAAGTTTGAAAAAAATTAGTTCCTTTCTTATATATTCATTTCTTTTCTTATCCAGCAGAGTACATCCTGCTATATTTCTTAGAAATCTCATCTCAATTGCTTCCAATCTTTGTTCTTGTCTTTTAGTGATCGTCCAACATCCTGATCCTTACACCAATATAGGAACAGCCATTACTTTACAAAACTTAATCTTTGTTTCTTTTCTTATGTTTTTAAGGTTTCTTTTAATAGTGCTACAAATT